>VWYE01024883.1:351388-449965 GCA_013398995.1 Alaudala cheleensis
TAAAGATGATTTTGAAGCTTAGGGTTTTGGAAGAAGATTTGCAGCATCCTTACTTCTACCCCCACTTGCCTCTGTGGTAGCCTTAAAGCAATTAGATCAATTAGGTTGCTGGCTAAGTAAATAAACCAATGCAACTTCTCTTGCACCGAGTGGTTTGTTAGCAGATGTCAAAGATGGAAGGCATGAAACTCTACAAAACAGAACAGCAATAGATTTTATTAGTGCATGGACATGGGTACGAAAATTTTCATGGGATGTGTTGTATGAATCTAGTAATTCAGAACCCATTCATAAGAGCATACAGCAATTGAAAGTGTGTCTAAGATCAAGGTTGATTATGGGACATGGTTAGATAACATAATAAATGGAACCTTACATCGTGGTAGGAAGAACTAAAGATAGGCATTGTCATCACAATTATACTGATAGTAGCACCTTGCCTACTCCAATGTATACAACAGATGATTGACAAAGCTATTAAAGAAGTGTTCTTGGTTCAAATAGAAAGCAGAGATGTGGCAAATCAAGGCACAGAGGATTCTTGGAACCTCGGGCATGCAGGCCCAAACACAAAATTAAGTACAGGGTTTGACCTGAAGCCTTGGAAAAGGCTTCCAAATTTAGAGACCATAAGTGAGAATGTGGGTTTGTAGTTCAAGCAGAGACATAGTAAGCTAACTAGTGGAAAGTTTTAGAGCTTAAAGTTTAAGATATAGAAGTAGTTACAAAGGTAGTAAGTTTTAAGGTGTAGTACTGTAAGTTTGTGTGTCATTAGATGATTGGTCAAGAGAGTCCACACTGCGGCAGAGACACAGAAGACAAATTAATTAGGGATTGGTGTGAAAGTAAAAACATTCTTTGTGGGAGTCGTTTATTAGCTAATTAACCTTTAGGAGACCTTGTAAGCTGTGATCTTGTGACCACTGACCACGAACTCCTGATGTATGTGGTGAAGACGTTCTCACCTTCCATGAGACTGAGGCAATAAATAATGCTTTAAAACATCTCTCAGTGGTCCCGTCTCTCTTAACTCATTATCCCATTCCTGCCATGAATCCAGGTACCACTGCTGAAGAGGAGCTGCTCCCAGCCACGTTCTAGTCCTGCCCAAAGAGGGGTTCCCCAGAGCCACTGGTGTGCAGGGGACACACAGACTGTCCCTGCCTGCCCGAGGCAGCACTGGAAGCACTCTCCAATAGGATGCACACCCCTGTCCCTGTGGGATACATGTGGATNTTCAAAAGCTATTAAGCATGCGTAGTGTGTTCCTTGAAATGGGTCTGTGGTCTTTTTCGTGGGGAGGGGTCCTAAAATGAAGAAGTAAATGAAGTCTTCCTCGTTCTGACCTTTCTACCTTTTCAATGCAATTATGACAAATGAACCCTTGGTAGGACTCCAGCTCACCGTTTTCAAGGAGTTTCGGAGGAGGAGGCCTACAATTGTCTTATGTTCTTAAAGCTATTTATCAGTTTCTATATTCTTCATTATAAACCCAACTAACCAAACATTGTGTTGACAAGCAATCAATTATTAGTTAACTACTAACTCTTAACTTCATCAAGGCCTATCCATTTATTTTAACTCTAATAAAGCTTATCTTCTACCTAAAATCTTAGCTCCTCTAAAATCTCTAAAGTCCTTAAAGTTTATGTTTCAGCAGGAATCCCCGCTCCACGATGAATTCCAGGAGAACCCGAGGGTGTTCCGGCGGAGCTCTGGGGAAGCTCGGACCGCTCCCGGCGCTGGGAGAGGCCGCAGCAGCTCCAGGAGAACGCCCCGAGGAGCGGCACCAGCCCCGGGGGCACTCGGGGCCGGTGGGGATCGGTGAGGGCGGTACCCCCGCCCAGGGGATCCCCGGTGTCCCGTGTCCGGCCCCAGCCGTGCTTGGGCACTCCCGGCGGTGCTGGGCATTCTCGGCCCGGGACGCTCCGCTCCCCGCTCCCCTCACGGTCACGGGGCTCCTCTCGCTACCGCCCCACGCCCGAACTGCCACCTTTGACCGTTTTTCCTTCTCTTTACTGTTATTTTCCTGCCCTCTCACCCCTCCCCGGCGGTGCTCGGCTCCCCCGGGCCCGTCTCGTTCCGCGCTGCTGCCACTCCCTCAGAGACTGGCCAGTGCCCGCGCCTTTCCCGGGGCCGGAGCAGCGCTCGCTGTCTGAGCAGCCTCGGGCAGAGCCGCGGGACGCTCTGGAGACGCAGAGCCAGCGCTCCGGGCCCGCCGCGTCCCCGGGGCCAAGCTGAGCGCAAGGGCCAGGCTTGGGCGCCTCCATCCTGGGTAAGGGCGGGGCTGCGCCGCCATTGGCTGAGTCGGGGAGGGTCCTGCGGATCGACCAATCACCAACAGGGTTGGCGTGATGGACGTGCGGAGGCGGAGCCTGCTGGGCTGGCGGTACGGGAGAGACCATCAGCGGGCCGTGCTGGGGGCGCTGGGCTCCGGGCCCGGGAGACACCACTGCGCTGCGCGGGGGGCGAGCGGCGGCTCCGTGCCTGGGCCCAGCTCGCAGCCCTCGGGCCGCGGCCTGGCCTGGGCGCTGGGAAAGGACGCAAATTCCCATCCCAGTGCACCCTCTGCCATGGGCAGGGACACTGTCCGCACACCTGGGTGATCCCAGGCACTCCGGCCCGGCAATGGGGAGTCACGAACATCGGCTCTCTCACCCTGGAGGTGGTTCCCGGCCGGGGATCCCTCTCTGGCAGAGATCCCCTTCTCAGTAAAGCAGCAGCAAAGGCTTTGCCGGGATTGGTGCAGACATCTCAGCAGGATACGCCTCTTGTGTTTATCAGTCAGGAAGTAAATCTGCCCTACGGGTGAGATTCCCCCTGCCTCCAGCCCCGCAGGAGGAGCTGCTGGGGCATGAGGGATGACCATGTGCAGCAATCAGATGTGAAACTGCAGCAGACAGGGATCCAGGAACTGACTGGGATTCCTTCTCCAAAATAAACACGGAGTCCGGGTAGATTTCACTTTATTGTGGTTTATTTTCATTATCTATTGCTGCTACATCTGTACAACATTGTACAAAATGTAATCCCAAGGAACATCCCAGCCCCACAGCTGTGTTTAGCTCTGCTCTCTCCTATCACAAAGCGCCCTCGGTGCACTGGCTGTGACACCCTCCTACAGCCACCAAAACACACTGCTGTGCAGGCCCAGTGATGGGAACCTCTGGCAATGGCAGGAGGTCCCTGGTGGTTCCTCGTATTTCTGGTCAGACAGGAAGGATTTTTCACCTCTCTCTGCACAAGGCAAAAGGCTCCCAGCACTGCCATGACCAGGGGCAGTTGGGTTGCACAGGTGATGCTGGGGGTGGTTCAGGACTGGCACAGCCTTTGTACAGCACATGCTGTGGGTTTTGAGAGTTGCTCTGCTCACACACTGGATGTAGACTTCCAGTCATTCCCACCAGGGTATTTGCACTGGGAGTTTCACCTATCCCATGCCAGGCTGGTCTGAGATTTCATCTCCTGCCCAGACAAAATGAGCAGGCAGATGCTCTTTTTAATTTAGGGGTTAGGGAAGATAATCTACTTAGGTGCTACTGGTAGAACACATGCAGAACTGCTTCTGCCAGATTTGGCAAACCTGCAGAGAATCACATGGAATCCAAAGTGATTGCTTTGACTTGAAAAAGCACATGTGAAAGGACCAGAGATCCCTGATGTCCAGGAATGTCCTTGTTGTGGGTGAATGGTGTGGCAGGTTGGTCTCTACCACCTGTGCTCTCCACAGAAAGTTTCATTTTGGCCAATTATTTTTCCTCTCCTGAAGCTTCTAAGCTGTGTTTTAAAGGTGTCATGGAAAGCCAGATAATTTAAAAAAATACAGTGCTCTTAAGGCTTTTTCCCCACCCAGTATGGATGGTAATACAGCATCATGTTCAAAGTGCAGTTACAAGATCTGAAAAATAACGCCCTCAGACTGTGAAGAACATCTGACAATAAATTCACAGCCTTCATATGGAGGAGCCCCCACCAAAAGCTTCTCATCCTCAGAGCCATCCAGGGATGTTCTCAGCAGGGCCATTCTACAGGGAGGAGTCTGAAAGTGAGAGAGAGAAGCAGGGTTGTAGTGAGGGAGATCAGAAATAGAAAGGCTCCCTGGGAGGGGGAGCTGAAATGTTACAGGGCTTAAAAGTCTTCAAGAGGGTGACAGGGGTGTAACTGACCCATTTTGCCACTCCTGTAGTCCCAGCGAGGTATTTTGCATTTAAAAAAAAAAAATTAATATTATCGTACCTAATGAAGATGGGATTGTTCAATTTGCTCAAGCTTAGCCAAAACCTCTGGCTCGTGTAGAAATCAAGTGGTTTTTCCCTTCTGCCTTTTTATTTCTGGTTGTGTTTGATCATGAGTACCATGATTAGGAATTCAGTAAAACAGCCTGTTATAAATACATCTTATAAAATTGGCTTTTTGCAAACATTAAGATGAATGTTATATGTATGATGTTAAAATAACTCTGCTGTAACTCAGCTGTAAGGATATAGTTTTTGTGGTTTTTAGTCATGGTAGAGGGATTGCTGATGTATAGTTAGGCTTGTAATGGAACTGCCTGTTTGGCTGGGGTAACATCCAATGAACATACAATGAGGACCCTGCTATTGATATGCCACATCATCAGCACCTGCCATCTGAGGAAAGTATGGACCACAGCCCAAACTGGAGGTGATAAAAAGCAGGATTAAATCACAGTCAAGAAACACACAAGGAGTGGCCATGCAGAAAAGTTCCAAGAATACATCGAACTAGTTTTTGGGAAAGTATGAGTATTCAACAAGAAAAGTATTTAAAGCACACCTCCAGGGCTGACAGGGGTGTGCCCTTGGCTGAATGGCAAGCACCCCGGCCGGCCGTGTAATCCTTTGCTTTATTTCTGTCTCCTATTGTCTGTTTATTAAACTTTTATAAAATTTACAGGGAAGTTAACCTCGTTTTTCACACAGCCTAAATGTACCATTGCTTTGTCAGCAGGTGGAGCTGCCTGGGGCCCATCTCTGAGGCCGTGGGCAGCAGTGACAGCCCTGGATCCAGCAGGGAAGCAGCTCTGCACTCACCTTTGATGGCCAGGAAGGCTTTGCTGAAGGCACGCCCCACTGCATTGCTGGCTTCCACCATGTACTCCCCCTCATCCTGCTTGGTGACGCCCAGCACCACCAGCGAGCACACTCCGAAGTCGTTGGTGCAGAAGTAGTTGGGGTCTCTGGAGAGGTCCCTGCTGTCCTTGTACCATGTGATTTTTGGGGCGGGGTGGCCTCCAACGGCGCAGGTCATGCGGCACTCGCTGCCCGTCACCACCACGTGGGATTTGAGCGGCACCAGGAACCTCGGGTGCTGGTTTTGGTTAACTCCCCTGTATCTCTGTGCTTTCACTCGAAATTCAGCTGTGAAAGATAGAGAGCACCAAACACACTCAGATACTGCTCCCAGCACTGCCGGGTTTGCAGAGGTGTGTTTGTGCAGTGTCTGGAATTCTGCAAATTACCTGAGATCCCATGCACATATGGATTGTACCCTCTGCTGCCCCTCAAAATTACCCAACATTTAACTTTTGGTTTCTACAATACTAGAGCCTTCAGTTTTGCTGGGAAATGATTTTGGGGCAAATTGCGTGTCATAACAGCTGGGAATGAAGGGTCTGTCTGCAAAATGTCCCTGCAGAAAGGACAAACCTTCCCTGCCCAGCTGGAATTCCTCAGGGCATTTCTGTGCATTCCTGTTATGGGCAACTGAATATTCCCAGGAAGAGAGACCCATTTGAGGGTGGGGTGTTAGAAGCAATGAAAGAAACAAAACACAACACAGAGAAGTACTTGGAAATGTTTTACCCTTTTTTTTCCAGATCCTCCAGGGCTGCACAGTTTCTGATGGATCACTGGCTCCCAGGTCATTTTTTGCCACAACCCTGAAGTAATAATCCCTTCCTGGGACCACCCTGGTGAAGGTGAACTTGTTGTTGTAGATCAGGTCCCCCAGCACGTGCCACAGGCCCTTCTGGGATTCCCTTTTCAGGACAGTGTAGTAGAGGTTCTTCTCCCACTGCTCGGATGCTGAGGGGTCCCAGGTCACTGTCACTGTGTTGGGCACATTCTCCTCCAGCCTGATGGCTCCAGGGGGCTGAGGGATATCTGCCAGGGGAGGGCACACAATGTCACAGCTGTAGGGACAGTGGCACAGAACCCTAAAAACCTGGAGTCTGTTGCATGTTTGAGGCTCAAGTGACCATCCTGGTCACTGGAAGGGACAAAAGTCCATTCCTTCTCCAGGCACACACATGCATTTGCTATGAACTGAGCTGCTGCTGCACAACATCTGCACTTGCTGAGTGGGGAGAGGAGGGTGGTGCAGCTGAGTTGCTTCCCCTCCTGGAGTCACAGCTGGGGGAGCTGTGCTCAGTGTCCCACAGCCTGTGCTGACCTCCCCCATTCACTCTGGAAGGATAGTTTTAGTCAGTGGATTGCTTTGTCCTGCAGAAAAGTGAGATCACAAAGTGCCTACACAATCTCATAGAAAACTGTACCCTGGTTCTCCCTGTGCCTGCACAGCCAAACTGCAACAGAGCTCACCCTGCCAAACTCACTTTGTGGCCTTCTGTTATTCACAGTAAATCATGGAATCCCAGACTGGTTTGGGTTGGAAGGGACATTAAAACTCATCCAGTCCCACCTCCTGCTTTGGACAGGGACACCTTCCACTATCCCAGGGTGCTCCAGGCCCTGTCCTACCTGGCCTTGGACACTTCCAGGCATGGGGCAGCCATAGCTGCTCTGGGCACCCTGTGCCACTCTCACAGGGAGGAATTCCTTCCAAATATCCCATGTAACCCGCCTTCTGGCAGTGGGAAGCCATTCCTCCTTGTCCTGTCCCTCCAGGCTCTTGTCCCAAGCCCCTCTCCAATTCTCCTGGAGCACCTCTAGGCACTGGAAGCGGTTCTAAGGTTCTCCCCAGAGCCTTCTCCAGGTGAACACCCCCAGCTCCCCCAGCCTAGCTTCAAAGCAGAGAGGCTCTCACCCTTGGAGCATCTCCATGGCCTGTCCCGGAACTGCTTCAGTAGCTCAACATCCTTCTGCTGCTGGGGCCCCCAGGGCTGGAGGCAGCTCTGGAGGTGGGGGTGTCACCTGAGGGGGCTGAGGGGCAGAATCCTGCCCTCCCCTGCTGCCCATGCTGGGAGACCAGCCCAGGGCATGTCCAGCTCTCACCCACCAGCACCCCCAAGTGCTTCTCCCAGGGCTGCTCTCAGTCCCTTCATGCCCCAGCCTGGATTGACTGGGAGTTGCTGGTGGATTTGTAAGGATGGCAGTGAGTTAGTTACCTGTGATTTGAACCTGGAAGCTGAAGGTTTCCTGTTTCCCCAGCCCATCCCCAAGCTCCACGGTGTAGGTGCCGCTGTCGCTGAACTCGGCTGCCCGGAGCAGCAGCTGGATGCTCCCATCCTCAGTGCTCAGCACAGCCCTGCTGGGAAGGGGGAGCCCATCCTTCAACCAGGTCACCACCGGCTCCGGAGATCCCTGGAAGCAACAACAAGTCACAGCCACTTGTTTCACTTCCAGACTGTGCCCTGGATCTTTAGTTTCATTATCTTACCCCAAATATGCACCTCCACAACACAGTAATGTTTAGAAATATGGATTAATGAGGGATCTGAGAGCCCTCATCTGCTCTGCGGTTTCTTTACAAATTTTTTCCTTTTTTGTCCTTAAAGGATGTTATCGCAGTAAAGTGTTCAGAACTTTACTTGTGTCAAACAAGCTATGCCAGATCAAGGACAGATAACTTCAAGAGTTCATATTTTCTGCTTTTAAAAAAACTATCTGTTGGTTTTGGAAAGAAAAAACCTCCTCTAAGTCTTTGTTTCCATTGTGCTGTTTTTGGTCTCTCCTCCCAGAGATAAGGAGAAAGGCCAGTAAATACACAAACTTCATAATCCTGCCCTGGTATCCCAGATATACAGGATCATGGAATCATTAAGGCTGGAAAAGACCTCCAAGACCATCGAGTCCAACCCATGCCCCATTCCCAATTTAAAAGCACTGAGTGCCACATACAGGCTTTCCTTGGACACCTCCATACCTCCCTGGCCAACCCTTTCCAAAGCCTGACCACACTCTCCATGAGGAAAAGCTTGTGTTGTTCCAAGCTTACACCAAAGCACTGAGATTTCTGTCAGTGCCTGCCAAATTCTCAAGTCACAGAGCTCAAGTGCTGCTGCTTGGTGAGACAAGCACAGTGAAGGTGCTGCTGGAAATGCTGCCCCAAGGCCTTCTGAGGGAGTCACAGGGAAATCAGTGATTTGGCAAGTCTGATAGCAGTACAGATGATGATAATATTGGTAAGGCTTAGGGGACAGCACTGAGCCTTGTTTGCAGAGGTTAAGGAATGACCACAATGTCAAAGAACACCAATGCAAAGACTGACAGCTCAATCCTGGCTCATGTTTTCTTCATGATGAAAGTTTACACAGCACAGGCAGGCAAAATTATTTGCCCAGTGATTTGTAGACAAAATTCCATGATACAAAAACAGTGACCTAGTTTTCCTGTCTGCTACGGAGTGCATCATAAAACCAGGCAGGGAATTCCTCCAAAGCCCTGAATACCCACCTCAAAAGGAATCTTCACCCGGATGGGATCCCCTGCTTTTATAAGCAGGAAGCTTTTCACTGTGTCATCTATCAGTAGCCTGGGAGGGACTGGAAAATACAAAGATTACACTCAAAAGGTGGATCTTGGTACAGTCACTGGTGTTCCACCCCCTGGTGCCTCTCCCAGCTGGGTGAGGCTGGTGAGGAATTCAGTGTGGGAAAAATCTCCCTGATTCAGTCCTGGACTTTACACCTTTCAAATTTAATTACTATTTATTTATCATTATGACTAAATGAGGGAAAATGATGTAAAAATACATTGACAACAATCTCTGTATTCATGTGATGTCCCAGTCACAGAGAAACTGGCTCTTTGCCAAACTTTATCCCATCGCAGAGATCATCTTTTGTGTTTAAATGGTGTCTGGAAAAAGGAAATTCCAATGGACACTTATAAAATACACACGCAGTATGGAGCACAGAACATCCACAGAAAAGCTGCAAGAGTTTATCTAAAATAGGGTTTTTTTAGCATTTAAAATATTTTCTTTTTTCATCAATATACTACAGCATTTAGTATTTCTCTAGGAATACCAAATACAATACTGCTAAATTGTGTTTAGTGTTTTCAGTATAGAACTGAACACCTGCTTTAGATTGATTTATTTATTTTTTTAATTGATAAATGGGGTCTCCAGGCATATGCCAAAGTAGACATTTTCACTTAGGATCCAAATAAAGGAAGATTAACCCCTCACAGAATTATCTCTTATGTCTGTGACTCTGCAATGCTTCCAAAGAGCAGGAAAAAAACAGACCTGCAGATTGTAAATAAAGACAGAAAAATGAAAATGGTGAAAATTTTCAAACTAAACAATTAAAAAGTAAGATAAAGTATCCAAAAATGGCATTAAAAATGTGATTTAAGGGAATGAAATAAACTGTTTCATTTCAGAAGATTGTCTAAAAATTGAATGAAAACTCAATTTTTTGCTTGGGAAGAGTGCAAGCAGGGGTAAGGCACATATGGGTTCTGTCTAGTGACAGTGGTGTGGCTCTGCACAGGGGGCAAAATAGAAGTCCAAGGAGAAAATGGAGTTCTGAGGGTTGTTTTATCACAAGGAGTCTCTCAATGAGCTGAGCACTGTGCACTGCATATCCACTATCAGTGAGCACTGGGTCTGTCCTGCTGGGGTGAGCAGGTCACCCTGGGGCGAGGAGGAGCAGTGCTGCTCTTGGTGTAGGCTGGGCCTGGGAGCAGCTCATGGCGGTATCCCACAGCCCTGGTGCTCCTGCCCCCCATGAGTGCCCCATTCCCGGGGACACAGCCCCTGACTCACCCACGGGAGCAGCTGCAGCACAAGCCTCCAGCTCCGAGGCCTCCCCGGGGCCACCATCGCTGAGGGCCCTCACGCGCAGGAGCAGCTTCTCCCCGGGCTGCAGCGCCTGGACCCTGCACGAGGTGCTCTGTGCTGGCAGGGTGAAGCACTTGGTCCAGCTGAGGCTGCTATAGGGCTTCATCTCCACCTCGTAGCCTTTCACATCGTTCCCATCTTGTACTTCAGGTTTGTTCCATGTCAAGGTGACACTGGTGCTGTCACTGCTGCTCACTTTAAGGTCCTGCACTTGGCCTAGAGATTCTGGAAAGAGAAATTTTATTCAAACTGTTTTTCTAGGATTTCTCTTCCCTCTTTTCAGCTGCTCCCTGAGATTCCCCAAAGTTCTTGCAGTGCACTGGATTTCCACCCTGCTGTCTTGCCCCACCTTGTCCCAGTTCTTCAGAGCTGGATCAGGGTCCTTGCTCCTACCAGACCTGCAGTAAATCCACAACATTCCAGAACATTCTGTGGCCCATCCTGAGTGTTCCTGCACACTGCACATTACCCCACACTGGGATCTGCCAAATCGTGACTTGGGACATCCTACAGGAAATCCTTCCATTCCTTCCTCCAGGTGAGTTTCAGCCATGAAACATTCCCCAGTTACTGATCCTTGTCTCCACACACTTTTACAGAGGATTTAAGAACATCTCCTCTCCACAAATACCCTGAAAGCAGAGCACAGGGCAGGGCACTTACTGGTGGGGTCCTGGGCAAAGGCAGGCTCTGAGGGGTCACTGGGCTGTCCTGTGCCAGCAGCATTGACGGCTGCCACGCGGAACTCGTACTGCACACCCTTCTTGAGGCTAGTCACCTTCAGCTTCTTGTCTGCAGAGAGGAGAGCAGTGTGTTGCCTCAGGGGAGCTGTTCCCCATCAGAAAAGGTGACGCAACAAAGTTGTGCCTTAGTCCAGGCAGCATTATGGACTGAAAAATTCTGAAGATCCATAGAAGCTGTAACTGATTCCCCTGACATTCCCTAGCCAAGTGCATGTGATCTTCTGGGATGTGTTCATTGGATTCCTTTCAAAATCAAGCAGCCCTTGAACCACAGAATCCCAGCTGACATTTTTGCCTTTTCAAATCCTCCAGGCTGTTCCAGGAGTCAGAATACCCACCTTTGACAGGCACATTGGTGACTGGCAGCCAGGTCACAGTGCCCTTCTTGCGTTTCTGAACTATGTATCCCATAATTTGGGAAGCGCCGGTTTTACTGGGAGCCTTCCAGGATATGGTGATGCTGTCCCTGCTGGCACTGATGATCTCAGGGGGATCTGGGGCACCAGGGGAAGCTACAAAGAGATGAGGGCTTAATTATTAGCAGGTATGTTTTTATTGCAAGATAAAATGGTGTTGCTGTGTTGCGTGTAATTTCTTCTTCCAGATTCCCCCATGTATCCCTATGGATGTACTTTGAAAACCTGGCTGAGACCTGTGGATTCTGTTTCCCACACAAACTGGATCCAGCATGGACTCTGTTCCTGAGTTTGGATTTCACAAAAGACCCGCTGTCATCAGGACTGACAATTCCTCTGCCAGGGAGTGTGTCATTCTTACACGATATGACCAGTCAACATCATTCTTGCTTTCAACAACAGGAACTGGTAACAAAATGGATTTTCTATGCCCTCTGCTAAAGTGTTCAAGATACAGAATCATGGGAATGAGAATGGAGAAAGAAGATAATTAGAACTGCACATTGCTCTCTCTAATACTGCATTTGTGTTCATGGCAAACCTGTTCTAGTATTTATACTTCTTGAAGGACAAAGACAATATTCAGTTGTTTGGACATCAGGGGAAGAGAGTGGTCATGCTGAGAAGTGCTGCACATACAGAGATATTCCTTTGCCTGTGGAGTTAAGGAAAGGCCTCACATGTTCCCTTTGCAGCTACACTGGGAGAAATTTCCTTTGATCTTGATGCATTTTGCATTTCCTTGCCTGACCAAGGAATATTTACATCTAACTCAGCATCAGCAAAGCCTACAGCAAACTGCTGCTCTTGCTGGGCAACCTCTACAGCTTTGTGTGAAGACTGAAGTTGACATCTGTAGCAACATCCACAATGCAGTGAATTTCCTTTGATATCAGCTTTGACAATGAATTTCCCAATTTGAATTATGAATTATGAGAAGTTCTCTCACCTTTACCAGCAGCCTTCACTTCCCCTGACTCCAGCGCGTCGCTCACTCCCTCGGCATTCACGGCCCTCACCCTGAAGTAGTAGCTCATCTCTTCCTCCACGCTGCTCGTGGTAAAGCTGGTGCAGCTCCTGGGGGTTTCTCCCAAAGTCTCCCAGTCATTCCTGCCCACCTGCTGCCTCTCCACAAGGTACCTCTGCACTGGTTTGCCCCCATCATCCTTTGGAGGCTTCCACTGGATCGTGATGTTGTTGGCAGAGCTTTCTACAATTTTGATGGGTCCTGTTGGAGGCTGTGGTTTGTCTGGGGAGATGAACAGAGATACACAGCCAGCTCCAGACCCAGACCTGCTCCTGGGTTTGGAGCAGACACTGTCTGTTGCTCACCAGCTGGGAGACTGTTCCTGATGAAATGCAGGCACAGTTGTAGGATGAGGGCTGTAGGCACTTGCATTGCCTCTTCCAAACTTGCACTCTTCTAACTTTAGATGGAGAAGATGGAAAGCCAGGCCCTTGCTTTCCCTGGGTCAACTGTTCTCATAAGCATTGCACCAGTTCAGCTTGCTAATACAGACAAAACATCATTTCTGGTCTCCCAAAGGAGCTCAGACATTTATGGGAGGGCTGAATTGGACCTTGATACCCTATTTCAGGTTTGCATGTTGTGTACAGTCACATCTCCCACAGTGTTTGAACATTCAAAACTCAGCTGCTTAGGCCATGGAAAACCAAACTAGGTTTGTGTTCCCTCGTACTAAAGGGCAAAGAAGCATGTTCAGCAATCTTTCCTTGTACCATGATTTTGGGGCAATATACAGAGTCTTGTTCCTCTCTAAATACCCAGTCACTCCAAATAAGGCTGTCACCAGTGTCAGTGGATTCCCTGCCTAAGCTTTACAGTGAAAGCCACAGTGAATATTACAGGATCTTACCTAACACCATGAGCTTTAGGTTGATCTCCAGGACACCACTGTCATTCTTGAGCCTGACTTTGTAATCCCCACAGTCCTTCCTGTTGCAGCTGGAGATGGACAGTGTGGTGCAGGTGTCTGTCTTGTCCACACGAATCCTGGTGTCATCCCCCAGCTCCATCTTGTCCTTCAGCCACGCTGCCCTGATGGGCCCCCGCCCCTCAAATGGGATCCGCAGCTTCAGCCCCTCCCCAGCCTTGGCCACCGTGGGGACACTGGTCAAGGTCTTGAGGAGGACTTTGTCCACCTGGGGAGGATCTAAGCAGGTGATACAAGGTGATACATTAAAAACCACAATTCAAAGAGGACAAGGCTCACCTTGGAGGGGGGGGATCCCCTCATAGTGCTGCCAGCAATGCTTAGAAGCTCACAACACTGGATCTGAACCTTTAGTTGTACTTTGCTACAGGATAATTATCACAGAAAAGACACTGTCCTTTCATCAGAGAAAATTTCTCCTAGGCAACACACAAAACACAAGAATGAAGAATCTGATAAAGTGTTTTGTGCACCCCAAAATCTTTGAGTTGCTGACAGAAAGGTTCCTAGATAAATTTTCAAATGGAAAATGAACCAGCCTGTACAAAAAACATTTCCCATTTATCTTGTAATTCTTTATAATAAAGTTGTCTCAATAACCCATGGCATGTCTCTGAGTAAATATATTACATTTAAAGTCCATCTCATGCCGCCTTGGTGGTTTGAGTAGACTCACCTTCAACAAAAATTGAAGCTTCAGTTTTTACATCTCCACCTTCAAACCTGTATTTCCCAGCATGAATATCTTCAGCTTTGTTAATGATCAATTTGTGGACAAGACCTTTCTTTTCAAAGACGACTCCATCCATGCTTGTTAACTACAAAGTAAAGGACAGAGACCTATCCTTTTTTAACAAAAGGAAAAAATGCAATCCAAACTAAAACTGGACAGACTAGAGTTTGAAATGCAGTTGAAAAGACTTCTGAATGTCATGCATGTTTAATGACAATATTCTGGTATTCTGTTGCCCAGAGAAGCTGTGGCTGTCCCATCCCTGGAAGTGTCCAAGGCCAGGTAGATGGGGCTTGGGTCTAGTGGAATGTATCTCTGCCCAGGGCAGGGGGTGGGACTGGATGATCCTTAAGGTCCCTTCCAACCCAAACCACTCTGGGATTCTGTGAACCCTTCCAGGGCCCCACTCAGATTGCAGATGACTGTCGGGGGTAAGGACACCTTGACACCACTCTTTAGAAGTAGATCCAGAGAGCAGAGCATTGCTACCCAAAGCCAACAGCAAGCTCAAGGGACCCACCTTCAGGCCATCCTTAAACCAGGTTCCTGTCACGTTGTCCTTGCTGACAGTGCAGGACAGCTCAGCTGGGTCCCCCTTCAGCACTCGCACGGTTGCCAGCTGCTTGTTGAGGTAACAGCGTGGGACTGGGCAGCAGAAAGGAAGGGAAAGAAGCTAAGTCTGTGTTACAGAGAGATAGCTTGAGCTGAAAATGCACGTGCACATGAGGGGAAAAGAGCTTTAAAAAAAAAATCCTCTGGTCAGGTGAGGCTTTTGTGCCACCTCAGTGTGAGCCAGCTGGGCACACTCAGTGCCCTGAGGGATGTGCAGCCATCCCAACATCAACTATATCCCAGCATCCACTGCACGGGCAATGGATTCATCACAAATCACATTATCCAGCTGTGCATTTCCTGGTTTGTGTTATGGTAATTGTCTTGGCTCTCTCTACAGCCAGTGAAAAAAACCAGGCTGCTCCAAGGTGTGGATATACTGCTTCATCCTCCTCTTCCTCTGCACTGACCACACATGGGGCTGCCCGGCACATCCCCCTAAACAGGCCCAGGCACACTGTTCTTCACCTCTGTATTCCTCTTCCACTTCCCAAGTTCTCCATTACCATCATTGTCTCCTCTCTAATATATACCCCACTCCTTCCCCATGAACCCCAGTTTTGATGATTTTACATCCTTGTTTATATTTATGGTTTAATAATGATAATTCCTAACTTGTGAACAATCCCATTAGGTGAATATTCCCTTCTGATTACACAACTGAAATTTCTCATTCCTACAATTTTCACATCATCATCTTGCTGGTGGAGCCACAGGTCTTACTCAAATGGCTGCAAACACATTATTCCCCTCTATTATTCCCGATGTTAGAAGAGAAAAGAGCTTTTTATGGTATATATATGTATGTATAATCTGACAGAAAGAGGCACAGAATTGTTCCCAGACCTTGGAAAACACAGTTCTTTGCAACAGGTGTTTGAAAACTAAAGTGAAGCCTTCCATTTGAATTGCAACAGTATCAAAGAAACTCAATGATATTCCTTGAAACCTTGTGGGAAGTGATATGTTTGTGAACTGGTCTGTTCCATGATATGTGAAACACAAATGAAGAGATGAGACCTGGTTTAGATAATTTAGACAAAGAAAAAAATATAGACCTTTAAGGCATTTTGATCAGAGCAAACTGTGTAAGATCAAACAGCCAATCAGTGGGAGAATTAGGAACAGATCACAGGACATGCAAATTTCTACACATGATTGTGTTTATCTAAACCATAATATCCCATTTCTTTGCAGGATTAGGAATGTGAGTATCAAAAAGCAAAGACCAGGAGTCACCAGTTAACCACGTACCTTTGAGATCGTCCAGGATACTCCGTCTCTTTTGTCCTGTGCTTTCCGTGTTGTTCAGGGCATAATTTGCTTTAAGATCCAGGTCAGGTTCCTGGTTTCCCTGCTTGGCTGAAGGAGGTCCACCAAAAGGACCTGACATCTGGCCATAACTCTGTGGACCTTGACCAAACCCACCTGAACTACTCCTGTCAATAGGTCTGTCATGGGCTTTACTCCCTGCCCCTCCAAAGGCAGAATTTGTGCCATAAAAGGAGCCTAACTGTCCAAAATCTCTGTCCTCTCCCCTGGCTCCACCTAGACCTGACAGGGACTCTCTGTCACCAGCTGAACCTTTGTTCCCTGGCCCTCTGATATCACTGGCAGTGCCCTTTCCACTTTCACCTCTCGAAGATCTGCCAAGATGTGCATCCAGCCCATATTCACCACCTGGCCCACCAGCACCTCCCACACTACCAGGCACTGAATCCCATCCATCCCCTCCCAACCTCCCAACCCCACCTGCTCCAGCCATGGCTACAGCTAACCCTCTGTCCTTGCCATAGGGAGACCCTGCACCCCACAGAGCAGAGCCTTCCCCAGGAAAGCCCTGCCCTCCTGCCCCACCTGCATATCCTGGAGCTCTGCTCAGCATGGCATCCGTGCCATGGCCAGATCCCACTGCTTCCTCACCTCCAAGAAGAAAATTGCCAGCTCCTGCTCCAGCCCCAGCTGGGAGACCATCCTTTCCATAAGGACCCACAACTCCACCTGCACCACCAGCACCTGCTCCTGCTCCAGCTGGGAGACCATCCTTTCCATAGGGAACTCCAACTCCTCCTGCACCACCAGCACCAGCTCCTGCTCCAGCTGGCAGACCATCCTTTCCATAGGGAACTCCAACTCCACCTGCACCACCAGCACCAGCTCCTGCTCCAGCTGGNCCCTGCACCACCAGCACCAACACCAGCAGCAGCTCCAACTGGGAGACCATCCTTTCCATAGGGACCCCCAACAGCCCCTCCATCACCAATACCTGCTCCAAGTGGCCGCCCATCTGGACCATACAAAGCCTCTCCAAATCCTCCTGCACTAGCTCCACCAGCCCCAGCTGGGAGACCATCCTTTCCATAGGTAACTCCGACTCCTCCTGCACCACCAACACCAGCTCCTGCTCCAACTGGGAGACCATCCTTTCCATAGGGACCCCCAACAGCCCCTCCATCACCAATACCTGCTCCAAGTGGCCGCCCATCTGGACCATACAAAGCCTCTCCAAATCCTCCTGCACTAGCTCCACCAGCCCCAGCTGGGAGACCATCTTTCCCATAGGGGGATCCAAGTCCCCCTGCACCACCAGCACCAACACCTGCACCAGCTCCAACTGGGAGACCATCCTTTCCATAGGGACCCCCAACTCCCCCTGTACCACCAGCACCTGCTCCAGCTGGGAGACCATCCTTTCCATAAGGAATTCCAACTCCACCTGCACCACCAGCCCCTCTAGCACCAGCTCCAACTGGGAGACCATCCTTTCCATAGGGAACTCCAACTCCTCCTGCACCACCAACAGCAGCAGCAGCTCCAACTGGGAGACCATCCTTACCATAGGCACCCCCAACAGCCCCTCCACCACCAGCACCAGCTCCTGCTCCAGCTGGCAGACCATCCTTTCCATAGGGACCCCCAAGTCCCCCTGCACCACCAGCAGCAGCTCCAACTGGCAGACCATCCTTTCCATAGGGAATTCCAACTCCCCCTGCACCAGCACTAACACCAACACCTGCTCCAAGTGGCTGACCGTCTGGACTGTACAAAGCCTCTCCAAATCCTCCTGCACCAGTACCACCAGCCCCAGCTGGGAGACCATTCTTCCCATAGGGGGATCCAAGTCCCCCTGCACCACCAGCCCCACCAACACCTGCTCCAATGGGAAGCCCATCCTTCCCATATGGAGCCCCAAGCCCTCCTGCTCCAAGACCACCAAAACCAGCCCCAGCTGGGAGACCATCCTTTCCATAGGGAGCTCCAAATTCCCCTGCACCAGCACCAGCAGTACCACCAACACTTGCTCCAAGTGGCCGACCATCATAGAAAGCCTCCCCAAATCCTCCAGCACCACCAACACCTGCTCCAGCTGGGAGACCATCCTTCCCATAGGGAGCTCCAAGTCCCCCTGCACCAGCCCCTCCAGCACCTGCTCCAGCTGGGAAACCATCCAATCCATAAGGAGATCCAGCACCTCCAAAACCACCACCTGCAGCTCCACCAAGTCCTGACCCAGCTGGGAGTCCATCCTTTCCATAGAGACCCCCAACTCCCCCTGCACCAGCACCAGCCCCAGCTGGGAGACTATTCTTTCCATAGGGAGCTCCAAATCCCCCTACACCAGCAACATCAGCCCCAACAACACCAGCTCCAACTGGGAGGCCATCCTTTCCATAGGGACCCCCAAGGCCCCCTGCACCACCAGCACCTGCTCCTGCTCCAGCTGGGAGACCATCCTTCCCATAGGGACCCCCAAGGCCCCCTGCACCACCAGCACCTGCTCCTGCTCCAGCTGGGAGACCATCCTTCCCATAGGGACCCCCAAGGCCCCCTGCACCACCAGCACCAGCTCCTGCTCCAACTGGGAGACCATCTTTTCCATAGGGAACTCCAAGTCCCCCTGCACCAGCACCAACACCAACACCTGCTCCAATGGGAAGACCATCCTTCCCATATGGAGCTCCAAGCCCTCCTGCACCAAGACCACCAAAACCAGCCCCAGCTGGGAGACCATCCTTTCCATAGGAAGCTCCAAATCTCCCTACACCAGCTCCACCAGCATGTTCTCCCAGTGCCTGACCATCTGGACCATACAAAGCCTCTATTTCTTCCGTGGAATTGCCACCTGCACCAGGTATAGCCCCATCTCCACCTGGAAGGCTTCCTGGCCCATACAGTGAGACAGATCTTCCTGCCTGCCCTAACTGACCACTGGCATGAGGTGTCAGGCCATCCTTGCCATAGGGAGTCCCTGTTTGTCCCTCTCTGTTTATACCTGCTCCGTTCATATCACCCACAGTGGGATACCCATCCTTGCCATGGTAGGACCTCATTCCTTCTGCCATTCCTACACCTGCAGCCTTCCCCCCAGCTCCAGTTCCTGGACCAGTCCTGCTGAACAGATCACCCACACTGGCTCCAACTCCAGCTGAATCAGGACCAAGCCCATCTGGCCCAGAACTTCCACCACCCAACCTCCCAGCACCCCCAAAACCAGCTCTGTAACTGGCATCACCTAAATTTCCATCCTTGTCATGCTGAGAGCCCAAACCTTCTCCATCATCCATGTCAATGTTAACAGCACCCAGCACACCCTCACCAGTGCCATCCACAGAATTCCATCCACCTCCCCCTCCTACTGCACCACCAAGACCTGCTCTGCCTGACACAGAGTCCATGCCATGGACAGCCTTTAACCCACTTCTGCCTCCTTTTTCTCCAAAGATGCTTCCATCACTGGCTGCTGAGTCTCCATCTAGACCTACTCCAGAAAACTGCCCAGACCCCAGCTCTCCATTCATGTGGGTTTTGCGTAGCCCCTCTTTTCCCAAAAATCTTTGGCTTCCATCATCAGAATCAATGGAGTGTCCTTGGCCTCTGCCTTGGCTGCTGCCTTGACCTGTTCTGTACCAGCCACTTTTCTCCACACCAGAGGATGTGGAAAAGGAAGGACGATCTTCATCAGCAGCTTGTTCTTGGCGTCGGAGCTTCCTCGCCCTTTCATTTTCTGCCATTGTTTCTTTCAGCCACTCAGATGTCTCCCTTTCAATCTTTTCTACTTCATCCTGTCTCCTCTTTCCTTTGGCATCTGAAGTTGCATTGTTTCATGGCAGCAGATTTACAATTTACAGAAAAAGAGGGGAACAAAATAACAGAAAGTCAATAGGACATGCACTGCATCAACAACCAAAGAAAATGTGTCAGCACTTTCTGAATTTCATTTTAGGACACACATAATACATTTAAATAAATTTAAAATAATTTCAATTCCTGAATTTTTCAATGCCACATTCAGACAATGAAATGTTAGTTAAAGACAATTATTTTTAGTTTAAGTGCATTGTTTTTTAATGG
This sequence comes from Alaudala cheleensis, assembly GCA_013398995.1. Classification (NCBI taxonomy): domain Eukaryota; kingdom Metazoa; phylum Chordata; class Aves; order Passeriformes; family Alaudidae; genus Alaudala; species Alaudala cheleensis. The sequence continues at coordinate 371,193 of VWYE01024883.1, forward strand.
AAATGTGCTCATTACAACAAACAGACAAACCAAAAATTGAAGGAAAAAGAAACTTTCAGCATGGCAGGTCTGATTTAGAGGGGCTGAGATTGTATGTGGGATTCATTAATTCCACCATCCTTTACCCTACAGCTGTAGAGGAGTTTCAGAATATTCCATGCACAGAGGAGCCATCAGTTCCCACCCTGGAGCTGGGATTTCACTGCTCTGGAGGCAGCTTGCACATCTGGATAATGGCTGGTTTAGGGATGCCCAAATGAGGCCTAAAGCTTTCAGATCTGTGAATTGCTTTGGATTAATCTGAAATTTAGGCTGTTCTAAGAGCAGATCACTCATTGTTTTGGTTTCCAGGTTGGATATAATTTACCAGAACTCACAGCTCACTGAAATCCATGGGCACTTTCTTTGTTTCAGAAAATACATTGCTTTGGAGAGGCCTTTGTGAGAGAGACCCCTCCAGCTGCTGCAGGAGGATCCCAAAGGAAACCAGAGTCAAAGGGAACCAAAGGAACCACCTTTCATAAACAAACAATATAAGCCAGGTGGCTGTCAGTGTGCCTGCACGGAATGTCTCCACCTTCCCAGCTTCCTCTTAACTCCTTCTAGCCTGTTTAACTCTAATTGGGAATTAAAAATATTATCTAGCAAGAAGAATGGCATTGACAGTGTAGAACTGAGAGTATCAAAAGCTCCCTGAGCCTCTGCCTGCTGCACTGTGATCACTGGGACAGCTTCCTCAAAAACATGTGGGGAGATAGGGAGCAGTTTTTCAATAACTGATGGAGAATGTGCTACTTCACCACAGCTGTAGAGCAAACAACCCAATAGGATATGTCAGGACTAATTAAAAGGGGAAAAGTTGGTCTCATTTGAAGAGGAAAGAGGGTCTAACCAGATCTTCATTTTTCCAAATAGAATTTAGAATCGTGGAATCACAAAATGGTTTGGATGGGAAGGGACCTTAAGACTCATCTCATTCTACCCCCTGCCATGGGCAGGGACAATTCCACTGTCCCAGGCTGCTCCAAGCCCTGTCCAGCCAGGCCTGGGACCTTTCTAGGGATGGGGCAGCCACAGCTTGTCTGGGCAGCCTGTGCCAGGGCCTTACCACCCTCACAGCCAAGAATTCGTTCTCAGTATCCCATCTAACCCTGCCTTCTGGCAGTGGGAAGCCACTCCCCCCCAATCCTGTCCCTCCATCCCTTTTCCAAAGTCCCTCTGCAGCTCTCCTGGTGCTATGGGCACTGGAAAGGGCTCCAAGGTCTCCCTGGACTCTCGTATTCTCCACACTGAACACCCTCAGTTTTCTCAGCCATAATTTCGGAATTAGAGGCTCAGCAATTCATTTCCCAGCAGAGCAGCATCTCCCTGAGCCATCAGGCAGTGCAGAGGATGTTTTGTGCCAACACACCACGGGAACAAGCCGCTGCCAACCACTCACACTCCACAAGGAGCCAGGCGCTGGAGGAGCCCTGTCCCGCGTCCAGCGTGTACAGGCCGCTGTCTGAGGGTCCCACGTTCCTGACAATCAGCTTGTGGGTCAGGCCATCGGGTGTCACAGAGATCTGGTGCTTGTCACTGGCCTGCAGGGGGTGGCTTTTGTGCAGCCACAGGGGCTCGTGGCAGGGCGTGCACAGCACACACTGGAACTCGGCGTCCCCGGCCTCAGCGCAGCGCACGTCGGACAGCGGCTGCCGGAACCGCACCGGGATCGCTGCGGGGGAAAGCGAGAGCTGTGGGACGGGAACTGCTGCTCCTGCGCCCCAGGTAACATTGTTACAGCTGAAGGAGGAAGGAACAGCAAGCTGTGGTGTCTCTAAGCATCGGGTTACTGAGAAAAATGAAAATCACAGGTGTGGTTCTGTGCCAATGCTTCAGAAAAGCAGAAAATTAGATTGTCTTCATTATCTTCTGAGACATTGTAGCTCACAGCACTGATGTGCTGCCTGTTTGTAGTCATTGATGTGTTCCTGCAGCACGATGCTTGGATTAAGTTTGTTATTATTCTGAGTTTACAGAAGTAAACTGTAGGTTTGGAGTAGGTTAAGGGGTGGGCTCACAGTCAGACTGGTACTTGAGCTTAGGCCTGCTCCCTTGGACTGCAAATGCAGCACCTAAAGCCCTTAATCACCTTCCTGCTCCTTTTCACCTGTGCCAGAAAAGGAGCCCTTACTGGGCAGCACAGAACCAGTCCTCTGTGGTGGTCAGGAGTTACTGAGCTTTGCACTTGCTCCTAGACACAATTTTCCAGAAAAAAAAACAAAAAAGAAAAAAAAACTTTTGTCACAGTTGCACATCATATCCATCAAGCTGAATTCCTTACCTTGAGCATCCAGTTCAGTTGAGAAGATAGGGACATCCTCCACCCTGACCTGGTACACTCCTGCATCCTCTGGCTGCACATCGTTGACAGTGAAGTAGTACCTCCTGCCAACCCTCCGCAGGCAGTGCTTCCTGTACTCATCCCCTGTCCCATAGCGCAGGCGCTCCCCGTCCTGGGAGGAGAGGAGAGGAGAGGAGAGGAGAGGAGAGGAGTCCTCACAAAGGCTCAACCAGTGCCAGGCATTTCAAACAGATCAGGCTGGTGCTACAAACCCATTGTTGATATAAATGAGTAACCTCACAGTGCCCAGGGCTCTTTGCAGCACACAGGCACTGTTGGGCAGTGAATCCTGCAGAGAGCAGGGAACCAGGCTCTCAAACTCAGCAAAACAGCAGCTCTTGGCTACCCACATAAGGGTCTGAAGCTTAATTAAAACATAGTTCTTGCAGCTACAGAGACAAAGCACTTTCTTGGCTTAGATTTCGGCATCCTCACAGCTGGATGAGCAGGAGAGTTCACCACTTTCTGTAGCACACTTGAGTTACATTGTCCAAATTATGGCTCATAAGCTTCATGTCATTTATTTGATCTAGAAGATTCATAGTTAGTCTGTTCTCCCCTTCAGGGCATTCTGATTTCCCCTGGATTAAAGCCTCTAACCATAATTCAACTAAAAAAATATCTATCAGAAAAACATTCCCAGCACTGAGCACCTGCAGATCCTATCCATGGGACTGTGGATCTAGAGGGAATGTTGTACATCTCTGAGATCTTCTTTCACAGAGCCAGTTATAGTGCAATAACACACTTGAGAAAGTGAATAAAATTTATATGAAACTGCAGAATTTTGGCAGCCTGAAAGACACTGTTGGGGTGATGGTCTTAAACTGAAGGAGGGTCATGTTAGTTATAAGAAAGTTGCTTTTTCCCATGAGGGTGGGGAGGCCCTGGCACAGGGTGCCCAGCACAGCTGTGGCTGCCCCTGGATCCCTGGCAGTATCCAAAGTCAGGACGGACAGGGCTTGGGGCACCCTGGGATAGTGGAAGATGTCCCTGCCCATTGCAGGCGGTGGAATGGGATAAGTTTTAAGGTTCCTTAACCTTTAAAAGGCCCCTTCCAACTCAACTGTTCTATGACTTTCCTGAAGACACAAGGATTCCAGTAACTGACTGCATGCTCTCTACTTGGATCTACAAATCCCCAGGGATATTCACTACCAAAGATCATACTCACACTGCTCCCTAACCAAGCAGAGATCTGCAAGACAGACAACTTGAAGGCATTTACTTGCTCTCAGCCACTGCCTAGCAGATGAATCCGTTTCTGTAGAACACTTGAGGGGCTGCTCTGAGCTGCTGCTGCCCAACACATCCCCCTCACCTTGAGCAGGTAAACGTTGCTGTTGCTGTTTTTCAGCTCCATCTCCAGGCTGAATGTAGCATTTCCCTCCCTGTTGACTTTGATGTGTTCAAAATTTTTGAGACTGTGAATTAACTGCAAAGAAATATTGAAGAACCTAGTAAATTATAAAGCTGCCATGACAGAAGATCTTAAGCTGTTGAATTACTGTGAAATCTACTTTAAAGAGCTATCTCTAACATTATGTATTAGAAGTATCTGTAAGTCGCAGTGAGTTGCAGTGTCTGTAAGTTGTACTCCTGTATATAAATTATTTTTATGTGTTGCCTCCTGGTCACTCCCACGCTGCCCATCCAGGTCTCTACATCCCCTCTATGTGAAGGCATTTTTACTCTTGGACACATAATTTTTAATTTGGGGTCCAAATTCTTATCAGAGACAAATGAACTGTGGCATCTCCTAAAATCTGTCAACTGAGCATCAAAAAATTCATCAGCATTTTCACTTGCATGAGTAAAGAAGTGGAACTTCTTTAAAATATTGTCATAAATCACTGTCATACAACAAAATTTTCATCTCCAAAGCAATTTAGGAAGATATAGCCTGTTTTCAGAAGCTGCAATTTGTTAAAAATAAGTTGTTTCAGTTTATTTTACCTTGTCTTGTTCATTCTCTGTGTCCTTTCTTAACTCCTGCAGCTTCCTCAGCATCCCACGGAAGTCAACAATTCCATATTTCAGACAGATTTTCTCATAATCTCTCTTATCTGCATGCAGCAACAGCTGCCACACAGCTTCTTTGTCCAGGGGCTTTGGTTTTGGTGCTACAACCCTGAGAACCGGGGGGGAAACATTCAGACATTTTCACAGACAACAAGATGTCCTGCTTTTGTATCCCTAATTCTCCTTCATCTCTGTCCTGTAGTTCACTTGTAGGTTCTGGCAGGAAAGACTGGGACTCTTCCAGAGCAGGTTTTCTACATCTGTACTACAAATTAAATGGCGCCAGGAGCTTCCACACTGCTGAATTATCACCAGAGGCTCTGGCACAGTTTGGCCCAGGCCAGGTAATTGCCTAGCACAGCTGAGGATTCTGCACAGAGATCATTGTCAGCAGGAAATCCTTAGAGCTTCCCACCTGTGAGGAGAAGGATTCACTGCACATCTGGCAGTGCAGCTGGGCTGGGAGCCAGAGCTCAGCCCCGGGGCAGCCAGAGCCATCAGTGCATGAAGAGTTGTCCTTTGCACAGGAAGCTGCTCGTGAGCTAAACACAGGGAAGCAGAGAAACACAGCTTCCCAGTCAGAACCTCATGGTGCAGAGGAAGTAGCCCTCAAAATGAGGCTGGCACCTTGTGTTTATCTCAGTCCAATGGCCAATGCCAAGCTGTTCTGGCCTGTCTCTCCATAGGGAGTCTCACCACAACTTTGGACACAAGAAGCGTTGCCCTGAAGGTCTCTGGAGCTGTCCCCTACCACCAAGAAACATCCAGAAGTGGCAGCGTGGCCCCCACTCCAGAGCTTTACCTCTTCCTCAGCAGCTTCTTGGAGTTCAGGAGTGTCTTCTTGAGCTCTGTTACAGGAGTGGGGGAAACAACAGTCACATACCCAGCACTGTGAAATACATCCCCCCAAAGAAGATCATGCAGAATAGCCACTGACAACAGCTCATTCTGCTGAAGTCTTTCCCTCTGGTGTTTTTTTCACACTTTACCAAAAAACTGTCATGAAACTTAGTCAGCTCTCACTGCCACTCTCATCCTTTGAGTGCCAGTGAAGTTCATCTCTCCCTAATGGGCTTCCCTCTAGAGACCCACTACTTTCAGCCATGTTAACAGGTTTGATCCAGATGTGTTTAACATCCCGAGATCTCTTTTTCCTTTCCTAATGATTCCACAACCACTAATTAGAACAGCCCAAAACTGTGTCTCAAATCATTCCTTTGGCAAAAAGTAAAGAGCAAGCAGAGATGACAGAACATGAGAGACTCATTAATCCTTCTCTTAATCCAGTCTTTACAAGTCTGGGATAGCAATAGTGTGGCAGACAGAGACATTTGCTCTGCCCCCCCAATAATATAATACACATGTGGATCTTTAACTTACCATCAGCAGCATGAACAGGAACATATTTTTCCTTCCTCTTAAAGCCAACTGTTCGTTTTTTAAGAGAAAACAGAAGAAAAACAAGCCACAGGATGAAGAAGATAAGATTAACAGTGGTGAACCAATGAGTCATGAAACCATTGTATCTGTTACCAGTGCAAGAGGGAATCCCATCTGGGATTTCCTTGTCAATCTGACATTTGCTCCCAGTAATCTCCATTTAAATATTTCCATTGCCTTTTACTCTGTGCTTGCTGGAAACTCCACACAGAGGAGGAGAGCATGTTTGCCCCACCAATTTTAAGGTCTAAGCAAGGAGGAAATATCAACATCTTGTTTTAGAGATAGGGAGTGAAGGTGGAAATGGCAACTGCAGATAGGCCCCTTCTAAACTTACTTGAAAGGCACAGAGATGACATGGACACTTCCAATATAACCCATCTTCTGCTCAAGTGAATTCCAGGAATATCAGTTATATCTGACCCACAAAGTGCCCATTTCTCTGCACTGACTAGAAAGGGAAGCAGGAACAAGGTCCAGAGAGAGCTGCAGAGGGATGGATCCCTCCAAAAGGACTGATTGGTTCAACAGCATAAATAAACCATTGAGGCAGTTCAGCACTAAACCCAGAGTGTCTGACTGTGGACCAGTGCAGGGAGCACAGTTCCACTTTCTCCCCTCTTGCCTTAAAGCTCGCAATGTCAGGAAGATCTCCAGTCCTCAGTGAGGGAAATACCAGACCTTCACACCAAGAATACCCAGACAAAGTCCTGGACACCCAACCCAGGGAACAGCACAGCCACTGCCTGGGGCCTGTGGAGCCCAGAGCTGCCAGTCCCAGTCCTACCTTGGATGATCCTGAGGCCAGCAGAGCACGAGGCCTCTCCATAGGCATTGACAGCACAGCAGCGATACAAATCACTGTCATCCACAACCAGGCTCTTGATCTTCAAAGGGAGAGCACAGAAACTGCTCACAGAAAGGGCTGGGGTTCAGTTCACCTTCAGCTTCTCATAAAGCAGCTACTCAATAGCATCTCAGAGGATTCTTCTGTTCCCAGAAGGGCTCTAAAAAGCTTTGTTTGCTTATCTTTGTGCTATCTCAGAGCTGGGGATGTGTAGAATCCTGGAACATCCTGAGTTTGAAGGAATCCACAGGATCATCCAGTCCAGCTCCTGGATAGGACACTCCCAACAATCCCTGCCTGTCCCTGGGAGCTTTGTCCAAACACTCCTGGAGCTCTGGCAACCTCGGGGCTGTGCCCATTCCCTGGGGAGCCTGGGCACTGCCCAGCAGCCTCTGGGGGAAGAACCTTTCTCTGGTATCCAACCCTCTCCTGGCACAGCTCCAGCCCTTCCCTGCTCACAGAGAGCAGAGATTGGAGCTGCCCCTCTGCTTCCCCTCATCCCACTGCAGGCTTTTCCTGACCATTTCTCTCAGTTCCACAAGTTCTTTCTGAAATATTTGATCTTTACCTGCAGAATGAATTCATTTGTAGCACTATTGAAGGACATTTCATATTTGGCAGGATCATCCATCCCTTTCAGTGCACGTGACCATTTCACCTCAGGGGCTGGGACACCTTTGACCACAGCTCTGAAAATGGCATTTTTACCTTTGAAAAGAGATAAGAATTTAGTTATTTAAGACAGGCTTGAACATGAAGACTCTCAGGCCTGGCCCCTTATTTTATCAAGAGTGATCCCCAGAGTGAGTAATTTTTGTTATTTTATGCAGGAACATTCTTCAAAAAATAACAATAACATCTTCTTTTACACATCAATAATTCAGGTTTTGTCTGTATTCAATCATAAAAGACCTTTAAAATGTGGCATTAATCTCTGACCTTCACTGAAATCAGAAGCCTGACAGCAAGTTCAACCCAGACTTGCTTTGTACCCATGAAATGTCCAAACCCCTTCTCATCACACATATTCCTATCAAATCCCAGTGTTTCTCCAGTCTTTAACTGGCACCACGTCACACTCCAAACCCATCAGGCTCTGCTGTTTGAAGAGACAAGGGAGGGAGAAGGGGGTTCCTCTCCTTTATCCCTGCTCCCCAGGAACCTGAGTACCCTGCAGCCCACCACAGAAATCTCCAACAGCTTTCCCACTGCCCAGTACAAACCTCTTCTCCAAAAGGCTCCAGGGAACACTGGGAAACAAGTCAGAGAAGTGACTTGTGTGGGTGAGGGGGAATAGAAATGGAGGTGAGTTATCCATGGAAATACCTCAGGGTGGAAATGATCGCTCTCTTATTTTTTAATGTTCTTGGTCTTCAGGTGACCAACACTGTTAAAGATTCTGCCTGGAAGGTCTGGCGATATTTCTCACACCTTTCTGCAGTCACCACCACCAAACTTACTTGATGGAACAAGTTCCTGCCAAGAGATCCCTATCAAAAGGCCTTTTCCAGCCCTTGAGATTGCAGTACTATCTCTTCTTGAAGTCTGATTGCTGTTGATTATCCCTGTGTTACATTTTAGCCACTTTGGCTGCACTTTCTCACGCTTGCCCTCTGTCCCAGGCCACCCAGCCAGGAGAAGCAGCTCAGCCCTGCACTGAGCACAGTGAGAGGATGGTGATGGAATTAAGGGCCCTCATGCTGCCTCTGCACAGACACAGAATTACAGTGACCAGCATGGATGCACAAACAGTTTGTATGGGAACTGCAAAGAGCCTGCTGAAAATTAGCTAACTTGAAAAATTTACACAGGTGAAAACTTAGCCAGGAGCCTTGGATAGTGCCTGAAACGTGCAAGTGGAGGAGGAGAAAGAGAGACAGGTTCCACTAGAGGCCACTGTGCTCCTTCATAAAACCTCAGTGGCTCCTGGAAATCTACAGGTGAATGTGGAACACCGAAATCCAAGGTGCTGGTTCAGTCCTGGCAGGGAAGAGGAGCTACACCATGTTCTCAGGCCACTCCACACCAACAAAAAAGCAAAAGAAGGACTCTCTGCAGGTGCAGAGAGACCTCTGGGAGGCTTTTCATTGATTCCAGTTCTTGGGTCATCAGCTGCCTGCTCTTTGCAAGATCCTTATGTTCTTCCTTACAGAATCATCACAGAACCATGGAATGGCCTGGGTAGGAGAGACCTCAAAGTCCATCTCATTCCACCTCATTCCATCCCCTGACCTGGGCAGGGACACCTTCCACTATCCCAGGTTGCTCCAAGCCCCGTCCAGCCTGGCCTTGGACATTTCCAAGCATGGGGCAGCTACAGCTTCTCTGGGCACCCTGTGCCAGGGCCTCCCCACCCTCACAGGGAAGAATTCCTTCCCAATGTCCCATCTAACCCTGCCCTCTGGCAGTGGGAAGCCATTCTCCTTGTTCTGGCACTCCAGGCCATTGTCCATCTCTCCTGCAGCCCTTTAAGGCACTGGAAGGCTGCTATAGCCTAAACAGCACCTGCAATCAGTGTATCCTACTTTTAAAAGCAGCTGATTTTTGTGCTGAACACAAGTTCTTTCAACAGAAAAACAAAAAAAAAACAACAACTTTTTCAATGTGCCTAACCTTTGCTGCAAAATCCTCACTGTGAGAGCTTCCTGCAGAATTCACTAGATTTGCTGTACACATAAGAGCCAGATGTTGGTTTTGCATACTCACAGTGACAATTGAGGAGACCTTTGTGAGTACTGGTGGAATTGTCATCAGGGTAACAAAGACTTTGGCCACACAACACTTTTTTTGTGGTCAAATTTCTTCAGAAACTCGTTTGATTTAATCATGATAATTGTTTTCATATAGGTGGGACATGGAGTCAAACCTCCAGATCTCTGGCTTTGCCTGTTTATCCAGAGTCTTACCTTCCTGCAGTGTCAGAGAGAGTGGTTTCTTCTCAAAATCAGGTGTACTGCATCCTTGTGGAACATCATTCACAAACTGAGTGACAACAACTCCTGGGATGGAAGATTTCTTGAGGATTTTTACTAGAAAGGCAAGAAAAAATAAATTCAATTGACATGTTTGTTCTTCAGAGAGAATCTCTCAGTCTGCATTGCCTCCTGCAGAGCAATAACTGCTCCTGCTCAGCTCCTCTTGGACCACAAAGGTCCCACCCATTCCAGTGTCACAGGCTGTAAAAGCATCCCAAGGCTTGGGCATTAAGGCCTGGGATTTTGTGGTTGTTTGGGAAGTTGTGTCCAAGTGGGAAATTCTGCAATCAAAGTCCTAATCCAGGACCACCTCGGCTCACAGCTCCAGCCACAGTTTGGACAGGGAAAGCTTTGCATCAGTTCTTGTTCCAAATACAAAATCTGGCATAGGAAAGGCCCTGCTGCCAAGTCAGAGCGTGGTGGATCAGTCCCTGCCATCTCCAAGCCAGAGAAGCAAGCTGGGGTTATTCCCAGGGGTTCCCCAGGGCTCTGTCTGTTCTCTCACCTCTCTGGTGGCTGCTCATGATGCTTTGCTCAGCGTTCTGGGGTCAGCACAAACAGATTACAAGTTCTCCTCTGAAAAAGACAAATAATGTAATTATTTACAGTTTGCAAGGGAAAGAACAGGCCTTAACATTGCTCCCTTCAGTGACACTGTTTGCCCTTCCTCACTTGCCACATCCTTGCAGCCAAGCAGAGACAGACCTGCCAATCAGCCTGTCATGCCCAACACAATCTGGGTATGAGGATGATTAGCAGGGCTGAATGGAAAATGTACACATCCAGTGGCATCCCTCTAAAGACCTCCTCTCATCTTTCAGGCAAACATTCACCACATGGCACTCACGTGGTGGCTTCTGATGGATGGCAAGAGCAGTTGCTGAGAAGAAAGCCACAGAGATGGATGTCTAAACTGGGGCATGGAGCAGAGGTACATCCTGATCTCATTTAGCTTGGTTAAATTAGCAACAGACCTGAGACAAGAAGTCTTTAGAAGGGAATGGTGAAGTGTGAACTTGGCATTAAGGAGTTATTGTGATGGATCACTCAGGAGACCTTCTGCCAAAGGAGTCTCTTTTCCTGTATTTTAAATTGGACAATGTGTAATGTAACACATCCCTGCTTTGCAGCAAGCTGGGAAAGCAGATTCTCTGTCATGTGAGAGATGCTCAGGAACTATAGAGTTACTGCAGCTCTGAAAGAGCAATTAGATTGGATTGCCTGTGGCATTAGTGCTGCATCTCTGTTTACCCTCTGCACTCCTTCAGTCAATAGAGGGACACAGGAACATGCAACTTCCATCAGTTTTGAAAGGCACAGGGACTTTGGGAGCACATCTACACCAGGCATTCATCCAGCTGAGCTCTGTCACCTGGCACCTGATGAAAACACAGGGGATGACCCCAACATCTCCTTGTCATACATGCAACTCCAAGCTGCATTGTCTGGGTGAGAATTGGTTTCAGCTAAAGAAAATAGACAACTTATCGAACAAAAGTAATTTGTGCAGGATATCCCATAGCCAGGCCAAAGAGAGTGTCACTCACAGTACCTCTGGGTCAGCTTCTGAACCAAAATGTGTTTTGCCATTACTCAGCAGCTGTAAAGAGCCACAGACACCTCCCTACCAAAAAATCACTGGCTCCACTTTGTCCTTACCACAAATCTTTTTTTGAGGCTCTGCACACTCTACAAATCTCAGCAATAACTGACATCTCTGTGAGCCTCCCTGGCCTCTTTGGAAATGCACTGAGACAACAGCACTGAGAAATGGGAGAGGGCTTTGTGAGCACCAGCCAAGCCCTCTCTCCTTCCCGTCCTGGACTGCTCTGGGTGACCTCTGCTGCTCCCACTACAAGGGGTTTTCATTTCATCTCTGTGCTGCTAGTCTGGCACATCCCACAGTTACTTCTGTAAACCCTTGGGACATGTCTTAAAACTTGGCAATGAAGGGAACAAAGAGCTTGTGGGAAGGAAAAGACAAAAACTGAACCGAAAAGAAGCTGATTCCAGGACACCCTGTCCTGCCCCAGGCAGGGCATTGCACAGTGAATGGTTGAGATTTTGAGAGGCTCTTGATCACCCTCTTATGGATTTAATTTGTCCTCCACAGTACTGAACTGTATTAACAACAAACATAATCCCTTATTGCCTCTTGTATCTTCCTAAACATGTCACCACTCCTGGAGCTGGAATGCCTGATGCTTACAACACTCACCAAACAGGATGACCTGACACCAGCTTGCAGCAGCTTTCCCCTAAGCTCTGTTTATGTTACACTTGCATTCCTTTTTTCCTACTCCTGACTCTTTTCCTCCACGCTGGGCAGTGGTGAGGAGCAGCTACCCTGAAACAGCAACATGGTCCAAACACAGCTCCAAAGCCTTTCCTTACATCTCCAAATGTTTCATGTCAGAATGTTTCATTCTCAGCCTGGTGTGACAGTGGGCATGTGTTACCATAACTAGAAACTGCTGAGAGAGGGCTAAATTCAAATCTAGTTTGATAAAACCCCCAAATTCTGGCAATATTTGCACAGGCAGTAACAGGATCCATCTCTCAGTGCACAACATGCATTATGTGCACTATGTATAAACTGCTGAGTTTACAGAGTCTTAATGATTTCAGAAATTCACTTGGATTAAAAATAAGCTCCTGTGAGTCCTTAAACTCCTGTGAATTCCTGACTTCTGGAGAATGAGAAGGAAGCATGTTAATGCCACACATTGATTGCAGGGTTAAAATAACAGTGCTGGATATGAAGGGAACATTCCTTCAGTGTAATGAATCCAACCACGTTGCATTTTCCAGTGTCCTGTGTATTAAATAAGGACCAGAAAACAACACCCTGGTTGGCACAGAGTCATTAAACCCTACCCCTGCTTACTTTTAAAATTTTTATCCCCCTTGTTACATGAATGACCATGGTTTTGTTCTGACTCCAGTTCAATCTAGAAAAAGAAATCACAGAACTTTTAAAATGAGACAGCAAAATCCTTCCAAAAATTGCCATAGTGTAATTCATGTCTTCACTCACAGGTGCTTGAGACATTGGTGTCCACATGAGGATGATTTATTCAATGGAATAAATGCTTCCAACAGGGAGCCACCCCTCCCCAGGTGAATGCTGCTGACTGACACCCCCAGCACAAGGGGGTGACACTGGAAGTAGCTCGACACTCTCACTCCTCTGTAAAACACGTCCCTGTCATGCATTAGCCTTGTTCAGGTATCCAGTTGGCCATTCCTCATTCCAGGCAGAAGTCTGTCTGCTTTGCAGCTCCAGGGACATCCCCACTGGAGACAGAGGAAAAGTTTCCATGGCTTTGAGCACAGAGCTGGAGCAAGCCCTTGGCTACTGACAACATTTTTAATGTCCCAAAATAAAGCAGCAAGCCTGGCAGAGTGGGAGGGTGCCCTTCATCCTGTGTGTTCATCAATCTGTCTGGATGAGCAAGAGACCATTCCCTGTGAGCCTGACTGGACACTGGTGCTGGAGCTATAAATCAGCTGAGTGAATAAGCAAAACATTTGGGGGTCAGAGGATTTGTAGGTGTTGGGGGTGTCACAGGCTGCTATTTATGGGCTTCAGACAGTGCAATACACAGACAAGATGTGACATAACTGCTGGCAGATGGGTGAGCAAAATTAGCCAAAACTGTAAGGAAGTGACCTGCAGTGAGTGGTTCCTGGGGAGGGGATGGGTGCAGAGGCTCAGGATGTGCCACAGGCATTGCACAGGCACAGACACAGTGGGGACAGAAACATCTGCACAGACTTCAACCAGTAATAATAAAGTAATCAGCAACAGGGGCAGCATTCTCTTTCATAAGGGCATGGAATATGCTGAGCTGGAAGGGACCCACAAGTCCCACCCCTGACCCTGCACAGACACCCCAACAATCCCACCCTGAGCATCCCTGAGAGTTGTGTCCAAACACTCCTGGAGCTCTGGCAGCCTCTGGGCTGTGCCCATTCCCTGGGGAGCCTGGGCACTGCCCAGCACCCTCTGGGGGAAGAACCTTTCCCTGATATCCAGCCTGACCCTCCCCTGACAAAGCTTTTCTCTTTGTAATTCTCTTTGAATTTCTCTTTGTAAATCATGAAAATCAGGGCAGTCCTGATGCAGAAAACATTCTAAACAAAATACCAAATTGTGAGCTCAGTCAAATTCTAGCTGTGCTTTACCTCAGAGATCCAGATACTCAGTGAGTATATTTCACCTAAAATTTCTCTTTTAACTTTGGGTTGGCTTTCTGTGGTTTTCTGTTGACCTGAAGTACTCTTTTGAGCTTGAGTATTCCTATTTCAGATTAAATTAAAAGGAAAATTTCAAATGCTTTGGTTAGAACCACAGAACTGAAGACCAACAAACTGCAGAAGGGAAACTCCATGAAAACTTCTGACCAGGTCACAGAGGGGAAACATCACAAGCTCTCCAGTGATGAATGGAGGTCTTGTGTAGAGAGGGGGGGGATGCCCAAGGATCAGATTTTGTGTGACTTATCCCTTTGGTAAGTCTATACCCAACCTGATCTTCTCCTCCGCCCCAGGGATTATGAACATGACCTAAGTGCTTGCTCAGGATCCACAGACACACAAACTAGATACCCTGTACCCATTTATGTCTGAAAGTGCCTCTGATACCAGAGGCCAAGAGGAGACACACACCATCCCTATTTTCTAAGGGAGCAAAAGCCATTAAGCCTCACCAGTGAGCAGGACAGTGAATCCATGTCCCTTTGGAGCAGCAGGGAGGGGATGGCAGCATGCAAACCAGTCAGTCTGTGCCTTTCCATGGCCACAACATTCCCACAGAGTTTTCATAACACAAACAGACCTACGCATAGGCTATAGATTTGCAGCAAGTATCACAGAGCAAACACAACAGTGTCTCACTGCCAGGAAGGAAAAATAACACATCCCTACTCATTGCCCAGGATGAAAAACCTTAGGAGCCCCAGTGTACCTGTGCCTCAAGTCCCCTGTCAGCTCCAAGAGGCAATGACAGCACATCTTCAACAGCCTGGCATCTTCCCATGGAAATCCAGGGAAGTCAGTGTACCCTACAGGAGCCAAACACTACAGGAGTACTCCCAGAACATTTACAACCATTTCCAGACCTACTGCAACACAAAGCCGCATTCAGCATGACAGCAAAGGTGTCACTTCCCACTCCCAGCTCTGCATCACCCCTGCACAAATCAGTGGTGACATGGCCAAACTCACCACTCCACAGGCTGAGCTTCTGAGATGATCCTCTGGAAGTTCCTTCTGTGTCTGCAGGCTCACGGTGCCTTTGTTCACTCAGAGCACAGAGCTCTTCATAGCCCTCCAGCAGGTCCCCTGCTTCCAGATATCAGTGACCTGTGGGAAGTAAGACAAGCCCATTATCAGTCTGGTGTAAATGTCACTAAGTGGAGAAAGAAACAGCAAACTGCTGTCCCCCTCACACCTCTCCGCTCTCAGGGAAGGTGAGGCTGTGCCCGGGAGCTGCTGGGTGTCTCCACACTGAGCTGAAGCAGCCCTGGGGTTCATTATAGCCCCACACTGCCCCAGCCCAGGGGAGGTGCCCTGGAGCCCTTGGCAAGGCCAGCAGGGCTGGGGCCAGCCTGGCCAGATGCGACCATCAGTCAAGGCCACACTGCATCTCCCCTGCGAGACCTTGTGCCTCAAAGAAGGACAAACACTTGTGCAGATCCAAGGAAAGGACAGGCTGTACATCACGTTGTGTAGGACACACCAGCAGAAAGGTTCTCCGAGGCCACAAGGCCTTAGGAGATCTCGCAATTCCTTGCAGAGATGTTACACCTGTGAATTACTGCATCTGAATGTGGGTCAACCATGGCTGGGCTTGGCCCTCAGCAGAAGAGTCCCTCAGTCTGTGCTATTCCAAGAGGCCTGAAAGAAATCCAGTTGCTCTAGAAGAGCTTCACTGCAACAGCCAACAGGCACACCTCAGTTTGCTCCTTTCCTTCCAACACAGACACAGGCTGATCCCTTTCCCATGAGCAGCAAACAAGGCCTCTTATTCCACCAGTGGAAAGTTTCCTGACCATGGCAGGGAGTTGGAGTTGGATGGTCTTAAAGTTCTCTTCCAACCCAAAGCACTCTGGGAACTCTGATTTCCATGGACAGGTTTACCCCAGAAATACAAGTTCAGTGCATTGTGACCCCAGATCTTTTGCTTCTGGTCTGCCTTATGCAGACCTTGTAAACCTTCCTTCCTCTACTCAGAAAGCTCCCCTAAAGCAGAGGGGCCTTTGCTTAGTTCCTGATGTTCACAGAAATGGCCAGTCTGGGACTGCAGGTTCCCTTCTGGAAGGACAGGTCTGTCTTTCTCCCAGCAGCTCGACCTGCAGGCAACAAAACCTGCCTGGCCTGAAGGCTGCTTTCACTCTGGCCTGAGAGCCCACAGTCATTGCTTTCCTTTGCATTGGGTGAATAAATTCATATTAAATCTCAGGTTCAGTTGGAGAGTAAGGGTTAGAGTTAGGGTTAGAGTGGCAAGAGAAGTGTTTTTACTGTGATGGTCATGATTCAGAGGCTGTCTGGGCTGGCAGAACCAGAAGAAGGCTTTCCTCTGGTTTCCTATGAGAAGATAATAATTTTAAAATCTAGGCTAATGGGAAGGGAGCACACAGAAAACCCTTGGTGTCACAGCTTAGACTCACATTAGATTGCATCAAGACAGAAGAAACACAAAAAGTACCATATCCACTAGTCCGAGAAAGAAGATACCCAAGTATCAAAAACTTCTCCCTTGCAGGGCTGGGAATCACCATTCCCATAACAATTTAAAAGATAAATGTGAAAATTAAATTCTGGAGTAATTTTCTTCATTCCTTCTTTCTTCTCGACCATTATTACTGGTGACAGCGTTTAAACCTTCCCAATTCATGAGAAAAGCATCTCAACAGAGGAAAATGGAATTGCTCAAACTGATGCCTGGGCTAAGATCCATCAGTTCCACATCCCCTGTTACCTTTGCAGTGATGTAAAAGTAGAAAGTAGAAGTAATTATAAAGACAAATATAAAGCATTTGAAAGTTGACAAGCCAAGAAAATAAGACAAGGATCTGGGAAATCTGGACTGCTGCTGGAAAATCCTCTCAGTAGCAGCCACTGTTCTTAGCAATGTGGGACTCCCACAGCATTTCCACCTGCTTTGGGCAATGATCATCCCAAAGATCCTTCCTCAGACATCAGTCCTGCTGGTCCAGGACAGCAGTTTGTGCTTTTGCTGCCTGGATGCTGCACCTTTAATAAACTCCATTGCCAGACAGGTCTCTAAAGAGAGTAACACTTTGGGTGAGCCCTAGGAATGCTCCCACAGGAGCAGCTCTCCTCAGCTGCAGCAGGAGAAGAGTGATCCCGGAGAGCCCTGAGCTATCTAGAGCCACAGGGATTTCTGCTATTTCTCTTCCCATGTGCTCTCCCTTTCCAGGCACTTGCTCCCCACAGAAAAGTGTCAATGGTATTCAGTCTCCAGACATATTTAGCTGTTGGGTCTCAATAACTGAGGAATTCCTAATTAGACAGAGAGTGGAGTCTAACAAGTCCCAGGAGAGCCTCAACTGCTCCTGCTCCACTGATCCCACAAACTTGATCGTGCTTTGCCTCATTTCCAGCCCTGGTTTTACAGTTTTCTTGGGGCCTCTCCTCCAGAGGAGACGGATAATTTAAAACCATCTGCAACAGAGCAACCTCCTCCAAGAGCTTGACCTTCTTCCATTTCACAGCTTGTTTTCCAGCCACCCACCCAAGGCCCTGTTAACCCCTGTGTGCCAGGGCTGAGCCTCCACGTGCCAGTGGGAGTCTGCAGAGTGTCACAGTAAGGCCAGGACACTCATGGGCACTGCTCTCCCTGCAGAGGGACATGTTTTTCCCTGAAAGAAAGTCCATTCAGAAAGTCCATTCACCTAAGGAAGGGCAGAGAGGAAATGTCAAGAGATAACAGATGAAGGACAGTTATTTCAGATTGAATTTAAAACTCTCTTTTAACTGGAAACAATACTCTTCCAATGTCTTGTTTTCCCTGTAATTCTCTTCTTGGAATATTGGTGTCAAGTCTTCCTGCTCCGACCAGCGACAACTGGCACCGCTCTTCCTACAGCCTTTGGCACCCACATGGCTCAGAAAGGGCAAGAACTCAAGAAACCAGGATCTGGCAGGTCCAAAACCCTGTCTGGATTTTCAGTCCATAAAGAAATGCCCAAGATCAAAAACCAGGCCAAGACACCCTATTTCCCTGTAGCCTGGTGGACAGTCCTGACTGCACTAAGGGTGGAGGTGGTGGCAGAGAGGCTTCTTTGGGGTGGAAATATTCACACATGAAATGGGTGGACATGTGCAAAGCTCAGTGGCCGTGTTCCCAGTCTATCTTGACATAACAGCAATGAGAATCCCATAAACACTATACAAGAAAATGGGCATGGAATATGGAATAAAGGCCCAAACTCAGTAAGATTACAGGTACCTGCAGCCCTCCAACCACCCAACACACTACACCAAATCAGGTAAGTTCAGCAGTGCTGGTCATGAATGAGTACAGGGACATTGTCTCTTCAGATCAGGCCAGGGGCTAGCTGGGTGACAGCAAAGCATTCTGGTTTTCCCAGGAGAATGCTCTGCACCAGGCTGAGGAACAGTCACACCGTACATGTGAGTGAGTCTTCCATACCCACAACATTTGAATTTAGGGAAATGTGATGTTCTAATTACTGTGTACTTGCTGCTCTTTTCAGTGGGAGATGCCCATTCCCATTCCAGTCCCTCAACACCAGTCCATCCACGTTGTAGAGTCCAGAAGAAACTGAAGGAGCTTGTTTCAGGCTCGAATCTGTGGTTGTTTTCCCTCTCCACCTGAGGTGCCTGTGTGTCCCTCTGCCACCTGCAAGCTGAGGACTGCTGTCACTGCACACAGAGCCAGGGTCTGTGCAGCTCACTGGACTTTCACACAACACAAGGAGATCAGATCCAAGAATATGACTGCAAGAGGGACCAGTGTTCTGCTATCACAGTGCAGATCAGCTCTCTCATTCCCACACTACAGAGAATTCCTTCTGTTCTCTTGCTCAGGTCTCTTCTCACTGGTTTGGTATTTGCATCCATGACTGACTGAAGGGGTTTGCTAGCACAGTCTAGGATTTAGTTGGAGCCTGGCTGCTCCCATGACTATCTTCCTTGCATGTTCCAATCCTGGGGCTGGGATTTACTTATTATTTTCCATCCACAAAAAAAAAAAAAAGTGGGCAACAGACATTTAATGAAGACTACATTTAATAAAGTCCCACTGAAGATGTGATTAAACATCAGCTTATTACCAGACATATCCCTCCAGCAGGACTTTCCACCCCACTTGAAACACTCAAGAGAACAAGGGCTTAAGCCCCTCTGGTCTTTAATGAGTGCAGGGAACAAGGGGTGCCTGCACCATTTGACCCTACATGGCCATTGGGCTTTGCTAAATGTCCCTCTCTAGCTAAAATTAACTGTGTGTGTTGGGAGCACTTCACAGACACCACCCCTCAGGCATGCAGAGGGTTAGTAAAGCTCACTCATGCAGTATATTAAACAATAAAATGCAACCAGAGATTGAAGGCTTTCTCTCAATCCCCCTCTCTGCCTCAAACCAAAGGCACAGCAAACCCCCAGTTCTGAGTTCTTTATGTTCTTACAGGATTTATTGTGCCCCAACCTGCAAGTGGTGATGGATGGAACAAGCCCCATCCTGGCCTGAGCAGCTGTTTAATGTTTCATTCCCTGATGTGCTGGGAAGTTTGACATTGAAATAAATGGTAAGAAATTCTCTCAGGAACCTCAAGAGGCCACAGCATGTGCCACCTTCCCACTGTCTGTGTGAGGCACCAGGATTAATCTCAATGCTGTCCCAGTGCCTGACCTGTGCTGGCACCAGTGAATGTCTGGCACCTACAGAGGTGCCAGGGGACTCCCATTTCTGGGAATGCTGCCCCATTCCTTCTGAAGTTTGTTCACTGTCACACTGTCTCTTTATCCGGCACTTTATCAGAATAAAGTGTCATCTTGAGCCAGAAAATTATGCCAGCATACAATGGAGAAATAATAAAAATCATAGAATTATAAAGTCATAGACTGGTTTGGGTTGGAAGGCACCTTAAAGCTCAGCTCGTTCCACTCCCCACCAAGGGGGGGAACATCAAGTTGCTTAGACCCATCCTCCCCCCCGAAAACGGAAATATAGAAAAAATCGGAAACACAGAAAAACATATAAATAGAGAAAAACCGAGAAAGAGAGGGCATCTCTCTCCTTTCACCCCTACTTGTTCCACGAACACTGCGGTTTCTCAGAAGGGTCACTGAGCTCCCCCTTTCTACAGGAATGAAGCTCCCGGGGTCCGTACCTCTGCGGGGTTTGTCCCTCCGCGGGGCCTGTCCAGGGTCTGTCCCTGTGCAGGATCTGTCCCTGTGCAGGGTCTGTGCCTGTGCAGTGTCTGCCCCTGTGCAGTGTCTGTCCTTGTGCGGGATCTGTCCCTCCGCAGGGTCTGTCCCTGTACGGGATCTGTCCCTCCTCGGGGTCTGTCCCTCCCGGGGTGTCTGTCCCTGTTCAGGGTCTGTCCCTCTCGGGCTCTGTCCCTCCCGGGGTGTCCTCCCACCTCTCCTGCCGTGTGAAGGTGATCGCTCAAACCCAGCAGAGCTCGCAGCAAACACTCCGGGCTCCAGGTCCGGAGCAGGTGCCCAGCACTCACCTGCGCCTGTCGCCCCTGTCGGTTGATCTCTCTGGCCGAGTGCTGTGGCGGCCTCAGCGGCAGCGGGACTGGGCTGGGGTCGGTGCCGGTGCCTCGGAACTGGGCCGGGCTGGAGCCTCCTCAGCCTGTCCCTCCTCAGCCTGTCCCTCCTCAGCCTGTCCCTCCTCAGCCTGTCCCTCCTCAGCCGGTCCCCTCCGTGCCGCCTCCGTGCCGCCGCTGTCCCGGCGCGGTGTCACCCGCGGGCGGGGCCGCCTGTCACAGGGCTGTTAGCCTGTGAGACATCCAGAGGATTGGGATTTTTATGGGCACCCGGGCACCTGCCTCCTATTCGTTATTATTTCAGTCCATTCCAGTAATGGTGCTGAGCAAATTTGAGATGAACATAATTCTCCAGCATTTCACAAGTCGGTGGGATGGTGCTTTGTCTGTGGATTGTGTTTCCGCTTCACAGCAACTTGTTACAAACTGTGACACAACTGAAAGGCTCTTGATGTTTGAAAGGAAACTGGAGTCCAACTGGTTTGAATCCCATTCTAGGAGTAAGTAGGGTTTCTAACAGAACAGATAAATTGAACTTCAGATAAAAGTGAGTGGCCAAGCATGGTTAAAGATGAGGCTTCTTCAGATACACTCCTTTTTAAAAATAACTCCTTGAAAAGTCAGATTTGTAAGGGATGGACAGAGCCCTTCAGAGCAGCAGTTCATGGTGTTAATGTGAATTTATCTCACAGTGCTAATGTGAATTTGTAGCATACACTGAGCAGGTTGAGCCTGCACTCCTGTTACACAGCCAAGAGCAGCTGCTGTTACCTACAGTCCTTTGTACACCTTTGGAAAAAAACAGCTTTAACAGAGAATTAGGAACAAAAAGGTCAGGGTGGAAATGGAGATCAGACACCTCAGCAGACTTGTATTAGTAAGGACTTCCTCTGCTGTGAGAATTTATCCAGAGTCACCTGGAGTGATGGAGATAAGTCTTGAGAAAAACAAGACAGAGGCTCAAAGTAAAAGCCCCCAGGCAGGGAATGAAGAGGTTACAGACACAGTTTCTTCAGCTTGCAGAGAGCAGTGGGCACCCAAGGGTCACCCAAAGGGCTGCAGGTTGCAGACATTTCAGTGTTTCCTTGCCCCCATTGTCCATCTCAGGGACAGTCATATGTTGGGGAATGCCAGTCACAGTCATTTCAGAGGCCAATACTTCCAGGTAGACATAAGCACATCAGTGCTGCTAAAAAGCAAATTAGGATAAAGTTCAGTTTTCTCTGTCTTGTCTCTTCAAGGAAGCCTGTGGGAGAGTCTGTACCTGGAGCTCTTCCAGCCTCAAAGGTGGGCAAACCCCCTGTCCCAGCATGAGACCTTCCTGGAACCACATCAGCCTCAGCCTGCACAAGAGGCAAGCACCTAAAGCAAACATAATTTCTAAAGATTTTGCTTCTATCCAGTGAAAGCAATCCCCCCACACCAGGCAATGGGCCTGTTGTGTCCTGAATAAAACTGTACCCCAGGTGCACCACACCTTCAAAAGCATTCATTGTACAAAGGAACAGCAAAGGCAGGAAGATGAACCAGCAGGACAGCAGGTTTGCCTGCACTTCAATCTTCTTTCCAAATGGGAATACAATTCCCTAATTTTTACTTTAGATTAACCAGATTAATTGGGTAGAAGAGAAAAAACTACTGCTTCAAAAAAACAGAAGTACTGACAACTCAGGAGATGCTGAAATCATTCTGATAGACTTGAAAATATGTCCCAGTTATGAGACCTCAGCACCCCAAAGGGCAGCCTTATGTAATGTGCTTTACTTAGCAATCCTCTGACATGGGTCTTCCCAATAAAACAGTGAACGGATCTGTAAGCCTGGGTATTCCCTTGCCTCTGACAGCCTCATAAAGATTATTTCCTATCAGGCATGAGAGAGAGTCCACTGGAAACCCACCAAACGCTGTCTGCGCTGACCTAAGCATTCCAATTCCAATTTCATCCCAAATCAGCAGGTGATTATTGGTTGTCTCAAAATGGCATTTGTCAGGAATGAAAATTCTTTGCCAAAATAAGCCATTCAGTGTTATTTATGACATAGACAGATTCTGTTACTCTCTCCTGGGGTTTTATGCTCAAACACTGTTGACTCAGCCAGCCCTGGCCCTCTCCCCTTTTATGTTCAACCACAGCCATTAAATTGTCTTTTAGAAGTTGCACTGAGGACACAAAAACCCCTCACTTCTCCATCAAATGAGAACAAAACACAGAAATGACCCACTAATGCATGAAGTCTGAGAACTCTGAGTGTTTGCTGTGACAGACTAAACACAAATCCCCTCTGTGCTCTTCTCAAGCTTTGTGCTCAATGTGGAGTCCCAAAGAAGTGGCCATGGACACCAGAGGTAGTTGTACACATTGTCACAATCGTCACATCCCAGACAGCCTTCTGACCCCCAGCATTCTGTGTTGACAGGAGTGTCCTACACTCAGACACCACAGCATTGTTTGAGACCTAAGCACAAGCTCCACACCAACCCAAGATGCAGCTGGTGGCAGAACACTTCTCTGAGGGGACAAAGATCTATTTTTGATGACATTTGCCATCCCTCAAGCAGCCATCCAGTATGACACATCACAGTTCCTTTGGACACCTAAGCTTGTACAATTCACTGTCACCTTTAAGGCCACTCTCCTGCAGGGAGCACTGGAAGTCTTGGCTGGGGAGAGACTGATCTGTGGAGAGCCAGCCCAGCAGCTGAATCACCTGTCCATAGCCAGGAACTCAGCACACACCTGGACATGAAGTGAAAGATTCTGAAATACAGAAACTCTGCCAGGGAAAGTGCAGGGGATCCATCCCCCCCATTACCCTCTCCCAGGGAGGAAAGCCAAATTCCCCTCCCAGCTGTCCTACAGCCTTGGACCAAAGGGCTGGGAGCACCTGTGAGGTAGAGCAGTTACTGCAATATACGAAAGTACTGGGAGCCTTCCACAGGGTTCAGCTGCAGTCAGGTTCATTGTCCCCAGGGCTTCTTTATCAACTATTACTCCTTTCTCTCACCCCTCAGCCATCCACTGCCACCAGACCAGTTATCACACCTTCTGAATAGCAGCAAGGGCACATGGGAATGCTCCAAGAATTCAGTCACTTTCAGATGAACCAATACCTAAACAGCAGGGATAACCAAACTGGGAGAACCAAACTGGGTTTCTGATTGGCCTCTTCCAGGCTCCTTCAGGTAGAATTAGTCTATGCCAAAGGAGGTGTCCTAAGCCCACGTGAGCCAGTACCAGAGCCAGAGAGGAGCCTGCCCTTGTGAGCCCTGACTGCTTTTGAGGTAACCTGAGCTCCCACCCCAGCAAAAACCAGCCCAGATGACACCCAGCAGTGCCCAGCCTACAAAGTGCTGCCTTGGCCCTGGCCCAGGGCAGGTCTGGCATCACCCTGTCACTTTGGCTTGGCTAGACTTGCAGGGTCCCTGATGGTCTTGTGAGGGCTTTGAGCACGTCATGAAGGCAGCTGAGCATTTTGTGCCCATACAGCCCATGGCAGCCAGATGTGACCTGTCCTGCCGTGTGACAGGGACCCAGTGTGAGCACACACAGCACTTAATGGCTGTGACTGGCACAGGGCCAGGCCAGGAACCCCAGTGGGGAAGAGCCTGTAAGAGTGGGGTGTTAGGGAGCTGTTCCCTGGTGGAAGGGGCAGCCCCAGCAGAGGCAGGACAGGAACCTTACTGACCAGGCAAACTCAACCCAGCACCTCAAGTGGGTGAGCAGAGAGGGGATGGTGACAAGCTCCATCAGCTGCCCCCATAAACAGTCCTGTGATCATCAAAGGCCAGGGAAGAAGTCAGGTCCAAGGTCAACCTGGGAGGGCCAAACAACAATTCAGGAAAACCTGAAAACTGGTGAAACTGCAGCAAAGCACAGGAAGGGGGTGAAGGCTCAGGCCTGAGTTTGAGCAAAGCCCCTTGGCCACAGGCAGAGGTGCAAGAAAGGATCCCAAGTGAGGTTGCTGAGGGCAATTAGGCCCTAATTAATGCCCTCACAGTCCTATCCCTGGATTCCAGGAGAACATTTCTGTAACACATCAGCTCGCCCAAGTCTTGTACAACTGGGGCTTTCAGCACCACACTTCAAACTCAGCTCCCTCCCCTCCCACTCTGCCTTCTATAAACTCTCCTGCCCCTGTGGTGGTTCTGCTGTCCTGCTGGTTTCCAGGCCTGGATGGTCTCTTTGTCCTCTCTGCTAGTCTGTGCCCTGGAACACTGGTGTGCCCATGTGCCCTCCTTGTCCATGGCTGCAGGGAAGGGCAGGAGCAGAGCCCTGGGAAGAGGCAGGGAGCAGGCAGGGAAGGCACCCAGCAATGGACAGACAGTCAAAAAACCAGGGATTTACCTCCCTCTTCTCTCACTCCCCAGCATGGGACAGGAAAAACTGTACCATTTCATGAATCTGCCATCCCCTACTTTGGAACTGAAGGGAAAAGTCCTTTTTTATTGGGAGTTTATGTTGTTCTGAGATATCCAAACTTAGATGTTGCTCCCTTCCATGCTCTCTTCCATGCTTTGGAAAGAATCTGTCTTAACTTTCAAAACCATTGCAAGACTTCCCAAGGAACTTAATTTTATTCCTGTGCATTTGCAGTGAATTGATCCATGCTCTCCAGCATAAAAGTCCTCATCC
This sequence comes from Alaudala cheleensis, assembly GCA_013398995.1. Lineage (NCBI taxonomy): Eukaryota > Metazoa > Chordata > Aves > Passeriformes > Alaudidae > Alaudala > Alaudala cheleensis. The sequence goes on from VWYE01024883.1 coordinate 396,262, forward strand.
AGGTCCATCCCTGCAGGTGCAGCTACTTCCCTGCTTTCACACTAATGCTGACTTTCCAAAGTGCCACAGGTAGCAATCCTTCTGTTTAGGATCCAAGTTGCAGCAAGGAAGATCTCAGAAGTCTCTGCCAAAGTACTTCCTTGCTAGGGCTGTGCTGTGAAGCTCAACCAGCTGCTAACCCAACCATGGGAGACTCCTTTTGCCAGTATTTCTCTGCCCCAGGGATGAGCCAAGCCCAGACCTGGAGATGCCCAGGAAGATCATGGTCAGATGGCTGTGTTGTCTGGCCCAAGCAGTGGGAGAAAATGAAGCCACTTCAAGGCTCCTGAAGAATGCAAAACTCCATTTTCCAAGTCACCTCAGTTTGAAGTATCCAGACCTAAGATGTACTGAGTATCTGGAGTCTTTCCTGACATCACTGGGATCATCTGGATGCACATCTCTCAGTGCCTGCATGCTGGGAAAACCACTGGCATACATCTTGGTGCTAAGGGGTACCTGTATTTGATCCTGAGTGAATGAAAACAATCTGTGTTAAAATAAATCACCTTCCCCTCCTTTAACGTCTTACACTGATCTTTGTCACCTCATTGCAACATTATTCCCTTCAACGCAGCTGAGTGTGCAACTGCCTGGGAAAAGCAGAGCCTCTGAATAGGAACAGGCTGATGATCTCGTGCCTGCAGCCCAGTTTACAAACTGTGTCTGGCAGTTTCCAGGAGTTGGTTTTCCTGGATTGCTTAGGTGACCCACAGTCACACACACTCTGTGTTTTCCACCCCCAGGCACGTCCTGCTGTTCCCAGCCAGCCAGACAGGCAGGCAGGCAGGCTCTGGGCTGGGGAGGGACACAGTGAGCAGGTCACTTTTCAGGGAGATGGATGGGTGGATGGATGGATGGATCACTGAAAGGAGCAGGATAATGTCAGGGGTGCTGATCCATCCTGGTCAGACTGGGAGAAGAGAGTAAAGGAGGGGTGGGTGTCAGAGAGGGATTCTGTGTCACAACTGTGATGGATGAGGGAGATCCATGTTCTGGGAAGGGTCAATGCCAGTGCCAGGAGCTGAGCAGGAGGAAACCAGACCCATGCAAAGGCCCTGATTAACCCTGCATTCAGACAGACCTGGGCTGCAGTTCTGGGGCAAACTGAAGGGCAAGCAAATTGCTCATAGTTTGGGCATTTCCAAATCCAGCATGTCCTTGTCAGTCTCTTGGACTGACAGACTGAGTGTCCCAGGTGGTTCAGGGCTGTGTGTGATCATGACAGTGAATGGGTCATGCTCTCATTCATGTGCTCTTCAGCTTCATTCAGCTTATTTTTCAGGCATCTCTCATTTTACACTCACCACTCACTCCTCTCTTTGCACCCAGCGAGTTCCAGTTTGAAGGTCTAACCAGAGCAAAGTTTCTTTCCCCACAGTGACCACGGAGGGTCTGAGCTGTCTGGGCAGCCCTCAGTGGAGAGGAGAAGCCTCACATGTTTATCACCCAAACTAACTGACCTGTACTCCTCAGTTTCACCACCAGTCTGGACTCCCTCTGGCTCCTAAGGTCAGCTGGGTCATACTGACTGTTGCCCAATCCTTGCTGGAAGCAGGAATGCATTGGTGAGATGCTCTCCTGGCCATCCTTCCCATCCCTTTCATGGCAATATTGAGGGACTTGGATGCCACTCCCAACTGGCAGCAGAGCAGAGAGCAAGCTGCTGATGCAGGAGGGTCAATCCAGCACAGAGAACAAGATTCTCAGCAACCCAGAGGAAAACTCTAAGGTGCTCTAAAAATCAGGGAGCAATCCAATAAACCATTAACTGCTGCTGCTTACTTTCTGCAAGTATATGAAGACAAAATTTCAGGGCTTTGTGCATGTTTATCTTTCAAAGTACAATTTTAGCTCTCTGTCCCATACATCTACACTAAAAATCCAGCTTTCTCTTCCTGGTGTAGTACTTTCCCATCTATCCATCATCTTCTAAGTGGCTATATGATACTTCAGGTGCCTTTCTTCTCCCTGTTCTACCTCCTTATTTATCCTGCAGGACAATTTTTGTCTCCTTTGTAGCTTATGAACATACACCTCATTGATAAGGGCATTGAGATCTGCAGTTTGTCTTCTCTGGAATGGTTCTGGCCTCCTTCCTGACTCTCTAGGTATGCCTGCAAAAATAGCACAAGTGCATCGCTCACTGCTGACCACAGCCTTGAGAAATAAACTTCTTTAAACAACAAGCCACAGCCGTCTGCGGCAGAAGCCAAGACTCACTGGCCTTGCCACATGCCACAAAGGTCACCAGCCCAAAACTGCCCCAGCAGACAGGACAGAATGCCAGAAGCAAAGGACATATAAATCTAATGACTATCAGCTTAACTATGTCAGCTGATTGCTGAGCTCAACCAGAGGGGGAAAGGAGAAGACTGGCCCCAGTTTATAAGTCTCAAGGAACTGGGACCCCTTTCAACACAAGTGGTTTTAGCAATTCCTTAAATATTTCACCCTGAAGTTCTTTAACCCTCAGCTCTGTGGTAGATCAGGCAAACCATCCACAGGTCCCAGAGCTGGTCAGAAGGTGGCAGGAAAGCTGGAGTCTCCACAGAGCAGCTGAGGCTTGTAGGATTGATTTATCTGCTGTAATTCTTGAAAAGGGTTAATATTTGCCATTATTGCCCTACGCATTGTTTCCAGAGATGCAAGGGCAGAGCACTCCTACAAGGCTCAGGGTCAAGCAAAGTGACACAGTCACAGAATCATGGAGTCATTTAGCTTTGAAAAGCCCTCAAAGATCATTGAGCTCAACATTCCCCCAGCACTGCCATGTTCACCACTAGACTCTGCCCCCAAGTGTCCACATGTGTTTTGAACACTTCCAGGGATGGTGACTCCACCACTGCCCTGGGAAACCTGTTCAGGCCTGGTGAAGCTGAAGGATACCTGGCCTGGCAGAGAGATACAGCTGGGTCACTGATGGTTACTGAACCATGGAGGTGGCAGTGAACTGGGGCTCTGGAGGTCCCCAGTCCATCCTCCCACTCAGGGCAGGACTATCTGGAACACCAGGTTAAAGCAGCCAAGGCTTTTCCACTGAGCCTCAGCAAACACCCCAAACTCTCACAAGGATGGAGATTTCCCCTCTCTCATGACCTGTCCCAGGCCTGCACCACCTTCCTGGAGAGGCCTTTTCATAGTGCCCAACCTGAACCTCCTGAGATGGAACTTGTGGCCATTGCCTGTCGTAATTTGGAAGCACAAAGAAGAATTTGTCCCTCTGTCCCCTCTGTGACCACCCTTGCTCTGCTGGCCTCAAGTCTCTGGATTTAGCCCAAGGTCCAGAGCTTTATGACAGGCACACAGAGCTGCTTCATTTTCAAGCTGGCACCACACAAGAACATCTCCTGTCCAAGTAGAATGGTCGTGCTAACTTTGAGCAGGGAACATGAGATGATAGTGAAGTTTCTGTGTACAAGTACCATGGCAAAACTGCAGAAACTTGCTTTGTTAAATATGTGGAAATGGATAAAGGGCTGAAAGCAGGCAACAAAAACTAGTACAAGAGAGTTCAAGGTGAAGGTGGAGTGACAGTGCCTGTCAAGCAAAGGCATGACATGAAGAATGGCAAGCACTGCAGAAACGAGAACTCCTGAGCAGAAAACCATCCTGACAAATCATCTCCTATAAGGCAGTTTGGAGGTAGAAGCTTCCAAACCTCAGCATGCCAGAGTCAGGGATTTAGGATTCCTGGCAACATTTCTCTTCTAATGATTTTGCTTACCAGAAAGTCTGTCATTAAGGCCCTGTGAGGAATTGCTGTCATGCTGCAGTCTGATATCAGCTATTATTAATAACTGAGGAGTCCTGGCTCATGAAAGAAATAAATTTGGGTGGGCTCAGAGAAGATCCATGTTGTTTCATCTGTGTTCAGTGGGGAGGAAACACATGAGTGATCAGGTTCCTTTGCACAGGTGCTCTGAAGATGCCATTCCTGCCAGGGAATTGGGTCTATTGCTACACTCAGGGGCCTGACTCGGATCCTCAAGTTTTTTGTCACAGTACAAAGTCAATTTTAAATATAAGATGACAGTTCAGCTGTTTCATCCCTGCACTGGGGCAGATTTTCATCCCTCTGGTCTATTTTCATCTCTCAGTTGAAATCTGCTGGTTTCCTTCATTTCAACATGTCATAGCTTCCTAAGGCTCCAGTCTGAGACTGAGTTAAGTGGAGACACAAATGAGAGATAGGGACCTCCACACGAAGCACAGATGGAAAAGAAAAGATAGGTTATTTTTATTTCCACTATGACCTTGATTCCCCAAGGTACTTCCTTCAGATTTTTCTCACACCTACAGATTCTGTCAGGTTTCTTGTCCTGATGAGTCTGAGAAGGGATGTTTTTCCACCTTTTATGCCTTTTCCAACCTGGTCTGATTGCAAAGCCTGGTTAAATTATTCAATAAGAATTGACAAATATCAACCTAGTACAAATTCCTTAAGACAAGAAGTGAAAAAATCTAGACCAAAAAAGAAGATGAAATTGGTTGACTCTGCAGCACTGAGAGGGTGAGAATATGTGAAGCCTCCATTTTAAATCAGGATGGCAAAAATGGTGATGACAAAGCTGACCGGAGAACAGAGGACACAGGAATGGAAATCACCATGAGAGTGTGGATGGAAAACTCCATGTGCAATTCCAGTATGAGCTGGTAAGTATTGCTCTTAGGGAAGTATCAGTGCCAGCTTTTGATGCCAATTTTTAAGGCCTCCAGCACAATATAGGAAACACAGCTGTTTGTCCATGTTGATGAGTTAGTTTTAAGTTCAGTGTTCACTAATTTTGCTTTCCCGACCAATGCACCAATTAATGTGGTGGTTTCAGGGTTTCTCTGCTCTGAGACAGGATTAAGAGAAAAGCAAAGCAGGCTCAAACTTAAAAGATATAAAAGATAGTTTATTCACACACACTAAAAAGAAACAAGGAGGGGAAAAAAAAAACAAAGAATCAAAATGAAATTTCCAAAACACTTCCCCCTCCCCCATCAGCTTCTTTTCTTCCTTACAGACATTTATAAAGGCAAGAACTCAGAACTCAAGGTCTGTACTTCTTATAAAATAGTCTTTCATCAATCTCTCTCTCTCGAGAAGTTTCTTCTGGTTATGGTAAATCTCCACAAAGACAGAAACAGTCTACTCGTGGCTCTTAGCTATCACAAAAGACAGCCCCCCAGAAACAAAATTGTGTCTCTGTGGTTCTCCCATAAAGTGCAGTTTTTCTCAACAGCTGCACTTGGGTCATGGACTCTATGCATTCTGGGGTGTTATTTTTTAAATTAACAGTTCAGGTGCAAAGGATACTCTTCATCCCATTCTAGGGCAGAAATATCTCTCACTTTGACTCAAAGCACAGGCGCAGAGGACTTATATCACATTAAGCATCTTACTCAGATGCCTCAGGGGACCACAGGGTCACTGCTTTATTTATATCTACTTAGTCTATTGCAAATACCTCTGCTCAAAAATTACCAATCTGAACAATTATTTCCCCAGTTCATATTTTCCATGGTTTAAAGATATATTCTAGCATAGTTTGTTACCACAATTCACAAAAGATTTTCAGCCTAAGGGCATCTTCTCATCTCCCCATCTCTTAAGACACAACACCTCTTTCACAGACCTCAGTATCACGAAGCCTAAATAGAAATGTCTCTACTATGACATCTTCACTCCCTAGGAAAGATCAGTGTTCTGCAAGCTTCACCTTGGCAAGGAAAGAGTTAGCTGTACCTCGGGGATGGTCCCTTGCTCTCGGCGGGGCGATGGTAGCAGCTCTCGAAAGACTCCAAGGCCACATGGCGGAGGGGAGTGGGGAAAGAAACAGGAACAGCAGCTGAGGTTGCGATGGCTCCCATGGGGGTAGATACAGCTTTCACCCCCTAAACCCCTCGGTCTCATTCCGGGTAGGCTCAACTCGGGCTCGGAGCAGCTCCAGGTGGAAGGCAGTGGAGGGGGGAATCAGCTGCAGTCTCTCACTAACAGCGGCTGGAACTCAGTCCGAGCAGAGCTGGAGCACACACCTCTCCTTCCCTCTCTGCCTAAGAGTCACTGAGCTTAGCACATGCCCCGAGCTCGGCCGGGGCCCAGCAGGCTCGGCAGGGCCCAGCAGGCCCCCGGCTCTCCCTGGCCGGAGGGAGCCAGGGCTGCCTCCTACCTCTCCCGAAGCGAGCAGTGAAAAGAGAGAGCGGAGTTCCCAAAATCCCCAGCTTTTATAAATGTGCTCATTCATGAAAACAAACTCACTTTCTCACTGGCTGAATCATGTGTCAATCTAAGGTCCTTGCAGCTAACTATTTCCTTTTTTTAACTAAAGGCTATGCTAAACCTAACAGTTAAGAACCAAGTTTCTCAAGCAGGAGGATGTGCGGAGGTGGCATCACGGGCTGCTCAGGCAGTGGAGGGCAAGTTGTATTAAAATAGAGCGAGTAAGGTTACTTCGTTCAGCCCAACAAAAGAGAGATGGGTGACAAAAAATATTAAATATCTCACAAACCTAAATACCAAACGGGGAGACAAAGTGAGAGGACAAAGAAAATAACTGTCCATTAAGAGGAATATCAGGAGACTTTTAGCCACCAGATGTGGTTAGCCCAGCCTCCTGGTTGGAATAACAAGGTGAGTATCTGACAGAGTTACCACAGATTTATTTTATAATGGGAACTTGGTGTCACAGCTTTCTGCCACTCAAATTCAGAGGCCTTTTCTAAGGTCAGGAGATCTGGGAGGACAAATGAGCTCAGAAGCTCTTGGCTGCAGTAAATGCCAGTTGAGGGTGACTTGCTAGACAGCTATTTTGGCAATTTGTTGTCCTGACCCTTGGACATTCTCTTTCAATTGCCAGCCTCCAGTGAACTGTGTGCACAGCACGATGGTCCCCATGTCCCAGCCCAGCAGCAGGGCCATGGGGAGAGCTCTGGGTACCCCAGTGCACTCGTTTGGGTGAAGCAGGCAGTGTCACAGCAGGTTTACAGGCTGCCAGCACCCTGCAAGAGAAGTCGTTGGAACAGGTGGTCCCAATTCTTACCCACTGTAAGACCTCCACATCCTTTAGACAGAAATCCCAGATAGGTGTTTCATCCCAACAGAAATACATCTTTTGTGTGTGTCTGTTCTCTGCTGTGATGGTTCTTCCATCAGTTGTGTGTGGGTGCCTCTGACAGCATTTCATGGGATCTGTTGGGGGCTCTGGAGCCTCAGAATCACCACAGTTAGTGGGGTTCACGACTCTGCTGATGGAGAGTGTGGGAAGCTGTGACCAAGGAGTGTCCCCTCCTCCCCCCCTGCACACCCAGCTGACAGCAGAGCCAACAGCAGAGCTCCTGCCCCAGCACCCAGGGGCTGTGTCCCTGCTGCAGACCATAAATTACCCAGGGCCAGCTTTAACACCTCCACAGAGCTATGCCCCAAAGCTTTTGGTCCCAGCAGCTCTGGAAGGGGTCAGTGCCTCTGCCTGTCCAAGCAGGTGTTGATAATAAGGAAATGCCCCCCCTCCCCCCCGTGGTGAGAGGAATTTTAGAAGCTGTGAGGAGAGGTCACAGGCACGGGGAGGGAACCCACTGACTGCCCTGGGCGCTTGGCCTCAAGGACAGAGCTCTCCCTGCTAACAGATAGATCCCTGGCAGAGCCTGTGCCAAACACAACTGCTACAACAGCCTTTGGGCCATGCGTGGGCCAGCCAGGAAGGGTCTGCTGCAGCAGAAATCCCCATACCTTCCTGAGGAGGTGGGAAACGCAGAGCTCTTGCATTGTTTCTCTTGAAAAATGGGCATTCCTGAGGCAAAGGCTAGAAAAGCCTTTCTTCAGATTTCAGAAAAAAACATGCAAGACACAACCATTCTACAGTGCACAATCCCTTTTGGAGCTACAGAGTGCATGTGGAAGCTCTGAGTCATTTCCTCAGGTGAGATGCACTGAATAATTTGGTTGTGAATCTTAGAAGTCTCACTGCCACCATTCAGAAAGGAAATTCAGCATGGAAACAGCAGAAATCAAGCCAAATAAAAGTCTCTTCATACTCATGAATGATGTTTTTTCACACTCCATCATTCCCCAGAGGTGAGGAATTGCCTTGCTTTGATTACTCTGGATGAAGTGGACCCAGTGTAAGGTGCAAAGACCAGGGCCATGCTAACACAGTTCTGGCACAGCCCCATCACCACCCGCAACACTTGGCTATTTGTGCTGACTCCCTGTGAGTACTTGGGGTAACCCCAGAGTTCCCAGCACACATATTCCAAATGAAATGATCCAGCAGAGCCTCTATTCCTGCCAGTGTCAGAATCCACCTCTTTTTCATGCCCCAATCCCTTCACAGGACTGCAAGAAGGGAGCTGGCCAGCGCCTGCTTAAACTGAGTATTAGGAAAAAACTCTTCACGGAGAGGGTGATCAAGCCCTGCACAGCTGGCCAGGGCAGTGGTGGAGTCACCAACCCTGGAAGTATCCAGAAAACAAGTGGAGCTTAGGGATGTGGATTAGAGGTGGCTTGTGCAGAGTTGGGTTAATGGTTGGACAGGATAATCTCAGAGGTCTTTTTGGCATAAATAATTCTGTGATCCTGTGGCTCATGGTCATGGCTGCTGGGGACACAGGACCTCCAGCCTGAGTACAGCTGGTCCTGAGAAGATGCCACTCCTGCTCCTGGCTTTTTGTTTGCACTGACATGGCCATACTGTGTTCTCCAAGTCTCCTATTTCCAATGGTGTAGGACAGTCAACTCCATGTTATAGCTAAGGATTGACCCTACAGAGGAAACCCTGGAGCTGGGAAGGTGTGATGCCATCCCAAGTCTCCCAGAACAGGCCATAGAAGCAGGTCTCTGTTCCTCTGCCCTACAGTCTGTGTGAGGAGGGCCTCCCCTCAACCATCAATAACAGTACACAATTAGTTCCACTGAGCCAGAGTCTCCCAGCACAGTCCTGGCAAACTGCCCTTCCTCCCACTTCTCTCTCATTAGGCTGCTCCTCCCTCGCTTGGTCTTTAATTAGCTTGTCATCAGCAGCTTGGCCTGGACTGAATACCCTGCATTGTCCCATATGAAACTGTATAAGACAGATGGGACTCCAAAGCAGCAAGAGAGGAGGGCAAGAAGACTTGCAAAGCCATCAATACGTGTTTGACTGCGGGGACAGGCTTGCCAGGGGCAACAGGAAGATTTAATCTGGTTTGGGCAAACTGGGGGTGTTCAAACTGTAGATTGGCTGAGACCCAGCAACCTCATTTCAGCAAACCAACATAAGCTCAGCACAGGGAGAGACAAACCCCAGCAAAACCAGTGGCCTTAAGGAGTGAAGCTGTTTATTGGGGCATTGAAGTTGTCAGGAAAATTAATCCACAAACACCAGAGGTTTATGTCCAAAAAGGAGTCAGAGGAATCCTTTAACCTTATTGGGAGGCCATGGGGCATTTCCCCTGGGGCCCCTCAAATTTTTAGAGGACACAAGCTCCTAATTTCCCAGCCACATTTCCCTCTCTCTTTCCCCATTGGCTGAGGTACTTGAGAGGTACAGATTTCCTGAATCACCTCATAAAGACCCCCTTCTAAAGTAAACTGCCTCCCATTTTCTTTTGCTATGGGATTTATGGTTCCTCCCATTGCTTCTTTCATCTCTCAGTATCTAGCTTTACCCACAATTTGTTTGTAAAGACAGATCCCTCTCATTCCTTTCAAAGTGAAGTGCCCAGCCACGCTCAACCTACCCACTCGGCTTGGAGCAGCTTCACAAGGAAGTGTTGTCACACCCTTGATTCCCTGTTTTTCCCGAGTTCTGAAGCCAACCAGTAGCCTCAGATCTCCTTTTCCCTGCATTCTGCAGGAGGTTTATTCCCCATGTGCCACACACGGAGCTCACAGACCCTCCCTGGCACCGCTGCAGAGCACACAGGAGGGAACAGGGCAGCAGCAGTGCTGGAGGGGAGGCAGGCCAGCAAACTGGCACCTGTTGTCAGCAGAAGCCAAGGCTTGTGTCAGCCTGCTGAAAATGTTTCCCCTTCGACCTTGGCGACCTTTCCCATCACACTTTATGAGGCAGACTGCTCCCATTAAGTGCCACTTGATCCTCTGCTAATGCAGCAGTTATGAAAGGCCCATAGCACTTGTCACTAGGATAAACACCTTCGGAGTGGGAGAAGCTGCGGGATAGGGGCACACACACCCTCCCCTCTGCTCCCTCACGTCCCTTCCCTGTCTGTCCATCAGCACTGTCAAAGCCTCTGCTTTGGAGCAGGAAAGCTGAGCCTGGCTGCAGCACTGCCCTGCCTCTGCTGCCAGGGCCAGAACAATTACACAATGAGGGGCTGCTTGGGTTAGTCAAACATTGCCCTGCAAGAATGGGATTCGGGACACAACATTGGGTGTGTCCCTTCAGTCCTGCAGATCACACAAACTCAACCAGCTGTGATGGGGACAGGCCCTGCTATGGCCACCCCTGTCCAGTCAGGGCTCAGAGCCCTCTTCAGCGAGCTCAGGAAAAAAGGATCAAGATGTGCCAGGGAAGGTTGGACATTAGGAGGAATTTCTTCACAAAAAGGATTATTAAATGGTGCAAGGGGCTTCCAAGGGAACTTTGGAGTCCCTGGCCCAAGAGGTACCCAAGGAACAACTGGATGTGGCACTCAGTGCTCTGGGCTAGGTGCCAAGGTTGGGGGTCAGGCAAAGGTTGGACTTGATGATCTCAAAGGTGTTTTTCAACCTAAACGATTCTGTGATTCACCTTCCCTGCTGGAATGCTCCTTGGCACTACCCTCAGCCTTCATGAGAGTGGCTTGGCTGTTTGGGTGACCTGAGCAGTATCTCCAAGAGACTGGCATTAATCGTGGGCACTACTGCCCTGAAGGATTTGACCAAAGAAAAGAAGAGCTCGAGGGCCAGGGAGCCTGCTCAGTGTACAGACAAGCTGCCATTAATGTCCTGCCAGCCAGTCCCTTCCAGCACCTTGTCATGCTCACAGGAATGACCAGCACCAAGGGATTTTGTCAGCCCTTTGAGAAGGGTGACTAAATTGATTCTCCTACCCCAGAACAGGATTGGACACACACAGAATGTGGCTCATCAGCCCTGTGAAGAGACCCCCAGGAAAGGCACTGACATTGGAAGAAATTGCATACATGGGCAGATTTTAGTGAATTGAAAGGTTTCCAGCATCTGCACTGAAATATTTGTCAAAGGAGAAGAAAAAACAATCAAAAGAAGTTCCTTTCTTTTCCAGAAGCTCTGGTGCTCCAGCCCTGGCTCTCTGAACTGTGTCAGAGGCCTCCTGGGTCCCAGGGAGCAAGAGAACCATTAGCCAGCAGAATTATCTTTGGTCTTTTCAGCAGCTGTGATGGATGGTGACAGTGGCAGCACTGTTTGAGCTGTGGGTTACCTGGGTGAGGAGTTCTCAAGATATGCATATTTACCTTGTTCCTGTCTGACAAGGGCTGCATGGGCTAAGACTGCTTTGGGGCAAACAGGAGGTGAGTCAGCTCACTACTAATACTTTTGTATTATCTGCCCTGGGTTTGAAATAAATCCCTTCTGGACCAGACATCTACAGAGGGGAGTTCTGCTGGTCACTAATCCCTGTGCAATGCCTTGAATCATGACTGTGTCACAAAACAGAAACTTTTGAAGTCTCTAATCCAAGCCCAAACTCTTCAAGACATCTACTTGCTCAGGTATTTTTGGTTCTTGTAGTAGCGTGAGAAATGGTGCTCACTTTTAAAAATTTCAAAGTCTTATTAAAAACCTTAGCAAAATACAACAAAGCTCAGAATAAGGAAAAAAGGACAGAGCAGGGAGCATGGCATTAAACTGCCATGTGCTCACCCACAAAATGGCCACTCTGCCTTTTGTACCTTTGGTGCTCCATTAGGCAACCATGGCCCCTCCCAAAGCCCGCCAATCAACTCTTCTTTGCTGCCCATTGGTGGAGACTGCTTTCTTGCAATGTGGCCATGCCACGCCCCCTGGTAACAACCTTCCCTCCCCCAAATGCCCCATGCCAGGGGCACAGGCACAGCCCTCCCTCCACATGTCCCAACTGCCAAGGCCTTCCCTTGGCAACTATACAGGGGGAAGGGGGACTATGGAGAGAACAAGGACATCTAAACAGCAAATCACAATAACATAACTGTACATCAATAAAACTTCACATACACATAATATTCATCCCTTAATTGTGAGAGCCAACCATTGCATTACCCATCTATAACAGGAGCAAACCTTAAAAACAACAGTGGTTTGTAGGATCACAGCTCTTTGCACCAGTAAAAGCTGGATATTGTGAACACAATAGTGATCCCTGCTTCTGGGACCTGGGACACCCTGCAGAGCTGGGACTACTCCTAGGGGCTCTCTGGTCATTACTGTACTACCCATCATGAGCATTCCCCAACAAGGAAAGCCTGGGAAGGGGATGTGAAATCTGCCTATTGCAGCAAGATCAATTTTCAGGAGAATTTTCCCTATTATCTGGCAGGAATGGGGGCTGTAAAAAATATTCTCTCCACTGTCTTTAAGTCTTTCCACAGGAGACATTTCTGCCCATCTGACCTGTGGCTGAGTGGCTTCCCCCCCCNCTGGAAGATCAAACTGCTTAAGTGAAAAGGGAGTGAAGTCATCTTAGCCCTCAGGAGAAATGTTCTGACATGTGACTGCCCTCCATGTGATGATAACAGGGTATAATTTATATGTGTAGAAATACCTCTTCCTACTCTAACAACATTTTGTTTGCTTTGTCCTGAATAATGAGCCCACTCGTGCCCTGGAAATGATGGTTCAGAACACATGTGCAGAGTTCCTAACCCTGGGCAATGACAAGAAGTTTCATCAGCTCAAATAAATATCCCTGCATTACCAGGACAGGCCTTCATGCTTCAAATGTTTCACTTCCCTACCTGCCAACATTGTAACTCCATAAATAGGGCCAGCTGGGAGGGGAGCTGGGATGTGCAGTGCCACCCACGAAATACCTGTGAGGCCAGGACAGACGCTTGGAGGGAGCTCAGGGTAAATAAAGAGCACAGCACCAGGCAGGAGAGACCTGGGCACCGAGGCTGGGGCAGCCTGGTGGGCCACTGAGCAACCCACAGCTCCCTCTGGAGCAGGATGGCTCTGGGCATTTCTGTGGTCTCACAGCACCTCTGCACTGCTCCAACACCTGCAGCAAGGCTCCAGTGGGGACTCCACACCCCTGCTGCAGACTGTGGTTCAGGACATGCTCAGAACATCCAGAGCAGTGCTTGCTGACACTGGTGTCAGTCTTTCCATCCCTGCCAGTGCATTCCAAAGCAGGACACGACCACCTCCTGCCAGCATCTTCCCATAACCTGCCAGCATCTTCCAGTGCTACACCAGATGCCTACTGGCACAGCAGCTCCCACGCCCTTTCCCAGCACAAAGGCTGCTCTCAGAGGTTTGTGATTCCCAGCACTGTAGGTCCCCCATGTTTCCACAGAAAGGGCAAGCACAGCTCTCCACAGATGTTCTTCACTCCTCCAGCCAGGGGCTGAATCTTGCTCTGCATTACACACAGCCCTCTTGTCACCGAGCCCAGAACAGCAGTGGAAGGAAATGGGACTTCTGGCTCTCTCCCGCTGCTCCTGAGCCCATCTGTTCCACAGGGACAGAAGTTCAGAACCATCCAGCACAGCATCAGTGATGTGGAAGCACTCACTGGTGATGTGTCCCATTCGTACAGGTCATTCCTGACAGAAAACACCACTTGGAACAAACAGAAATAATCCTGCCCAAAGAGAAAGCCAGCACAGCAGAAATGTAGAGCAGGTTTTGTGTGTAAACCCTCCTTTGTCTTCTCTTCTAAGGAGAAGGCTCTTTGACAAGCAGGGAATATCCTCTATCCAATCAGGGCCTGCATGCTGGAGAAGGTGTTAATTGCCTCCTGAAGTTTTCTGTCAGCAACATTATCCTGTCCTGCCCTGCCCAGACTGGCCAGGGATTGTCCCGCTCAGTGGCTGCACTGGGACATGGAGAAGGTGAAATATGATATGAGAAATAAAACCTACGGCAGCAAGCAATGCTAATCAAAAAATCGTGAGGGAAGCAGCATTCCAAGGACTGGGGAATGCTGGGAGAGGAAAAGCATGGACCTCTCTTGACAAAGGTCCAGGTCACTTTAAAAGGACCCAAGAAATTATATTTTATTGTCTATTTTTAATACAACCTACACATGTGCTGAGAGCACTGTCTGCCATGTCACTATCTTGTTACTTCCTAAATTAGCAGCAAAAAGATTAATTTAGATAGGAGGGAATAATTTTTAACAAAAGTGTCACTGCCTTCTGGGGAAGATGTCTGACCTGAAAAAATCATGTCCAGGGAAACCCCACAGCACAGACAGTCTCTCAGGGCTAGGAGTCCCACAGCTGGAAACACAACAATTTGGGGTAGTTCAGCGCAGCTGTGTGACTCATGATGATGTCAGATGAGTATAACACATCACTTTAATTGAACATAAATATATGTTTGTCACTACAGCTGACAACAAAAGGTGTGGAGATAAAAATGACCATTGTATTTCTGGGAACCTTTGGCAGCTTCCCACCTGCAGGTCTGTGTTTGCTTTTCTGGTTGACATTTGTTATAAGTACATATTATATTATTGGCTCTTTGCCAATATTAAAATGAATACTATATGTATAATGTTGGAAAACTTTGCTGTATTAATATAGTTTCTTTTATTTCTGCTATTAAAGAAAACTTAGGAATAGTAGTGTGATAAATATATTTCTCAGGCTATAACATGGAATTAAAATAAAGATTGCTTTTGTTCATCAGAAACCAACCCCTCCCACATTCCTGGATTGTTTCATGCAGATGAAGATGACAGTGACCAGAGCTCCAGGGGAGGAGCTATGAACCCTAATAAAGAGGTTTATTGAACCCCTGTTATCAGAGAGTGTGAGACGGAATGGAGCCAAAAGAAGATTGATCTGCAAGATAGAATGGTTGGGACGGGGAGTTGAAACTAATCAGAGGAATCTCCCAACTCGAGAAGAATGTTTGAATCATATATGAGAATTTATGAATATGCAATAGGCTGATGTTCTTAAGGAATGAGTCTTTGCTAACAAGTCGTGCTTTTGGCTGAATGCCAATCATCCGGCCTTAAAAACTCTGCTTTATTCGTCTCTTATTGTCTTTTTCTTAAAGTTTTCTAAATTTTATAAGAAAGTGAACCTCCTTCTTCACTTCACACATTTTATTTCATCCAAGCAATACAGAAATGTGTTCATTCCCTGTCCGTTTTCCAAGGGCTCCCTGACAAAGCCCAGCCTTCTCGGGGCTGAGCCCTACAGGAGACAACCAGTTACTGCAGTTGAAGCTTCCCTGGCTCTCCTCCTCCCCGAGGTCAGCCCTGCAGGGAGAGGCAAAACTCCCACCCACACTGCTGGATCCACAGGGATGACCCATCTGGGGCCCCAAGTAAGAGGCTGATGGCAGAGCTGAGAAAGCACAACATTGAGTTGTACTGAGGGAATCTGCCCCCCTATTAACATGTTGTGTTCTCTTCTGTGCCAGACGAAATGAGCCCTTACTTTACCTGCACTGAAATCACCTCCTCCAAACACAACTGAGTCACTTCTCAAAGTCTCTGCTAAGGTTTCTGGAGAGTATCCTGCTCCAAGGGGGGCAAATACAGGTGAGATCCTAAAACCACAGTGCCCTCCCAGTCCCACCAAACAGAGATATTCATCCTGCCCAGGGGTCTCCCCAGGAATTCTTTTATCCTTTCTGAAACAGAGCAGCTGTTTAACAGCAACTCAGCATGGCAGGTCAGAAGATGATGAATTCTGTATCCACTTTGGAACTTTTAGGGAAGCAAAACCCCAACTATGCAAATTGAAAGAAGGAGGAGACATGTGGTCCAATAAGGCACTGAGCAACCCTTCCAAACTCTGGGGGCTTGGCTATAAACTGCCCCAAAGGCACTGACCTCTATTAGCAAAGACTTCCTTGGTCTTATGTGTAGAATTTCCCCCCATTGTTCCTGCTGTTGGGACATGTGCATGGATCTCTTGTTTTACTTTGTTTTGGTGTGCATGGATTTTGCTTTACTTATTAACTGATTTACTTTCCCTCCTCTGACTCTCTGCCCATCACACTGTGCAGGAGTGAGTGAGTGTGGGGTTGACTCGGCAGCTGGGTTAAACCAGAACAGCCACTGGAAGGCAGGAGGGGTCTCTGACCATCAGCCCAGCCCAACAACTCCAAGCTGGATTTAAGGAGCAGTCACAGCATGAGGTGTACTGGGGTGACTGCAGCCTCCTGCACAACCTTAGAAGGCAAAACCAAGCCCCAGATGCCAGAAATACACTCAGGCATAATTGTTCATGCAATTCAATCAAAAGTCTTGGATAAAATATTTTTTGGCTGAATCAGGTGTTACAGAAAAGTGTGTGATTCTCTGCCAAGTAAGGAAGAGCCAGACTTCCCAGGACACCAGCGTGGAACAGGAATGGGGGCAGCATGGAGCAATCCCCAGAGGCTGCAGCCACTCAGCCTCACAAATAGGATTCAGCACAGCCTTCCTGATTCTATTCCTTCCCCTCTTCCCTCACATCATACACATGGCAGGGGGGAGGACAGCAGGGAGAGTGACACTGGAGCTTCACAGACATCTCTACACCCAAGGAGCTGGAAGCACCCCCGCTGTGGGCAGTGCTCTACACCCCTGGCTTGGAAGACGAAAATATTTTGGGTCTGGCTTTGCCAAGTCTCCACCTGCCTCAGTTCCATCAGAGCACAATTCCCTACCTGTTCCCATGGCAGCTCCCTCCCAGGAGGCTCAAGCTCTTGCTTGGTTGACAGCAGGGCTGCACCACCACACAGGATCCCAGGCTCCAGGACAGAGCATTGGCTCTTGAAAAATACCTCAGGCCACAGAGAATTCCCTTTTCCCTTTGTTTGCTTGGGAAAGCACAGTGAAATCAGGCAGCAGGAAGCATTGTGGGCCAAAGCACTGCTCTGGGGTGCAGCCACTCTCTCCTTTAGTCTCAGGACTGCAGAAGGCTTGGCTCAACCCAGAGGAGGCCCAGCTCCTCAGCCACGCTGTTTCACAGAATCACAGAACCACAGAGGCTGGAAAAGACCCCTGGGATCATTGAGTCTAACCTGTGACCAACGCCCACCTTGTTAACCAGACCATGGCACTGAGTATCACCACAGGCTTTCCTGAAACACCTCCAGGCAGTGTGACTCCACCACCTCCCTGGGCACCCCATTCCAGTATCTAATCACCCCTTCTGAGAAGAAATTCTTCCTAATGTCCAATCTGAGCCTTCCTGGGCACATGGTTTGTGACTGGCAGTGGTCTGATTAAAATGATTAAACACAGCACAGGCAGAGAAGCAGGAGTGCCCTCTTTGGAGGTCAGCCATGTGTGGATTGTTTCCCTCTCACCACTCCAGAGCCATCCCATCACCAACACTGTGAGTGTCCTCCCCATCACACCTTAATGGCTGCACAGCTATGACCCATGAGAACCAGCTCCAAATTCCATTGTCCAGAGTTATCCTTCATGGCTGGACATTAATGGCTGTTCTCTGCCTGTCCATGACATGGGAGGTTGTGCTGGACAGAGGGCCAGGCACAACCCCCGGCCCAAGGGCATACACTGACACTGGATCTCCCAGGTTATCAGAGCCCAGCCTGCTGGGCAGCCACATCTCCTGTCAGCTCCCACGCACACAGCAGCTGCTCCTGCCTGGGACTGACACTGTTCATTAATGTGGGCTCACAAATCTCCACTAGACTTTTTAAGACCATCAGGTCTTTCAGGGTGAGAGAAGCCCTCAAGAACTGACCATCACAAGCAGCTCTTATGACCCTCATGAGCTCTTCAGGCGCCCTCACAGAGCCCCTCCCAGTGCTGTGGTACCATTTGACTGAGGAAACTGAGGCACAGCACCTCAAACCACTTCCTTGGAGCTGGAAGGGAGCTGACAGCATAAAGAGAAGGAGAATTTCCATTATTTGGTCTAACCACCCATCCTGCACAAGGAAGAGTGTCACAGCCACAGCTGGTCTGAGGCTGTACAGACAAATGTGGCCATAATAAGAAATCTAATTCAGCTAGCCTAGTTTGTTAAAGAACAGAAGTAATCGAGCCCCTGGGTATGGTAATGATAGATTAGATTCAAACTCAAACAGGGGACCCCAGCCAACCTCATTCAGCCCTGAATGCAGACATCATTGGCCAGTGAGTGGGGCAGTGCTGAGACCCTGACCAATCAAACATTCAAGCACAGGAATTTTGGACCCCCTATAAAAAAAGGGGGGCACCCAACAATAAACTTTGACTGCTTGTCACATGACCTTTGGTGAGTTCTGTCATGTACCTGTCTCCAAATTGTGACCATATTGTGACAAAAAAGAGCCCTGGAGGTTGGCCCAGTGCCCAGGCACCCTGGGGTCTTTTCTTGTAAGCTTACAATTCCCAAAGCATTTCATTTCATAGGCAATAGAAAGACCAAATCATCTTGTTGCAGGCGAAGAATGAAATTTCTTCCCCCTGAATTATAGGATGCTTTTTTATAATGGCAGGATGTATTTCTAGAATATTTACAAGTCAATGTGCCTCTTCACAATTTAAAATAAACTGCCCTTTAAATATGTGCCAGCTGCTGTGACCCCAGCGCTGGGCCGGAAGGAGGTTTTGCAGTGTTGTCACCAACACCCATGTCCAGAGAGAACAAGGACAAGCTGTCCCTGAGTGTCCTCAGCCACCACTCTTGTTAACAAAAATGCCACCTGTCCTTCAGATTGACACCACAAGTGCCAGCGAGGCCTAATTACATGGGTTAGGGGACAGGAACAGGGCAGAATATCAACACCTGAAGCATTTCCCCTCTTTTACACATCTGTGTTTCTTTGTTTCCCATCTCCCATTCCCTCTCCCTCCATGCCACATGTGTTTGGCCTCTATTCCCAGGGCACTGCCCATGGAAGGCTCCTCTGAGGCACCTGTCACCTTTGTGCTGCCAGAAATCAGGAATGAACAGCCCCGCAAGTGTCACTGCTACTCCTGAGGTAGGAGTGACCCTCTGCAAGTTACAGATCCCTACAGGGTGGTGTCAGTGGCTGAAATCAACACAAATTACTGGGAATTCAGGACAAGATCTCTATAGGGTTCAGAACCTATTGCTGGAGAGATTTTTGAAGGGACCTGCATTCAGCACAGAATTTCAGGAAACATGACCACATCTGTTGGGTGTGTGCAGTGGTGCACTTAGGAATGAGGACAAGGCTGAGCAACAGGTAGGAAGAAATAAAGCAGCAAATCCTGTTCCCTCCAGGCAAACTCCCTCTTTTCCCACTGCTGCTGGGCTTTAAACACAGAAACAGGGATGACATCCATGAGTCTGCTGCATCCCAGTTATCTGGGACAAAAAGGAAGCTTTGCCAGGGGGAAGTCAGCAAGGAAGGGAACAAGAAACAGTCTCCTGGAAGTGTGTGTGAGATCTCCCACTCATCACTTCAGGAACTGTACATGCAACTCACTCTACCATCCAAGAATTCTGAAACCAGCTGGTTGGAAAAGTGTACTTTTCTTGTACTGAAATGCAGCTTTCAAACTCATCCTGTATTGGGTCAGTCTGTTTTTGAGGCACTCACTCAAAAACCCTGATCCCTGGATGTGGTCTCTCAGCTGCCTGAGCCATTCTTGAACTTCCTCCACGGGCATTTCCAGTCTGGGGTGCTTCCTCCAAGTGTCAATGCAGCTTTCTGTAGTCCCACAAGAAGCAGTGGTATGGACATTTGGGCTGCAGAAGACACAGAAGAACAGATTGCTGTGACAACAGGCATGTCAGAGATAAAAACACCTCCCCACCAGCCTGAGGAAAGTCAGTCACAGAAAATCCTTGTGGCTACAGGCTTTTTAACCTAAACAAACTCACCTGTGTCCCAGCACTG
Organism: Alaudala cheleensis; assembly: GCA_013398995.1. Classification (NCBI taxonomy): domain Eukaryota; kingdom Metazoa; phylum Chordata; class Aves; order Passeriformes; family Alaudidae; genus Alaudala; species Alaudala cheleensis. Next base: position 416,219 of record VWYE01024883.1, read on the forward strand.
AATGTCCCATGGGCAGGCCCAGGGTTCTGCTCTGAAGGGAGAGCACTGATTTAGCACCAAACAGCCTCTTCCGCTCAGCAACACTGGAGTAGGAGGAAGGAATTAGAAGTCCTTTGTGCATCTAATACCCAGGATTATTCTCATGGAATATTTCCTTGGATCAGTCCAGCTGACTTAGACCACTATCTTATACAGACTCAGTGAGTGGTGGTGGAATGCAGCCATGGCAGGGCCAGGATTTTAAACATAACAACAATGGGGTGAGAAAACTGTTTAGAATATTATTTATGACACTATGTACAAGGACATGCAATGACAGGACAAGGGGTGAATGGCTTCAAGATGAAAGAGAGTAGGTTTAGATGAAGGATTAGAAAAAAATTCTTCCTTGTGAGGGTGGTAAGGCCCTGGCACAGGTTGCTCAGAGAAACTTTGGCTGCCCCATCCCCAGAGGTGTCCAAGGCCAGGTTGGATGGGGCTTGGAGCAACCTGGGATACTGGAAGGTGTCCCTGCCCATGGCAGGGGGTGGAACAGGATGAGCTTTGAGGTCCCTCCCAACCAAAACCACGCCATGACTTTATGACTCTATGGAAGCACTTCTGCATCACTAATTCCTATTCCAGAGGCATGGAGCAGTGTGGGACATTTTAAAACCTGGCAGTCTCCACAACCTATACATTCTATAAGCCCTAAAACAAGCAGTCTCAATTATCTACTCATTTCTAGAAAGTTAAAACTATCAGAGAGACAGAACTATCTGCCAAACAGACATTTCCCCTCTGATCTACACCTATTTCTGGCTGAATGTATCTCATCTTATTCTTTTCATTTTTTTTTCATCAAAGGAGCGAACTCTGTCAGGACTGGAAACACCCTCCCACAGGGGGGCCATGGCAGGCAGGTTCAGGAAGGACATCGAGGAGCTGAAGAGAGTCCAGAGCTGGGAATGGAGCTGGGAATGGAGCTGGGGAAGGGGCTGGGTTGCCAGCAGTGTCTGAGGAAGCTAGGGGGGCTCAGCCTGNCCAGGGACTCCAGTTGGTAGAGTCCCCATTCCTGGAGGTGTCCAAGGAATGCCTGGACATGGCACTGAGTGCTTTGGACTGGATTACAAGCTTGGGGGTCAGGCACAGGTTGGACTCGATGATATCAAAAGACTTTTCCAACCTATTTGATTTTGTGATTCTATTTCTAGAAGTTAAACCAGGGGTTTGGGTCTCATTTTTTACCATCATTTTTTTTCACCTGAAAAAAATTAGGTCCTGACTTTATCCAGCAGCACAACCAGGTAAATCTGCATGAAGTACAGCAGCAAAGTGCCAGAGAAGCAGGTAAGCCTCTTGAGAGGAAAGCTAATGTCATTACAAACAATTTCATGGATGAAGGGATGGGTGTTAACATCTTTGATATGGGTCTTAATGTCTCTACTAACTTCGGGCAGCAGGTTTGCTGCAGAGCCCACACAGCCTGGCTCCTGAAACAGACAGGTGTCTGCACAAGCCGGAACTTTAGGGTAAAATAACGGGTTCAAGGGGGCATATGTGCTCGGTGGTTCGGGAAGGCTGAACCTTCCTGGTACCTCAGCGAATGGGGAAAGAAGAGGGCAACGTGCGCCCAGGAGTTTAGGATTAAAGGAGGCTGCGCCCTCCAAAGCTTGGAGAGATAAAACCCCGCGGGCTTGTGCCCCGGTGAACTCTCTCCCTTTATTTGAATAAAGTTGCAGGGCTCCTCTGTCTCCTTTTTGGACATAAACCTCTGGCGTTTGTGGAATTTTCCTGACACCCCCAATCCCTCCAGCTGTGAATGAAATATCCTGGGAGCTGTCACTGGAACAAAGCCAAGACCTACGGGTATTTGCACACCTGAAGGTGTACAAACAGAAAGTACGGCAAACCCGAGGTACTACAAGAATCACATTTCAGGAATGTTCTCTGGGCAAACACCAGACCCTGTGGCCTTGGAAAGGCACAATGTTCCTCTTGGCACAAGGACTAGGCTTTTTAAATGAGTCACAAGTCTCAAATACAAAAGGTTCATGGCAAGACTCAAGTCTTTGAACCAAAAGGATCACTGAAGGGCACCAATACGGCCTGGGCTTTTCCCTCTGATAGACACAGGACCACCGTCGGTGTGAGCGGAGAGCAGGGCCATGACGGAGATCAGGGCGTGAGGGGCGAACGGGGTCTGTGAGGGAAGGGAGAGGCCATTAGCGGGGAGAAGGGGCTGTGAGGGGAGAACGGGAATTGAGAAGGAGCAGGGCTATCCCGCGGCCCAGCGCCAGGACAGGGCGGCGCTACCCCGCACCGGGAGCCAGGCGGGAGCTGCCCGGGTCACGTTCGCCGAAAGCCCCTCCGGCAACGGCGGCTCCCGGCGCCGCGGACCCGCCCGGCCGCGCTGCCGCCACCGCGTCCCCTCAGCTCTTCGGAGAGCGGGCCCGCCCTCAGCACCCGGCCCTCCGATTGGCCAGCGGTGCTGTCTGTCACGGAGCATCCTGCTTCACAGCCAATGGGAGCGCGGGGAGGGCCGGGGTGGGGCTTGCAGGGCGGGGCCGCGCTTGGGCCGGAGCGAGGGGCAGGTAAGGGGCAGGTATGGCGTGCTTATGGGCAGGTATGGCCGGGGGCCTGCGGGGCGTTGGGCTCGGCCCTGGCCCTGCTCCGCTCCCCGTGCCCGAGACGGGACTGTGCGGGACCAAAGCTTCGGGGGGCGGTGGCGGCCTGCACTGCCGGAGGTATCCTGGGAGGCCGGGTGGGATCGGGCGGTGGAAGCCCCTGGAGGGCTGAGTAGCATCCGGGCCTTGAGAATTGAGGGGTCCGGCCCTGCCTTGGGTCCGGGTCGGTGTCGAAGATGGTTCGAGCACAGATCCGGGAAGGGAAACGGGCCGGAGTCTTAGAAGAGCTCCAGGTGATGTTCACAGAGTCAATCGGTTTGGGTGGGAAGGGACCGTAAAGCTCATCCAGGCCCAACCCCTGCCATGGGCAAGGACTCCTTCCACGAGACTAGACCGCTCCAAGCCCCGTGCAGCCTGGCACTGGACACTTCCAGGGGTGGGAAGGTTAAAGATGAGGTGATTACTGGGCACTCCCAGGGAGAAGTGGTGTGTGCAGGGTGGTTGTGTGCAGCGGTGCTCTGGACAGCCTTTTGTGGGGCTCATCCTGGGAGCTGCCACACTTACAGCCCCTGAAAACTTCACCTCAACCATGTACTCACTGCTGAGCTTACTGTGCTGGCGCGTTTTGGTTGAGATGCAGCTGCTTTCGGCCACATAGCTGCTGTGGACTGGGCTGATGGTCTGGGAAAAATAGTTCTAAGGCACATGTGCATGTGTCCCTTTACAGTCAAACTTGAAGATAAATATGCCTTAATTATCCTTTGTGTGGCTGAGGGTGTTCTGCAGTTCATGTGTGAACTCTGCCCAGGTCCTAAGTTTGTGTTTATGGTATAGCAGATTCGTGTTTTCCCCTACTATTATTAATAATGACATTCACGAGTTGTTCAGATATTCTGAACTCAGCTGAGAGGCTAAAACTTAATTCCAGGTACATGCCCCATTGTTGTACTAAAAATTGAGACAAAAGTCCAGACCCACTTAAAATGGGGAACGTGCAGCTCAGATCAGTCCTGTTCCCCAGATCTGTGGTGATTGGAACCCCTGATGTCCAGGGGAGTCTCCCTGGTGAGGACTATTGTTTGAGGAGATTTCTGAAACTGTACTGCAAAACCTTAATAAACCATGGGATGAGGTTATAGGACTGGGATGCATTTTGGAGGTCTGGCAGCTTGTTAAAAGTTACTGGTGTTTTGTTTAGATAAAGAAGAAAGGAACTTGGTGTTTGCAATCCATTATGTGAATTTAAGGTGTTGACATAAGATAAAGCTAGGGGCGACAGAATATTGCAGTGATTTAAATCCCAATGGAATCAGGTCAGGTGATGGAGTACAAGTACCTGGAGTAAGCTGTGGGATTACCTGGGAGCTGATTAATGAAGGTGTAAATTCCCTTCCCCTTCCATGCTGTCCCAAGGTCCCCAGCACCTGCTCCACCTTTTCTTTCTGAGGGTGAACACCAGCCTGGCCAAGGCCAACTTGCCTTCACATTCTTACAATTTGTGGAAGCACACATCTCTGGAACAACCTTATCCACACACATGGGGGTTGGAAGGAGATGATCTTTAGGGTCCCTTCCAGCCCAAACCATTCTGTGATATGTAGCAAAAGGCAATAATGAATTCACCAAGCTACAGCTTAAACTAATTTTAAAATCAGGATTTACAGAACAGGTATCTTAAGATAAAGGAGGTTTAGGAATTGGTTTGGAATACTTAGGAAAAAGACATCATTCCCTTCAGCAGCAAGACTTTGAGTGTCAGAAGATGAATGATTTACCATTCATAACAGCGTAGCAGGGAGGCCCCAGTGTACTGCTTTAGGTTAGTTCTGTGTCTTTTACTGAGCAAAACTGTCAGCACCAAAATATCTCTTGCTGGGCTCTAGGGTAGTAAGAGAGGAACAGGAGGTTTTGTACAAGTCCAGTTGTAAGGAAATCAGCAGTGTTTTTGCAGTGCTGGGGTAGTTTGAATGTGTGGTTGTACAGGGTAGAAGCTCTTCTGACAGGAGTGTTCTTGGGATCTATGTTAAGTGTTTCCAAGAGTTTCTGGCTGGTGTCAGCTGTGATTCAGGACAAATTTCTTCTTCCTGGGTAAAACAGAGGCAAGTAGGCAAAAAAAAAAAAAATCTTGACTACGTTGTTGTGGCTCTTTCAGCTGAGATGCTGTATCCTGGATGTGAGTTTTGTTCCCTCAGGCTCACAGGATGTTTGGCCAGAGCTCCCGGAACTCTGTGAGCCCCGTGCTGCTGCTGGTGCTGCTGGGTTGTGCCCTGTGTGTCCCAGCACAGGCCAGCAAGGTGGGTGACACCGAGCTGTGTGTGGGGCACAGCAGAGGTGGGGTGTGAGGGGACAGAGCTGTGTTCCCTCCTTCACATGGCTCCTGTGCCCTGCAGAGCTCTGAGGACATTCGCTGCAAGTGCATCTGCCCCCCGTACCGCAACATCAGCGGGCACATCTACAAGAAGAATGTGTCCCAGAAGGACTGGTGAGTGAGTGGGAGCAGCCTCAGGGGTCAGTCCATGACAGCCAAGCTGGGAGTTCCCAGCTGGTGCTGAGGAAGGGATTCCCTGCATGTTTACAGAGGGAGCTGCTTCTCTCTCAATAGGCCAAGGGACTAGTGAGGAATCTGGGATGATAATGTTAACCCACTGCTCTTGGCAGATGTAGGGTGTGCTCTCCAATCCCTTCCACACGGACTGGATCCCTGCAAAAGGCGCTGGGACAATCTGTCCCAGGGACTTTGGGCCAGCTAGGCTGTGAGGGGAGCTCTTAGCACTGGATCAGTGTTACCAGCCTGACAGGAAAGCTCGGACAAAGTCATCCCAGTGTCTTGCACACAGCACTGGTTTCACCTTGTGCTGCTGCTGATAGTGATTTGTTTGTGCTGCAGCAACTGTCTGCATGTGGTGGAGCCCATGCCAGTGCCCGGGAATGATGTGGAGGCCTACTGCCTGCTCTGTGAGTGCAAATACGAGGAGCGCAGCACCACCACCATCAAGGTACCTGAGCTCAGTCCCTGCCTGTGCCCTGCTGTCTGACAACCCACAGCAGTCCAGGGTGACTGCAGTCACTGCCTGTGCCCTGCCCCCTGGCATGACACAGCAGGCCAGGCACTGCCACACTGGTAGTTACTAGAGAAGGGCCCAGAAAGAGAAAACTGTCACAGTGAGTACATGGTGGCAGTGCCAGGGGCTCACTCTCTACAACTCTCTGAAAGGAGGCTGTAGCCAGGTGGGGGTTGGCCTGGGGTTGGTCTCTTCTCCCAGGCAGCCATTGACAGGACAAGACATGGTCTTAAGCTCTGCAGCAGGGGAGGTTTAGTTTGGACATTAGGAAGAATTTCTTCACAAAAAGGATGTTGGATACTGGAAGGGGCTGCCCAGAGAGGTGTTGGAGTCACTGTACCTGGAGGTGTTCAAGGAACAACTGGATGAGGCACTGAGTGGTCTGGGTGACAAGGTGGGGATTGGTCACAGGTTGGACTCCATGATCTCAGACATCTTCTCCAACGTCAGGGATTCAGGGATTCTGTGACTTCTGTGATTTCTGTGATTCCATGTCCAAGCCAGGACCAATCCAGGTAGTGAAGAGCTGTGTGGGAGCCCGGTTTTCTTGCTGGGGTGTGTGACAGTGCCAAGCATTGTCCATCTCATCATCCACTGAGATGGACAAGGGCCCCATCTCGTTGTCCCTTATATGCAGAACGTGCCCTCAGTTGGCACAGTGAGAACATCAGCAGTTTGTGCAGTGATGGCACAACCTCGGCCTCCTGGCAAGAGCAAGAGACTCTTGTGACCAAAATGAGAACAAGAGATCACAAGTCAGAGGCAGCTGCAAAGGACCTTCCCGACCTCTGTGGTGCTTCTTGTCTACACTGCTTATCCTTTCCCCCTGTGCTGTCCTCAACTACAGGTGATCATCATCATCTACCTGTCGGTGGTGGGGGCCCTGCTGCTCTACATGGCCTTCCTGGTGCTCGTGGACCCCCTGATCCGCAAGCCAGACCCCTACACCCAGCCCCTGCACAACGAGGAGGACAGTGAGGTGAGGGGGACAGGAGAATGTGGGACAGGGAAACAGTGACCTCCTGCTTGTCTCCTCTGATCCAGTGAGGGACCAGCACTGCTGCTTTGGGGGTTCTTACACAGGTGGACATTTAGACTCAGATCTCCGCAGGTCATGCAGAAGCACAAGTAATATTCAAAATTCTGTGTAATGAGCCCAAGGGAAGCCCTGCCCTCAGAGGCAGAGGGGGCTTCATAGCAACTGGCCTGAATTTGGTTTGTCCATCTAGATGGAACACAAAGTCAAACATCCTGTTTGTGCATTGTCCCAGGTGGAGTTTTGTGGTGCTGAGCTTCCAGGAAAGGATGAACTTAGGTGTTGGATGAAACATCTTCTAGACACTTAAAACACCAGCCTATGAGGTGCTGTTTGATCCTCCTCTGGGGCTGGGCCCTGGGTTGTATCCAGGCTGTTGTTCCTTGTACTTCTTTCCAGAGAACAAATTCATTCAAATGCCATCTTTTTATGAGATCCTGATGTACTAACCATGGGCAAAATGATTAGGACCCAACAGCAAAGAAAGAGCCTCTCTCTCCCTCTTTCTCTCTTTGCCATACACTAGTTTTGGGGGAGGACAAGTTTCTTGCTGCATAAAATTCATGCAGTTGCAGCACTGGGTTGGACTGGCCTATTTGTACTTTGTTGTGTGTATAAACTATTTGGCCCAATTCCTTCATACTCATGTTAAGTGAGGAGCAGCTGCTCCAGTGTTCATGGTCCATCCATGGCCTCCCTCTGCTGAAGAGGAGGTCCTGCAGGAGGAGATGAATTGTGTCCCAAAGTCATGGGTTTGCACCCTGCTCTGCAGCAGTAATTCAGATCCAGATCCAGGTGCAGAGGGTAAATGCCTGGTGTTAGGTGAGGTTTATCTCACTCCAGTATGCTGGACTATCCTCTGGGATAGGCCTTGTTCCTGTGCCGTGCTGGATCTCTGTCCATCATCAGCCTGGTTTTAGCAGGGGGATGTGGTTCACTTAGGCACTGTGGCTCCTTGCAGCCTCCAAGAGTGGATTTCCAGCAGAGCTCTAGGCTTTGTGCAGTTCCTCTTCTGGGGACTTTTCTCTGGAATCATGGGTGATCCCCAAGAGCAAGGACTTGGGGGCTGGTGTTGAGGAACTCTGAAAAGAAGGTTTTTCATCAAAACAACTTAAACCTCGAACTGCTCTTTCAGGTGCAGCTTCTCCCCAGGTCACTGCCTCCCTCTGTGCTCAGGCTGGGCATTGCCTGGTCTGCAGCTCTGTTCCTTTCCTTGCAGGACACTCGCTCCCTGGCCACAGTACCCACCCTGGCTGGTGCCAGGGCCAACACGGTGCTGGAGCGGGTGGAGGGGGCACAGCAGCGCTGGAAGCGGCAGGTGCAGGAGCAGAGGAAGACGGTGTTCGACCGGCACAAGATGCTGAGCTAGGCCCTGGTGGGCTCTGCTGCATCAGGACACCCCAGCACTGGAATGGAACCTCCAACCCTCCCTGATTCACCGTTTCTAGAGGGAGAAGCAGCCCCAAAGGCTTCTCTGGTCATGTCCCCTGCCCAGCCACACTGGCCCCTGGGCTATGGCTGCCATGTGGAGCTTGGCTGAACACGGGACTCCATCAGCCCACCCCAGCAGGGACAGGGGCTGGGAACGGAGCACTGGGAGCTGGCTGAGTCTTCCTGGGATAAAAATAGTGGGAGAATTTTGATGTGGGATTAATTAAGTGATGTTTCTCCAGGACACAGCAGCCACCTCCTCCTCCTCCTTCAGTGTGCATTGATGGTCCCTGGGCATTGTGGTGCTGAGCCACGTGTGCAGCACAGGAACAAAGGGGAGGGGACTGCTGCTTCCATATACATTATCCTGATATGTATGATATGTATGATACGGAGAGATTTCTGTACCTTTGGAGTCCAGGTTTACACCAGCATAACTGAGACTGCAGCTTGCTTCTAGGCAGGTGAATATCACAAAACCTGTTAGTACATACATCAGTAAGAGTCCAACAGGTAAAAAGCTGACTTACATTGCTATCTTTTTGTGATTTACCAGTAGATAAAAATCTCCTGGGGTGAAACCTCTCCATTTGTACCCACACTGGTGATCCTTGGTGTTCTCCCAGGGTGGGCAGCAGCACTTCTGTCCAAGAGAACTGGGGCAAAGGCTCTCCTGGAGCACTGGAAACACCTGTCAAGGCCCTGGGAAGTGGACACTTGTGCCAATCGGAACACTCCAAGAGCTCTGACAGGACTTGGGCTGTGTGGAGGAAGCTGCTGTGGTTCTGCCATGTGTATTGATCCCACTGAGAATATCTGGACTTTACGGTGTAGCAACTCTGTATTAAACGCAGACAAAGATCTAATACCTGAGTGGCTTTTTTTTTTTTTTTTAGGGGGAAAACCCCATCATGCCAGGACTGGGGCTCCATCTGCCTCCTAGTGCCCAGCAGGTGAGCTGATGCCACCTCAGTTATGGCACTGCAGGAGTGTCCCTGGAACTACGCCCTGCTGATAGCTCCTGTCCTGCTCCAGGAGAGCCAGGCTTGGAACATGGGTATACCAGAGTCCTGCTTGGCATAAGTTGGTGACTTAACTTCTCTGGGCTATCCCATGGGAAAGCTGAGCAGACTGGAATTCTTCATTTGGAGGAAGCTGAGAAATTGCTGCTAAAAGCCTAATTGGGAGAGGTGCCAGTCACTGCCCTTTGTGCTGGGGCCAGCAGCTGCTAGCAGAGCATCCAGCTCTCCAAACTGACCCTGCCAGACAAACCCAAACAGCAGCTTTTGGGAGCGTGTGTGTACCCCAGTTACCCTTCAGCACCTCACCAGGCTAAAAAGGACTCGGAGCTTCACATTATACCGAGGTCACATTTTCCTTGGCCCATCTTTGTTCCCTAGTGCTCAATTCTGGGACTTCCTCTCCTTTGTAAAAACCCCTTCTTGCCTGTCCTTCTCTCTCCGTGTGAATCCCGCATGGACACGAGGTGAGGTCCCTGGGAACTGATTTTTTTCCCTTCGAGGGCGGGAACAAGCAGCGCTGATGGGAGACGCTGCCCGGGGCTGGGCCGATGGGTCCATCTGGTGGCCATCGGCCCCGATCGGCACCGGGAAATGGCCGGGCACCAATGCGAGCCTGCTGCTGCCACGAACCAGCTGAGCCTGCAGGGTGAGGAGTTTGGTGAGCAGCACCCCTAGACCTTCCCCTGACCTCCCCAGGAGCAGCTAGGAAATGGTATCAGAGAAGAGGGAGTTAGAAATCATGAGTTTTGGAAAAAGTTAGAAAACTTACAGTGGGTAAGGTGTGGAGAGGCTGTAAAAAACAATACCACTGCCTGATTAATTACCTGGTTTGTTAATTAGCTGATTAGCTTTGCACTGTACATCATCCTCCTCGGGAGGAAAGGTTTTCTACTGCCCAGCCTTGAATTCCCAAACCCCTTCCCCTTCCACTGCCTCTTCACTGGGGCATCCCCCAGTAGGCACATCTTGATGGGCCCTACTCCTAGACCCATCCACAGCCCACAGCAGTGGTTCCCATCTCTCCAGACATGGGGCAGTGGGAGTCAGTGACTTGATTTCTTATCCAAAGAGGGAACTCTTAGAACCAAATCCAGCTGCTTTGACATCCTGCCACAGGTGTTGTGCTCAAGTGCCTGCTGTGGTCCAGATGTCAATGCTCTGTATGATGAGCCACTCGCTTTGGTCCTGGGTCACCCGGATCCTAACGCATTCCACAGGCCCAGGCAGGACCCTCTCCAAGCCCTGCTGCTCCAGTCTCCCCTTCTCAAAGGAGCCCACGGGGATGTAGGAGGAGCAGTCCTGGCTGCGGTGCCGGCCCCGGCCCAGCTCCAGCAGCCCAGCACGCAGGAAATCGCCTGGGCGCTCTGCGGAGCCCGTGCGCACCCGCACACGGCTGACCCGGGCTGGCTGCTGGAACACGATGGAAAAAGTACTGCCAGCTGCTGGGTCTTTGCCCCAAAAGTACCCCTGTGCCGAGCTGTAGGCCTTGAGGGGCTCGTAGTTCTCAAAGATGGACATGCTGGTATACAGGGATGCCGGCGGGTTGTCCGGGAGGTCCAAGGCATCAGCCTGGAAATCCTCATCCTCCAGGCGATTGACGGTGCCCTGGAAGGAGGAGTAGAGGCCCATGTGCTGGAAGAGGGATGGCTTGAAGCGGATCACGTCCTTCTGGGTGAGCAGTTGGCGGAAGTGGACCAGCAGCCAGTCACAGGGCATTTCCTGGTAGAAGAGAAAGAGGAAGCGAGCCAGGCGAGGAAGGTCACTGGAGCGGTAGAGCTTTCCAATGTAGCCCAGCTTGGAGAATTCGAGGGTGGCCCAGTTGGAGCCCTCCTGGGAAGCCACTGCCCTGCGGATGGCTGTCAGGAAGGACCTGGCACTCCACACGTCATCCTCTATCATCAGGTAGTAGGAGGAGAGGTTGGCGGCGAAGGCGAGCAGGAAGGCGTAGTCTATGTTCTGCTTGGAGCGGAACCTCACCCGCTCCTCTGCATCGTTGAAGTTCCTCTTCAGGCCTTCCAGGGTGGGGTAGAACTCAGGGGGAGCGTGGATGAGCAGGAGCCGGCCCAGGAGGATGTGGCGAGTGAATTTCTGGGCGATGGTGGCAGCAACGCGCAGGTTCCAGCCAGGATCGGTGTCGGCCAGGTGCACCACCACCACCATCTCCTGCAGCTCCTCCTCCGTGCACTGGCTGAAGAGGGACTGGAGTGTGGCCGGGAGGTAGAAACCACGTGGCCTCCGCACGGACGCCATTCCCACTGCCAGGAATTCTGCAAGGCAAAGGAAAGGCATGAACAGGCAAGGGGGTGACCTGGGATCACCACAGTGATGTTCTTCCCTACAAGATGCAATGAAAGGGCTCCCAAAACCTCTTCCCATGGCTAGCCTGCAGGGTGAGTGCTGTTTGTAGCCCCATGTCTAAGGCCCCACTGGGTCCTTCCTGAAGCTGAAAGTCTCAGGAGGGACCCAAAATTGGCCCAAATGGCAGCAAGAAGCAGGCTGAGGAGGCAGGGGCTCCTCTGAAGAAATATACCGGAAAAACACTTTAAAAAATCCAAACCCAGACAAGTTAACAGTGCAGAGAGAGTCTATAGGGCAGGAATGGCTTATTGGTATGGCTGCACATGCTGGAAGCATTCCCCACTTCACACCTCATGGAGATGCACCCACACTGAGATCAGGCACCTTCTGTCCTCCCTGTGGCCCAGCACTGGCTGCCTTGGTTCAGCTTCTCTTCCTGCTGGTTGGGACAGCACCATTCCTGTGCTGGTTCCAGCACAGCCTCACAGGTTGCCCTGAGCTCCTTCCCACACAGTTTGCATGGGAATTTCTTCTTGTGCACCTGTCTAAGCCACTTGGCCCACTTCTCCCACACTGTGGAGTTGTCCCAGTGGTCCGGCTCACCATCTCCACCGGAACCTCAACCCCAGGGAGATGGGATCTCAGAAAGCCTCCCCAGGGAGGTCTGGGAGGCTCAAATCACCTGTGATCACCCCAGTACCAAAGTGTAGAAACTTGGACCCTGCATGGAGCTTCCCCAGCTCCTCCATCCCCAGAGCAAGCAGTGAAGGCTCTGGAGGTTTTGGAGGAGATTGCGGGCAGGTCCCCACCCAAAAAGGCTGGACACAGCCCCTCCCTGCCCCGGCAGCAGTGAGGGGGCAGGTCCATGCTGGGACATGCAGCTGTGCACACCCAGATGTGCACACCCAGAGGGTCCAGCACTACTCACTTTTTTTGGGGGGAGCCAGGGAGCCAGCAAGGAGCTGGTAGGAGACATTGTGGAGTGCAGAGAGCTCGACTGTGTCCCTGAAGATGTGCTGGGCTCCCTCCGGCTGCAGCAGCTGCAGGATCCTGTCAGGAGCCAGGCCCCTGAGCTCCACCTGCATGGGAGCCACAGGCAACCAGGTCACACCCCAGAGCACCAAGCAGGAAGGGTGGATGACAACAGGGGGACCCAGAAGCAAAGGGGAACCCCTGTCCTGCCCTCCCAATTCCTGGATTCAGGGGGTACAACTGCCCAGGGCAACTCCAGGGAAAAGAAAAGGCAGAGCTGGGGGTTGGGGATGACATGGGAAGGGAAGAGAGCAGACCTGAGGTCCAGGTCCATGTAAGGCAGGAAGGGATAGAGGATGCTCCAGTGGCCTCTCCAGTGGTTGGGGACTCACCTCCAGGGGCTCCTGTTCCTGCCGGCTGCCCCCATGGAGGAGGAGGAGCAGGAGGAGGAAGGAGGCAGCGACCAGAACCGTGAGAGAGCGTTTCAGGGAGCATCGCATGGCCCCTGCTGCCTGAGGCCTGGGGAGAGGGGACATGTCAGGGCACAGCCTGGGGAAAGCCACCACCCCCTGGATGGGACAGTGGGACAGCACCTGGATACACCCCTGGGACTGCCTCCCTGCCCTGAGCACCCACAGGTGCACACCTGGGGGCAGCCATGAGGCATCAGGGGACACTTGTGCACTGTCCCCTTTGGGCAGGCAGGGACAGGGATATCCCAACCTGACCAGGACGGAATCAGCCAGGTACAAAATCCCCCCAAACCAGCCCCAGGACACCTCAGCTGCCCTGGGACACCCCAAGCAGCACCCCAGAGCTGGAGGCAGAAGAAATGCAGGTGACAGTGCTTCAGGAAAAATGTCCAGGTCGTGGGGACACCCCAGGACCAGTCACCAACACTCCAGGACTTGTCACCAAGCCCTGGGAAACACTGAGGTCTCAAATGGGCCCAGGCTGCTCTTCCGGCACTGTGATGAGGAAGCAGATCCCCACCTTCCTCCAGGCAGGCACCAGCTTGCCCTGTCCCAGCCCCATCCCCTGCTTGGTAGGACAAGAAAGGCTTGAGGGGACAGTGTCACCTTCAAGGAAGTTGCAGTGAACTTGAGATATTTTACCTTGTAGCAGAGGTGTGGCAGGAGGCTAAAAGGCTCCTGTGTTTGCCTGGGTTTTTTCCATTATAAATATGACAGTGTTGCCCTGGAAGAGAAGCAGCTGAGCCTGGGCAAGTGCCCAGCCTGACAGGGCAAACACCCTCATCCCCATCCAAACTGCTCACATTGCCTTGGCTTGGTCAAAGCAGCTTTGAATGCAAATGTGCAAGAAAAGCCCTCCTAAGCCTTCCCAAAGCAAGGCTGGGCTGCCCAGGACTGCACCCTAAACACTTTCCTGCCTCAACCACCACTGTGCAGGGCCCACCCACAGGCCCCACAGATGGGAGCACAGCCTCTCTGGGGCTGCTGCTCTGGAGGGTGTGCTGGGCTCATTTTAAGAACCCTCCAGTTTTTGTGCCCAGGAGTCCTTGGGAGGGGTTGTCAGCTCCTCCAGAGGCTGGCACCAAGCAGGTGCCCCCGATCCGATCCGCAGCCACGCTGTCCTTGAGCGCTGACCCCGCCCAGGGACACGGCTCGCTCCTTGGAGATAAACACTCGGAGCCAGAGAGCCGCGCTGCCAGGCGGGGCAGGACTGACTCCTGCAGAGACAACAAGCTCCTGGAGCTGCTCAAAATATCTGTCCAGGTCCCAGCAGAGAGCAGGGGTCCCAGCAGAGAGCAGGACCTCTCCATCCTTTACAGCTCTGGAGACGTGGGGGACCTCACCAGCTCAGAGAGGAGCAGCAGTAAGGATCTGCCCAAGCCACAGGGACATCACACCCTGACACCACCCTGGATGTGGATTTCCAAGCCCAGACCTCCGAGATCTACAGCCAGGGCCACAGGGTGAGCTGGGAAGGACGAGGCTTGGCCACATACCAGGCTGGGCGTTTGGCCACTCTGGGTGGCCAAAAGTTTTTCTGGCTGCTGGGGAATGTGTGGCTGCCAATGGCCCATCCCGCATGGAACACAAGATGCTGCTCAGCACCCCCAGCTCTCACAGACAGCAACTTCACCCAAGGAGCTGGCAGCGTGGAGAACAGGGGTCACAGGCACAGAACAGAAGGTAACGACTGCAGCCCCATAATTAGCACCCTAATTGGGCTTTGGACTTCGGCCTCCATGGAGGAACAAAGCAGCCCAGGTAGGTAGGTGGGCACAACAAGGGGTGCAGCAACCTCCTGCTCCAGCTCAAAGTGCCTCCAGAGAGTATCCCTGTCCCCAAACTCTACTCCAAGCACCTCATATACCTTCCCCTCAGCTCAGCATCCCACTGCAGATGTCCCCAAAAGCCACCCCACTGTGGGGACATTGGCCCGGAGGAGCTGAAAGCCACTTGCTTGGAGCCAAACTCCTCCCCAGCCTCAGTCCAGGGCAGGGGGAAGGAACAGTCCATTCCCAGGCTCAGTCCCACGAGGCTCCGAGGAAACTCCCGGTGCGCAGGCAGCTCCAGCTGCTTCCGCCAGCACTGGGAAGAGCAGGGCTGCTTGCACAAGGAGGAGGAACAGCCAGGGCTTCCTTCCCACTGCCAGGAGCACCCTTCCATGCTGGGGGAAACTGAGGCACGGACAAAGGCCGTGTCACCCAGCAGAGTAAACAGCAGCTCTCCTGCAGCACAGTTCAGTGCCCCGCCCTGGAGGTTCCCGGGATGGAAAGGGGTGGGATGGACCCCAGCACCAGAAATGGGTGGGGGACACTGCAAATTGTGGCAGCACAACGTCCCCCATGGGCAAACTGTGGCCATTTGGGGCTGTATGGAATGGGGGCTTCTGGGCCCCGTGGGACTCAGGCGAGAGTCTGGCCCCTCTGTCCATGGGTGTCTCTGCTCCAGGGGTTGTCCCATAGGAGCAAAGGAGGGGAAATGCCCTGTTCCAGTAGCACACGGCTCCAGGGACCAAAGCTTTCAGTCAGCTGAGGTGTGCCACAGCACAGAGGGGTCCCTGCAGGGAGGAGCACTTACACCAGTCCTGTCCCCACAGCTGACAGCTGGGGAACCCCCAGCCCAGCCCCCTGCCCTCACCCCGAGTCCCCAGGCACCCTCTGGACGCACCCACCGAGGGCAGAGACTCACGAGTGGGCGGCAGCCTCGCCTCTCCGGGGTGCTCGGCCCTGCCAACTTCCCCGGGCTGGCCAGACTCTGGATTGTCGCTCGGCAAAGCCCCACCCCAAGTCCCTGCCTGCCTCCCGCAGAGGAGGAGCGTCCGCCGGCGGCCTCTGCCCCAGGAGCTTCTGAGAACCGGCCAGACCCGCGTGGGACGGGCCGAGGGCTCCCAGCCCACCGTGGGAACTGTGGCAGCCTCACGGACGAGCATCCCAGGAAGGCATCAGCTCTGTCCCACCGATCCCATCCTCGCAGGCAGCTCCAGTCACTCGGGCAGCACCAACCCCCGCGCTGGGGGCTTCTGCCAAGCCCCAGCATTTCAAACTCTGGCACGAACCTGCCACTTCACTGAGCCAGGAGCTGGTGACACGGAGCTGGTGACACTGAGATGACACAGCTTTTTGCCCATTTATTTTCCAGCTCTTGTGCTGAGGTGGCAAAAACCTCTAGGGCTGCAGCCCCAGGACACCACAGCTTCCCCACACACTCCAGTTCCTCACAGGAGCATTGAGCATCACAGCTGGGCTGGGGATTAAACCCCTTCTGATCCCAATGAACCAATGTGGGTGACAAGGGACCCTTCTGTGGCCCAGTTTGTTCCTCCACCCTACAAGCCTTTTCTGCCACTGCTTCCCTCCTCCAGACCCCGAGCAGGAACATGGCTCTGGAGCATCCACGAGTCACCAACGGCATCACTTGTCCCCAGCTCCCAACCAGATCAGCTCCTTCTCACACAGCAGCTCACCCACAGCACCCCAATGGAGAGGAAACCCCTTCCCTTCCATTCCACCCACCCTATTTATTCACACAGAAGCGTGGATCCCACTTCCCTTCTCTCCATGCTACCCTGGACCTCTCCTACCTTCAGGGAAGCCTCATGTCTCTTGCCAGACTCTGTCTTCTACAAATCCCCCGTGACAACTTCCAACCCCAGCTGGAAGCACATGTGGGAGCACATGGAGCCTGGGACACCTCTGTGAGAGAGAGATAAGTAGGGCAGGAAGCAGGGGAAGGCGGAAGTCCCCAGGCTCCCGGAACTGCTGGCTTTCGCTTTTCCTGCATTGTTTGGCTTTAAATCCTTATATTCCTATGGTGGCTCTGTCCCAGTGGGGTTCCAGGAGCTCAGTGGGGACACCTCACCTGCACTGGAGCAGAGGCAGTCTGGGATTCCCACCTGGGCAGGGGCTGGAGGACTCCAGGAGGGCCAAGGAAGCCGAGATGGTGCAGCCCAGCAGAGCTTTGCTGCTCAGTGGCTCAGGATAGGAAGGACTGTGGAGCTTGGTGGCAGCTGTAGGAGGGGGAGGGCTTTTCTCAGCACAGGTGCCCCTGACCCCCACCCCTGCACAGGAAGGAAACCTGGTTCTTCCTGCCCCTGCAGCAAGGAAGAGTGGGAGGGCTGTGACACCCAGCACAGCCCTGGGTCCCCAATGCTCAGGGTGCAGCAGCCCTACCATAGGAACAGCCAGCACTGCCAAGGAGAGCAGCAGAGCCACCAAATTCCCTGTCGATCCCCACAGGCCACTTCAGGGTGCAGTCCTAGGGCAGGATTTGACCCTCCTCAGGCACATCCATGAGTGTGCCTAGAGCAGGAAAGGAATCCACAGCTAGGACAGCTCCTGGTGCCCAGGCAAACATCCTGGGTCCTCTTGCCCTCAAAGCAGATGCCGCAAGCCCAGCCTGAGCCAGTTCATCCAGCCATCCCTTTGTGCTTTGGAGCAAGTCCCAAATGGTGTTTGGGTGCTGAAAAAGTGTCCCTCCACCTTGCCCTCCTCTGACGGTCACAGCATAGCCCCAATGCCCAGGAACCAAACAGAGCATGGCACACAAAGCTGCCCTCAAACCTACCTCTGGCTCCAAGCCCAAACACTCTCTGCTCACCAAAATATTTGACCAGGGGACACAGGGAGGTGGCTGAAATGAGGCTAAAAAGCACATTTTTGCTTGCTTTTAGAATAAGCTGAAGAAGAAAGAGAAGCCCCAGGTGCAAAGGCTGCTCTGAGAGGGCCCCATGGCTGCAGGGGCACACCCAGCTCAGGGGGTCAGGGAGGACCACTTCCCCCAGTTGGGGCCTGAGCGAAGGGACTGGAATAAGACAGGCATAAGGGGACCTACAGCAGGGCCCAGCCCCCTTCCCCAAGCCCCCAGGCCTTGCCTTACCCAGCTCAGCTCCTGCTGGACACTGGATCCCTGATAAGGACAGGAGCAGGGTGAGGGTGGTGGCCAAGTCTTCCTGTCTCCCCAAGGAAACCAGAGAGCCAGGCAGGATCTGTTTACAGCCCTTCCATTATTCAGGAGCAGGACAAAGCAAAGGCAGAACAGGGCCTCACAGAGCAGGGAGAGCACAGGGAAAGCCACTGTGATGCTGACCTGGGGCTCCGTTTCCATACCACCGAGGACTCCTCTGAGCCATGTCCTACAGAAATGGGTGACACCAAACCACAGCCACTCCTGCAGGTGCACTCATTGCATCCCACCATGGAGGACACTGACAAGGACATTTTTGGCAATCAAGCTTCAAGAGAGGCTGGGCTCAGGGGCCAGGGTGGAAATTCCCTGCTCAGGGCTGATCTTTGGTATCACTCCCTCACTGAACAAATCTCAGCCCAGGGTTCAGGGGCTGATGCTGTGGGTAAGGACCAAGGGGAGCACGTGCAATTGCAGCTCTACACAGAGGCAGAATCCCCCCTCCACAGCATCCCTACCACTTCTCAGCCTCCCAACATGGATCAGAGCATGTTCTCAATCCCTGCAGCACTGCTGATCAGCACAGCTCCAGCACCAGGATCTCCAGAAGCTTTGTAAATGAAAAGACTGATAATTGTTCTTGTGCATTTTATACATTTCAGCCAAGAAAAAGCCTGGCCTGAGCACCTCTGGCTTAGGGGCATCTGTCTGTATCTAAATATCCATATTTGAATCCAGCAAGTCTGTTGGTGGCAGGAAACATCCCATCCACCTGCTTCCTGCTGTCACACCCTGTGCTGCCTCCTCCAGCTCCACCACCTGGGATCAGCCAGGGAATTCTGGGAGTTGCCAAGCACCTTTGCCCCCTGGATTTGCCATATGCCTGATCAGAAGGTATTCCTGCTTTGCCAGATGGCAGGAACACACAGCCCTAGGAGCTGTCCTGTAGCTCTGCACAGGAGCCAAAGCAGGGCCCAGGCTGCCGTTCCCAGCCCTGCTCAGCCAGAGCAGCCTCCCACAGGTAAGGGCACAGCCTCACACAGACACCAGCCTGCTCCATGCTCCTGCCACCAACCTGAGCCAGGAACCAAACCCCTCTGCTCCCACCCTCCAGACCCTGCAGAACCAGCAATCACCAGGCACATAGCCCTGCCATCATCACTGAAGGAGTTTTCAGGGAATGCAGCAGGAAACAGTGCAGGAAAATGTGCAGCCTGAAGCAGAGTCAGAACCAGGCTCTGAGTAAGCTGCCATCTCCCTCCAAGACAACCAGAGACAGCAGCCTGACCGCACTTCACTGCCTGAGCTTCACCACCTGTTCCAGAGTTCTGTGGTGTTTAACCTCACAGCAAAAGGATGGTTGTTGTCCCCCACTGTCCCAGAGCAGCTTCCTTGGGGATGGACCCCTGCAGCCCTTACAGCTCCAGCTCCAACCTTGTCCTGCCTCTCCTGCACCACAATCACAACACAGCCCAGGCGCTGCTGTCATGGCAGCCCCAAGAGCACAGGGATAGCACATTTTTCTTGCCCTTTATCTCTACTAAACCAATTTTACTTAAAAACTTACCTGGTGGCATCAACAGAAGTTCAGCAGTGATGGAAAGGGGAACTTCTAGGCAGGAGCTGTCCCAAATGTGTTTGAAGTCAAGATGAAGAGCCTCCAATACAGATCCAAGGTTGGGGCAGATGTCCTTAGCGATGGTGATTTACAGAGTGGCAGAGGCACATGCAAGAAACTCCTCCTGGGCAGCTACACCAGGGTCATGTGGGGTCACAGAATCAGTGGATATTCTGAGCTGGAAGGGACCCACAAAGGCCACAGAGTCCAAACCAAGATGGCAGAACTCCCTCTCCTTCAGGAGCTTCACTGAACATTCTACACGGACAAGAGCTGTTCCTCCTGCTTGGGACCAGATGCGATGTGCAGTAGGACTGAGGAGCTGATATCTGATAGGCAGCAAAGCTCAGTCCAGGGTCTGTATCTGCACAGCTGCTCACCTGCCCTGCAGCACCTCCTCTGCACCTCCCCAGGGAGCCACGTGTTCAATTAAACCTCCAGCCAGGTTCATTCTGGTCAGGCCAAACTCCTGACAGGCCCAGCCCCTGCACCCCTCATTTCTCAGTCAGCCCAGAGCCACAGAAAGTTTTGGGGTTTTCTCTTCCTCACAGAAATCAATTTGTTAAGTCAAAACCCAGATCAGTGGTTGCTTGAGGGCTTTCAACAGAAAAGATTTCCACACTGCTCTTTGAAAAGACACAGAGTCGAGGTCCTTCATCACTGCTTCAGTTATTTTAGTTTATCCCCTCCTCTCCCTCCCTGTTTATGTTTTCTGAAAAGCACCTTCTGGTTTTAAAAGTTTAGCTCTTCTTTTCAAATAAAAATATCAGTGTGAGAACTTGAGTACCTTTACATTCAAGTGAGACTTTCGCCTTACAACTCCTCTTTGAAGTAATTCCTTTGCTTGATCATTTATGCCTTTCTCTTTCCTTAAACTTGGATCTGCTGGGCTGGGAATTAAGATTATTGTTCATCACTGCTGTCTTGCTCACTGCTTCTCAGACACTGAAATATCACACTGTGCATGAATGCAATCCTGCTGCAATAAAACAAACGTGGATTTTGTTTATAAATTGTTCCTGGAAAACAAAAGGGAAAGTTCTTGGAAAGCAAAACCTCCTGCTTCTTCCCGAACAAGAGAACACAGGACCACTTTGATTAGCACCAAAAGGATTTTAAATGAACAGTTCCAGGGAGCTCCTTTCAAATCATAAAATGTCAATTTTACATAAAAGTGTGTTTACAAATAGTTTCTGCTTTACACTCAGCTCTGCTCATTACTGACCAGAAGTTATATACATACAAACTAGCTCAGCAGCTTCAACCACTTGCAAGGAGACTGTAGAATTTATTTCAGAAATAAAAATAGGATTTCCTGGTTCCTAGAAATTCTCTTCAGCCTGCCAGATTCAGTCCCCTGTGGACTCCTGCAGCCTCAGGAGAGCATTAAGCCTTTGGGGAGAAGGGGTACTGTGGGTGCCACCAATCCAGGAGCCTGACACTGTGCACGGGGTCCAGCACCACCTGCACCCCCTGCTCCATGCGTGGCTTCTTCCCGTTGCGCAGGGGCGCGTCCTGGAACGCCAGGCGCACGCGGTGGTGCCGCATGTCCGAGCTCACCGAGATGGAGAACTGCAAGAAAGGAGACCAGAGCTGCTTCAGAAAGTCACAGTGGCCAAGAGAGCTCTCAACACAGCACTTCTAGGCTTTATAAAGTCCTCTGAGTTGTGTAAGTCTAAGGTGTTTCACAGCAACCCTCTCAAGGCTGCAGCACTGGATGCAAGCCAGCTCTCTGGCTGGCAGCCCCAAATAATCATGCTGGAAGCTGTAAGGGTGGTAAAAGAACACTGGAACTGCCTGGGCAGTGGTGGAGTCACCATTCCTTGCAATGTTCAAAAGGCCTATGGATGTAGCACTTGGGACGTGGGTTAGGGGTGAACATGGCAGTGCTGGGACTTAAAGGTCTTTTCCAATCTAAGTAAATTTATGAGTCTGATTCTAAGTGAACCTGGAAGCAAGTGGCTGTCAGTAGAGTTGTCACTGCCCAACTCCTAAGTGAGACCAGATTGGACCTCTCCTGAGCACTGGCCACTTCTGAAACCCTGATTCCCAATCAGGGACCAAACACACATTCAAAGAGTTTGCTCATGTGGGATTTTACTCTCAGAATTTATTGCCATAAAGAGATATTTTCCTATAAAGGGGAGACCTCCACTTGTGCTGCTTCCTGTCTCCTGTACCTGTACCAGAATCAACCAGTTCTGGTAACTGACCTGCCTCCAGACACTGAACAACCACAGCTCCTGAAAGATTCTCTACATCCTCTCCATTCACTGAACCAAACAGGGAAGAGTCAATGGAAATGAAGTAGTTAAACTGAGATTCTGAGCATTTCCTCTCTTCATTAACCATACCATTCCCAGAACTGGTTTGCTGATAGAGCAGTAGGATTTCTAGAGCTCAAAAGAGGCACTGGGTGGGATTCTGGGGGTTGTCCTGTGCAGGGCCAGGAGTTGGGTTCGATGATCCCTGTGGGTCCCTTCCAACACAGGAGATTCCAAGTGCCCTCTCCATGTCCTTACAGGAACCTCATCTGCAAAGCCTTTCTGGCAGCTTTCTCCCACTCACCAAGGTGAAGGTCATGCCCATGACAATTGGCACGAAGATGAAGTTGAAGGTGGTGATCTGCAGCAGGCAGCAATCCTGATCTGGGTTTGTGTGCACTTCCTCATACTGGATTGGGGGCTGGAGACCTTTGCAACACTTGCTCTTTAATCTGGGAGACTTGAAAGAAAGAGAGGCCGATTTAGCAAAGCAGGAACCTCTGCTGGATTTGGCTGCTCCTCCCCAGTGTGGCCTGGCTGGGTCTCTCCTCCTCCCCAGGTGTTTGGGCAAAGTGTCACATTAGCAACATTAACATGCCATCACTCAGGATGGGCAATTCTCAGGACCATTTCTTTAGAGGGGAAAGCTGCACAATTCCCAAGGTTGCCTGAAATTACTGGTTTCTCCCAAGACCCACTACTGGAGGCTTTCTCTGGCAGTGCTGCCTGTCTTCACTTCTCTGAGAAATCTTGGCAATGGTGTAACAAAAAGTTTCAGATTTTGGTCAACATTTTGACCACTGCAGTCAGACAGTCTGGGTTTTGGTAACAAACAGTAGTGATGATCCAGAAGTGAGATTAATTGGTGTAAAAAAATGATCTACATTTCATAGCAGGGAAAGGATACCAAAGGAGGAAATCAAAATGTGGGATTCTAAATGTCTTGGTAACACAGACTGAAAACTGAGTGCAGTTCCACAACGTGTGTTAGTTCACCATGGGAATCAGTTTGCATTTACTGTCTGAATGGACAAAAAGTTTCCACTTCCTTTCTACCCTCCAGAAAAATAATTTCTGCTTCAAACAAAAGCCACAGCTGATCTGGTTCTTTCATACCTGCTTTTTGAACTTGAAGTTGAATTCCCACATTGCTTCTTGTCTGTTCCCTACAATCTTTTTGCACCAGAAAAGTAGACACTGAGGTGGAAAAAAGAAACAGAAAATTATGAAACCCTTAGAAGCACCACATTAAGTAAGTTTTAACAGATCATAAAGGCTTCCAATTGCAAACACAATTATATAGGAGCAATTAGGAGCCACTTAATCAAAATAATTACGTTCAAAGAACCCTTTCAGCAGTGTAGATCTCCCAGTTTCAAGCTGGCCAATTCCTCATGCAACACGTAGTCACTGAAGTGCCAAACAGCAAAATCCTGTTGTGCCATTTGTCCCCTTCCTATGGCAGGGATGAGTGGTGCAGATTCACCCATTCCCTCCACCCACCAGTAACTCCCATTAAACTGGGTTCCAAACAAGGTTCAAGTGAGGAACAACAGAGAACAGAATAAGGACTGAGAAGGAAAGGATCTAGAGGGAAATACAAAGACCAGTACATGAGCCATGAGGTGATGGATGAAGAAGTTCCTAAGCCACCGTGGTGCCAAATGGAGACCTTGACCTTGCCATCACCAGCACTTACTGCCATAGTTTCAAGTCCAAAACCACTGCCAGGACAGCACAGTCTGACCAACCTTCTACCTCTTTTCAGAAGAAAATGAGAAACCAGCCTCAAACAGTCTCAGAAGTCACCAGCACTGCCCTCCCACGCAGATGTACACCAGGACTGCTCCAATTTCACTTGGTTATCACTGTGTGGGCTCCAGCCCAGGAGCTTGCTGTAGAGCAGGAGGCTCAGAAGAACTCCTGTAGGAGGGAAATCCCTGCCTACCAGTCACAGTACAAGCAACTAGCCTTCAACAGCCAAGGAAAGAACCTGCCAAGTCAGTCCAGTCATCCCTCAAAGCCTTTCCACACCACAGGTGCCAGCCCACCACAGCTGGTCTTTTCTTTCATCAGCGTCAGCAGGAAAAGGAGGAATAATGTGGGTAAAGAGAAGTCCCTGTGACCCCATACACAGTCTCTCCTGAAGAGAGAAGGCCTGACTGGGTTGCAGGGCAAAGCACACATTTAACGTCATTCCAGGATGGAGTGATCCTAATGAAACAAAGCCAGAGCCAGCCTCCACCACAGGGGCTCTGAAGAGACCTAAAGGGATATAAGACCCTCTACTTCAATTCTGAGTCATATCCATAAACAAGAGTCCTTAAAGGACCTTTTTTCTCCACAATCTTCATGAGGTGAACAACAAAGCTCTGTGGAGTAAAGCTCAGAAACATGCATGGAATAACCTCCACCTGGGAGGAAGCAGCCCTCAGATTTTCTCCAATAAAAACATTCTCCAGATCTTTTAACTCAGATGATCAGCAGATGCTGCTGAGTTTAACTCCACCATCACAGTGGCATTTGTAGTTCACCTGCTGAGACAGGCTGGTCTAGCAACCTGTTTGGTCATGGCAAGTAGTGAAGCACAAAAGGTCAGTACCTCCTAAGGGGCAGAGGATGTCGTCCTCGGGTCAGCCGTCCTGCCCTTCAGACGCGCCGTGCGGCTGCCGCTCCGCCCAAAATAATGGGGTGTCTTTAAAGGGCAAACACCTCTGCTGACACCATAACGGCTCCAGTGTCCCACACAAGCTAGGCTAGGGAAAGAAAAAAGGAAATTAAAGAGGAAAAGCTAGGTTGGATCACACCCGGGGCTGGGCTCTCCTCTAGCCACATGCAGTTTAGGCAGGCGTTGCCGTTAGTGCCAGCAACCCGCAAAGGTACAACCAAAGCCCAGGAAAGCCAGAACGTGGGGAGGCAGTGCAAGGTCCTCCTCCAAACCCTCTGTGCTGAGGAATTTCTGTGCACAGTCCCACAGGTGGAGCTCAGAGTCCTGCAGTGCAATAGTACAGCAAGACCAGACTCTGGATGGCTCTTTCATGCTGCAAGGGGTTAGGTCAAGCCTCTACTGCTCTGACAAAGTCTCATTCCAGTTTAATTTCCTTTTTTAAAAGCTGAACAATGAAAGACTGCACTTAAAGGATCCTCCTCCAACTGTTAGTACAGGAGAAGCACTAGCAGTGGGCACCAAAGCCGTTATGATGTCACCAGGAATCTTCCTGAAATGCTCCCTGCCAGCACCACCTCACAGAGTTCCAGCTCCTACAGCCACAAGCAGTGGGAGCTTGGGCTCAGGACTACTCGAATTTCCTCCAAGTGTCTTGCCTTTTCAGCTGGTAAGAATGAAGATCCCCAGCCTGGGGACTCAGGATGAGAACAAGGAGCTCTGGATGCAGAGATAAGACCACACACAGAGCCATGTGCTTTTCCCTGTGCTGCAGCACCACCTCCGGTGTGCTGCTGGATGCTCCCCGAGCCTATGACCAGCCTGTGGCAGGGAGAGGAAGGAAGAAAGGTTGGATGTCATGTACAGATAGATGAGGCTCCTCTATTTTGAATAGAAAAGAAAGAATAACTCCTCAACAAAACCCACTTCAGTTTGGCTCCAAAAACCTCATTCAACACATTTTTGACCTCGGATTTGGAGGGTGGAGAATTCACATTGCTGCTTAAGCTGCTCACAGAGTATTGGCCAGTTGCAAGTTCAAACCAGAGACACAAAGACATTTCAGAGTTAATGGTCAACAGCAATTAAAGAGTAACGATAGGTAAATGCTCCAAGCTGGGATAGCACAGGGAATTACCTGCCCACACCACAGACAAACCCTTCACAGCCCAACACAAGTGCAGCTCAGTCCCAAAGCAGACACTGGCTCTGCACATCTGCCATGCTCACCCCAGCATCACCACCCCACCTCAGCCACACACGAGACTATGGATGACCTGCAGGAAAGCAGGGTGACACAACTCCTGGCATCAGTGTCACTCCTGAGCTCTCCAGAGTCCTGTCACAGAGACAGGATGTAATCTGACAGATAGTGTCAGAATAAAGCATATCCTATAAAAGCTGATCCTATGGAGACTCGTACAGAGGAGGGGAGAGCTGCAAATATTCCAGGCAGTTCTGACACCCAGTGAAACCAGGGCCCTTTTGCTGGTTACAGCAGTGTAGTGTAGGCCCTAGGAAGAAGTTACTCCATACAGGTACAAGTAACCAGCCCACTTTTACAAATCCCACTGAGAATACCGAGTTAGTGACCACCCTACACCCCAGCTTCACTGGTGACCATTTCCACATCACGTGCTGTTCTTCTAGAAAGAAAAAAACAACAAACCAAACAGAAACAGCAACACCTCAGACAAACCCCAGCTCCTGAGTGATGCCACTTACTCTGGAATTCTTTAAAGTGCTGGGAGTAGTGTCGGGGATGGCGGGGTTCCTGGAGAGGCGGGCGGCGAAGGGCTCGTACATGTGGAACAGGGAGCGGATGACGCAGGCGCGCAGGCAGTGCAGCTTCTCCATGGACTCGGGGCGCAGGCGCAGCGGCAGGTACGCGTCCAGGCTGTAGTGCCTGCACAGCCCACAGCATGTGTCAGCTCCAGGGCATGGCCAGGACAGAGCCATGCCACAGGGAAACTGCACAGCTGACCACAGGACTCTGGTCAACCCTGAGGGCTGTGAGGGGGTCGTGCTGCTGACAGGACATCTCGTAGCAGCCTCAAAGCCCTGACCTGCACCAGGCAGGCTTCCAGCTCACACTGCTACAAGTCCCAATCATTCCTAGTTTACCTAGGGACCAGCTGGGATGTAGCTGCAGGCTGCACAAAGGGCTGCAGGTTGCTGCAGGTTCTCAGGGACTCCCAGTTGAGCTGACTGCAGCTCTCAGCACTCCCTGAGCAGCCTGAATGCCTGCAGTCAAGGGCTATTCCTTGATCACATTCCAAAGGAGCCTTTGCTAGGAAATGGCATACTAAAAACCAGGGGTGAGGATGATCACAGCTGCTCTCTACTCTGTGCACCTGCTGCTTGTGCCTCCTGGACAACAGGTGTAAAGAAAGTGTTCTCTCCTTAAGGAGTATCCCAGGGGCATGCACTGGGACACAAGGATTTGTATCAAGTGTTGACCACCCCTTTGCCCTCCTTGCTTTCACTTACTCCTGTCACTATATAGCTCCAAAATGGCCCAGTTACAGGGAGGTGGCTGTGATCAGAGCTTGAGGCAGGGCAAGCTGTCCATCAGTGACATTTGCCTTTCAGCACTGGCCAAGCCATACACACTTGGAGAGGTTGATATATACAAGTGCTGGGCCACAGCAAGCACAAAAGGACACAAAGCTCTGAGATTTTACAAGGAACATACATGAATACACCACAAAGATCCATTTCCAGACCCAAAGCAGATGTGATGCTAGAATCTTATAATGATTTGGGTTGGAAGGAACCTTAAAGCTCAGCACATTCCACCCCCTGCCATGGGCAGGGACACCTTCCACTATCCCAGGGTGCTCCAACCTGGCCTCAAAGACACTTCCAGGGATGGGACAGCCACAGTTTCTCTGGGCAATCTGTGCTAGGACCTCACTGCCTTCACAGCCAAGATTTTTTTCTTAACGTCCAATATAACCCTGCCCTCTGCCCTCAGTTTAAAACCATTGCTCCTTGAACTGTCACCACACACCCTTATGAGAAGTCCCGCTTCCCCAAGCCTTCTCTTCTCCGAGCTGAACAACCCCAGCTCTCACAGCTTGTCTTTGAGGGAGAAGAATATTCCACAAGCCCTTGCCAAGTGTGCAAACACAGAGGCCAGGCCTACAGAGAATCATTCCCTTATCTCCAGCTCTGCAGAGAACTTCTCTCTACTGAAACCTCCCACAACCAGTTTAAAAACCCTCTCACCTTCTGTAGAGCCTGGTCCAAAAGGCAGCAGTGCAAGTGACAGTCCAGGCTTTCTTGCAGATGAGAGAGAAGCGGACGATGTCCTCAGGGCGGATGTAGGAGGCCAGGAGCAGCCAGATGTCGATGGGATATTCCTCTCCTCCTCCCCCTTCAGCATCTTCTAAAGGCAGTGAGGGTGTGTTAGCACAGGAGTCCACATCTGCACCAGTTCTCACCTAGAGACACGTGCTGCACACCTGGCAGCACTGGTGGGCTGCTGAATTACACACACAGAGTCAGCCCAAGCCCCAGTCTGCACAGCCTCAGTGGCCCTGCTCCCCATTCCCATCAGTGTCCACACAGCCACAACACCTCCTCTGTGCTGGACACCTGCCCCTGTTCACCCTGCTGCACAGCTGGGCAAAGTGGCAGATTGATAAAGGAATTCAGGCTGAAAGGGTTCTCTGGAGGTTTCTAATCCAACAGCTCAGCTCAAAGCACACAGAATTAGGTCATTTTGTTCAGCGTCTTGTCCAAGTGAGCTCTGTGTGCAACGATGGAAACCACAAAGCTTTTCTGCACCCTGTTTCAATGCCTGACCCTGTCACAGCTGAAATACCACAATGAAGTTGAGAAATAAAATTTGGATGTAAAATAAAGGGGCAACTTTATGTAAGAGTTTCCAAGCTCCTGCATTTTTAACTAAAAGGGCATTTTCAACAGGTCACTAAAATTGTTTCACACTTGAAGACCCTGATCATTGATACTGTCAGGCTTGTCAATTCTTTGTTCCAGTGGTCACAGTATTTTGGTAGGAGCTCTGTCAGGGAGGGAAATTCTGTTCTGCATCTGGCAATCAGCTGCTTTTCTTAAATATCTTAATTTCATTAAAGCTTCTTGGATGGGAACTTGTAATGCAATTCAGATGGAGAGAATGGCCTGTTCTTCCTCTCAGAGGTGTCAGAACTGCTCAGCCAGAACTGAGGGCTCACACTCCTTTCATTCCTGGAGTTTACACCCACCAGTGTCTGTTTTTCCACAGACACTGCTCCAACTTCAGGAATAAAAAATACTTTAAAAGAATATAAGTAGGTGAACAATACTGAGTATTAGGAAGGTTAAGAACAGAAAAGGAAAACACAACTTGTTCACAGTGCTAATAGGAAAAGCTGCTGTGAGATCTCTGGCATGGAAGAAGTGTTTGGGACCTTGAGGGTGCCAGATCTAATCCTGAGACAGCAGGTTAATACAAAGGGCAATTCTTTAACCTCATGTGATACTTGCCAAAGAATGCACTTTCCCCACAGCACTTCAGATTCATGGCAGCCACACCCACAACTGGCTGCTACACCCACTCTGCTGGGTCAGCTCTGGCTCAAGAGGCCATCAAAGTCCACACTGCTGAACTCAGAGGGCAGCCAGAAGCACCACTGTTCTATCACCATTTTTTCCTCCCTAAACACGTAGCAAAAACAAGACAAGGCTGTGGTAGAAAAGCATACTGTCTTCCCAGACTCTTAGCTCCAGCCACTCAGATATTATTTTGCCAGGATTCTGAAAGATGCCTTAATAAAAGAGGTTAAACTCTTTTAACTCCCTTTCCAGAGGAAATGCTCTCCACCTTCAGTCTGTGGTGGATGATCACATGCTACATAAATCGCTATTAAGCTCAAGAAAACTGGTTAAAATTTGCTTCTCAACCTAAAAGCAACCTGTTACGAGAACCTTCTGCACGGTTCCCCAGTCCAGCAGAGCTGTTTGCTGCTTACACTGCATTGTCAATGGATTTCTATGGAGTTGCATAAACTGTAAATGCTGAAGGCTACATCTCCCTTGAATTAATGTATTATGATGCCACTAGGATCAAATGCACTTCCTTGCTGATAAAAGAGCCCTTTAAAACTATTTGTAACAAACCACAGCCTTGAAAACACACTGAAAACAGAGCTTGTGTTTTGCCAACAACTGCATCGTGGACAGAAGCACTTCAACCCCAAAGCAAACCTGCTGCCACCACCCCATGCTCAGTGAAGCAACAAAGGCAGTGGCAAAGTTACACAACTCTGGAACAGCAGTGTAAGTTTTCCAAGGCTGAGGGATATGTGCTAAAAGCAAGGAGCTCTCAGGCTCTGATTTCATGCCCCAGGCTCTGCCTTTGTGCAAATACAGCTCCTGTGACCAAGTGCCAGCAGATTTACAAGTGACTAAACCCTTGGCATTTCTTTGTGCACACACAAATTCCAGAATGCTCCAAGAGCCCCATGACCATCCTGTAAATCCCCAGAAAGAGCATCCCCCGTGCAGGACATGCAGCAGGAGCCCACAGAGCCCCAGAAGGGCAGGTGACCACACCTTTGTGCCTTTTGCTCTTCTTTTTCCTCGAGGCAGCCCTCCCGTTGATGCTGTCCTTGGTATCCATCTCATCACTGCTGTCACAGGACTCTCCTGACACGGAGAGAACTTCCTCAGTAGGGACACAGGAAGCTTCCAAACCACACAGGGATTTTACTGGAATGAAAAACGACACTGAGTACAACAGCAGAAAGGAAAAGGTGATCCGAGTTCAGGAGATGCTTCAGTGGAACCACTGCCTTAAAGCATTCTGGTGAGTGACACAAGCAAGTAAATCCTGAGCTCAAGGATTACCTTGTCAGGGAGATTAGCAGGGGTGAGTGAATGGGAAACATAATTATTCAGCTGCTTGTTTTAAAGAATGAACAATAAGGATGATTACCAGCACATTTTGCAGATCCCACTGGTTTAGCTGAAGCTATTTACAACACCAAATAAAACAACAGGCTCTTTCTAAGGGGTAACTGGTTTCCCTGAACACCAGAGTTGCCTTGCATGGCCACATTCAGCCTGGAGCCAGCACCTGCTCTGGAACTGTTTTATGAGCACGGAGAAGACTCACTCCCTTTGCAGCAGGACAAACATCCTGTGGGATGACATAATTCACCAGGGCTGGAACTCAGTGTCAAGTGCACAGGAGTTCTACTTACACTGGAAATTAGTGAAATACTCTGGCCTAGTGAGGAAAACAGCCAGTTGAGTCAGCTTGAGTTTGAGGTTGGCTTTTTTCTTTATCTGGGGACATGTTTAGACACATCCCTGTTCAGAAATATTTTTAAAACTCTATCTGTAAACTGAGGGCTCATTAGGGCAGAAAAATCCAGGTGAGTCAGTAATGACAGTCTTGAAAAGGTGTGGTCCTACATTACAGCTGTGTGAGGCACAGCCACAGAGACCAGCACTGCCACAGCAGCACTAAGGCTTTGCAAACAGGCTGTGAAATTCATTTAAGAGCTGAATTTCAACCCAACACACTGGGTGAAGAATAGCACATGACCACGAGGTCAGAGGAGGCTTACAGTGTTCAAGCTTTTTTACCCAGCACAAACTGAATCCCAGGAAGATTTTATACATCCCAGTTCCAGTTTCTGCAGTCACCAGAGCCATTGAAGAGCAAAATGTGCTGTTTGAATCACAGAGTAGCAGAAAAACAAACAACAAGAAATAACACAAACTCAGGTGGAAAATATTCTTGTTTCTAACCACCAAACAAGGTTTTAAAATAAAAAGACAGCAGATGGAAAGACAGTCTTCAGACAGGGCTTGACTGTACCCACTGACTGGACACACCTCAGTGCTTTGCTAAACCAGTTCTACCCCGCTTTGCAGTTTGTTCTGTAAACTGGATGCTTTCCTGGCACCTGGATGTATTCATGGCAGTTATTTCCCCACTGCCAAATCCTACTGCCCTGTCCACATGACCTTTTATAGGTAAAAAGAGAGTGAAATAGGTGGCAACACAAATGACAGTGAGTTAAGACATCAAATACGCCAATAAGCCAAGCATTAGAGGACAAAACTGACAGGGGCTCAGAGTAGGGTTTAGAAGAAGAGTTCACCCCACTCTGCTGTCAAAAGTCAACTTCTGAGTCAACAGGATATATCCACTGAATAGAGGCACCTTCTTTTCACCTCAGTGTTGTAATCCTCCCATCTTGGGCACTAGAATGGGGAGGAGAAAAGCCCAGAAAAATTCCTCCGGGCCGTGGCTTCCCTGCCAGTGAAGCTCCCATGGGATGCTTGCTGGGGCAGTGCCCTGAGCTGCAGTCACACCCAGCACGGGTTCACACTGAGCCAAGCTGCTGGAGGGCAGCAAGGGCAAAGGCTGGAGCTCCCCACGAGGCACAGATAAGGCTGGGGCAGATAATGCTGCAGCACAGTCATGGCTGCACCAGATAAGGCTGGAGCACAGCCCTGGGGCTGGGGAGGAGAGATCCCCAGGAATTCAGAGGGGAAACCCCTGAGACTGCACTGCAAAGACCTGGAAAAGGGGTGGGCAGGGAACTGCTGTGACCTGGAGTCACCAGGATGAGGTGGAGGTGAGCCAGAAACACAGCAGGAAAGGGGATGAACTGCCTGAAGCAGATGATGCTGGGGGCAGAGAGCACAGAACACCAGCAGTTTGCCAGCATGATGCTGAAGGGCCGGACTTTGTCTCAAGGAGACAGAACACAGATGGCTGAACAGGATCGGGAATGGGAGGAGGGAAGCCCCAAACAAAGCAGGCCACAAGAGAGGGAGGTGCCCTGATCTTAAAAGCTTGAGAAGGAGCAGCTGAAGAGGATGTTCACAAGCACCACTGCTCATGACAGGCACTCACTCATGCCAAGTGCATACTGCCTCCCAACAATGCAAGATTTCAGCAGCAAACAAGGAGTTTCCCTTTATGAAAAGTTCAGTGATCACTGTCAACACAATACCCATCTCCAACATGTGTGATCAGCTACATTTAAAAGGCCTAAACATCACCATTTCTCAAGCAAGTGGGGTGTGTTTGTTCAGAAAGCTCCCAGACGAGGAGGAAGTAGATAAAAAAATACTGCACTTTTCCAGGAAAACTCCTTGTTTACCAAATAAACAGTTCACCAAATAAACAGCAACACCCTCCCAAGACCTCCTTGCAACACGTTAGACAGAACTATCATAGCCTTACTCCCCCTGCAAAGAACTTTCCCTGCTAATCAAGTTATCCACAGTTTTATATGTGGTAATAAAGTAATAAAGACTTCTATCATGTTGTTTTCTGCTTCAAGCAGGAGATGACACACAAGCCTTTCAATCTCAGGCACTAACAAAGACTCAGCAATTCTTGCAGCAGGCTTTCTGCAAAACCTCCTGTCTAAATCCTTAACACTTGATTGTCTACAGAGTAGCATGGGCTCACTTTTAGTACTAAACAACACCCATTTTCTCAGTTTAAGGAAGAGGAGTTTCCCATGTCATGGAGAGGCCAGCAAAACATGAAGGCAGCATGGGGAAGGCTGGGGCTCCAGGGCAGACTCACCTTCCTGCTGCACTGCATTGGCCACAGCTTTCTTCACCCGTCCAGACTTCACGACAGCTGGGTCTGAGTTGGCATAATCTGCCACTGTCACTGCAGGGAGGGGGACACAGGGGTCAGAAGGATTAGGGGTTATGTGGAGGGGACAGAAGGGCTGTGTCACAATGCCTGAAGGCAAGCCTCCACTGCAGACCATCGAGCTACCAGGCTCAGAAAACCCACGCTCCTGCCCAGCCTAGTGCAATTCTCCTTCTCCCATCACCTCAACCAATAATAACCCCACTCTCCCTCACACAGCCCAACTCGAGCCTGGCTGATTCTCTGGTCCCAGGCTCCTCCTCCACAGGGAAAGAGGTCTCATTTCCACACATCCGTCCAGAACTCCGCTGCGGGATCCCTCCGGGACGCAGCTCTCTGCCTGCACAAACCCGAGAGGGCCCAGCTCACTCCTAGGCGAGACTGGACCGTCCTCCTTACCCTCATCCCCCGCACCCAGGCCAAGCCAACTACCTCCTCCCTCNAGCGCCCGCCCCGCGCGCGTCACCGCGCGACACCGCGCGCCAAGCTGACGTCACCGGGGCGGCGGGAGCGCGGCTATGACGTAACTCCCCCAGTCCCTCCCGTACCGAGCCGGTCCCCCCCGCGGTGCTCCCAGTAACGGGCACCCCTGAGATGATTCCCCCTCCTCAGTGTTCCCAGTAACGGGCACCCCTGAGGTGATTCCCTCTCCCAGTCCTCCCAGTACGGAGCCGATCCCTCCTCAGTGTTCCCAGTAACGGGCACCCCTGAGGTGATTCCCCCTCCCAGTCCTCCCAGTACGGAGGGTCCCTGGGGG
>VWYE01024883.1:450226-514145 GCA_013398995.1 Alaudala cheleensis
GCAGGTCCAGACCTCCTCTCCGGCCTGCACCAGCAGGGCTGAGCTCGGCCCGGCTCACCTCAGGCCCGCCTTCCTTCACAGTCCCCGCTCCCCTGCATCAGGCGCCGCTCCCCTCATCAGCCCCGGCCCCCCTCAGCCGCGGCCCAGGCCCGGCCCCGCCGGCCCGGCCCGGCTCTCACCCCGCTCGGAGCACACGTCGTCGGCGCGAAACTTGAGGCGTTTGCGGGCGGCCCTGCGGGGCATGGCGGCGGCGGCGGGGCGGCCGCGCGGGGCCATGTCCGGCCGGGCCCCGCGGGGACAGCGGGGACAGCGNCCTCCCAGTCCTCCCAGTACGGAGGGTCCCTGGGGGTTTCTCCCTCCCCCCACAGTCTTCTCAGTAACAAGAGCAGTTCAGGAGATTCCCCCGTTCAAGTTGTTATAAATGGAACTGATTCGTGCTAATTAAAATTGTAACTACATTAATATTTAGAAAGTTATTGTTATAAAGTAATAAAGGGAATGTGTATTAGTGATTATGGTTAAAAAGCAGATGGGCTTTTTTTTTTTTTTCGGATATTACAGGATACAAGATGTAGCTAAGCAATGTCTCAAGATAGAAACAACCTTGGGATGGGTAAAGTTGGAACCATTCCAGATGAGCAGTGTCTCAAGATAGAAATGGCCTTGGGATGAACAAAATTTTGGGGTCCTTCCAAGCACAGAATCTAAGTTGTGGTACTATCTGTGACATATAAGGATTATTTTTTTATAATTCTCAACACAAAGTTTAGTGCGCACGCGCAGCTGGTGAGGTCATTCAAAGGACAAGCGAGGAAGAAGAGAGCCTTCATCCTGAAGACCACCAAAAGAAGACAGAAGACCCCCAGCAACAAGGAGTGCATGTGCCAATGACGTTAATTTCAAAAATTGAAAGTAGGAGGAGATTTATGAGAACATTAATTAGCAAA
Organism: Alaudala cheleensis; assembly: GCA_013398995.1. NCBI lineage: Eukaryota > Metazoa > Chordata > Aves > Passeriformes > Alaudidae > Alaudala > Alaudala cheleensis. The sequence goes on from VWYE01024883.1 coordinate 451,174, forward strand.
TGATATAAATATCTGTTTGTCTGTACGTGTGGTAGGGTGCGAGGCCCACCCTGTACCCCGGTCGGTTTTGTCACCCCGATTGGTTTTGCTCATGTCTTATCCAAACCTTAATTATACTCAATTAATTATTGCCAAATTTATATATACAGGATTTTATTAAATTGCTGCTGACTTAATAGACCTAGTTTTCTGATTTTTTTTATTATACAGAACTTTATATATAACAAAGTCGTCCCAGTAACAGGGATCCCTGAGGATATTCCCCCCTAGTAATGAAGATCTGTGAAGTAATTACCCCTTCCCAGTAATGGGGGTGTTTGAGGGATTGCCCCTCCCCGTTCTCCCATTAACAGGGGCCCTGAGGGGCTTTCCCCTTGCCCCAGTCCTCTCAGTAATGGGGGGGTCCTAAGTGCACCCTCCAGTACTGAGGGTGCATGAGGTAACTGTCCCCTCCCAGTAACCAGGGCTTGAGGGGATCCCCCATACACACACCAGTCCTCCCAGTAGGGAGGATCCCTGAGGTGAACAGCACCCTGGTCCTCCCAGTCACAGAGACCTTTAAGGAACAGCCGGCTCCCCCGTGCTCCCAGTAAGGAGGAACTCTGAGATAATTGCCCTGACTGACACACCCCCCTGCTGGAAACAATGGAACTTTTAAATAATAATTTTAGTTGATTGTTTTTATTAACTTTGAAATTAATTGCTTTAATTAATCATAACCTAGATATATATTAATTATAATTAGTGAGTTATTTTTAAATTATTCTTTGCCAGCATTTAGCAAAGTTGCCATGAGCCACTTTTGTAGGATCACAGATTGGGAAAAGTACTGAAACTGAAGTTTTCATAAACTAAGTCTGATATGCTTCAGTGAACAAAGCCTGGGAGAGAAGAATGTATTGGTGAGGTTGGACATCTGGAATGTTGAATTTATGAATCACAAGGACATTTTACAGAAACCTAAAGATAATAAAGAAGAGGCAAACAAATACTCCATCTATGTGTCCAAAGTTCCTACTTTCCAAAGATACTAAAAAGACTAAAAGGATGGACTAATTAACAGAAGAAGTGAGAAATCAGTAAACAGTAGAGGATAGAATAGTAATAAATGAAAGAGATTTGTAAGAGAATTATGGAATTTAGAACAAATTAACTTTTTTTTTTTTTTTGGCTAAAAATGTATAACCAGGAGAAAAAGTTTTGTATTTCTGTCTGTGTGGAGGCTGGAACTCTGTTGGCCACACACACCCTGGCCAAGGATAAAGTAATGCCACTGACACTAAAAAGACAGTGTTGGAGGGGTTTATCCTGATGATTTCAGAGGATTTGGAACACTCCCAGGAGACACCCACTGAGCAGTGCCCAAGCACAGCCCACACCACTGGCTCCCAGTGCCACACCTCTGTGGTGGGAGCAGCAATGGGTGGCCACCAGCTGTAAACTGTATTTGCTATTTTTTAGGGCTGAAATGAGTGCTTGGAGTTTGCTGAAGGAGTGGTGCCATCCCGTGGGGGAGGAATTGGTTCCAGGGGATCTGCAAAGGGAAACAGTGACTTTAGCTCAGGTCTGATGGTGATTTCAGGGCCTGTGTCCCCTTGAGGGCTTCTGCCCTGCACACATGGGGATTTGGGCACTGCCAGGAGCTGGATGGGAGTCTGCCCAGTCCTGGGGTAAAGTGAGCAGGCTGGTGGAATCCTGTTCCCCTCTCTGGGGTTTACACAGTGACCAGAGCCCAGCCCTGCCCCATTCTCCCTCAATGGCTCTAAACACTCCTGAGTGCTGCACTCCCACTTGTGCCCCTTTCCTACAAAACTTCAGGAGAGGACTGGAATGACAGTGAGACGTTTTCACAGCTGTGGTGTCATCTCTTGGGTCTCCCCAGAGTGGGATAAAGCATGGAATATGGACAAATCCAAGAACTCCACATTCTGTCTTCTTCCCAGGCATGGCCAGGAGCTGGTCTGTCCATAACCTCCCTGCCAGACCCAATTTCTCTCAGTGTTTCTTAAATAGACAAAGAGCATTTTATCAGCAAGGAACACATTTGATTGAGAAAACTTCTGATCATCCCAGGCAGGAAAGGTTATTCCTTGACAGAATGACTATTCCTAATCCATCTGTTCTTAAGGGAATGGATAAGAATTAATGTGGATGGCAGTCAATAAACCAGATCCTGGTGCTGCTGGCTGCACCCACCTCTTTACTTGAAAATGGTTTCCTTGGATTATCCTATTCACCATTGTTATTTGAGAACTGTATCACAGTATTATTTTTTTAAAAGTGAAGGCTTGGATTAGAAAACTCTGTCATGTGGAAAACAGATGAAATGTTCTTGGGATTGAAGGCAGTTGTTCCTGAGTCTGGCTGCCAGGTGGATCCAGCACCTCCCTCCTCCTGTGGGTTGGAGGCATTTATGTGTGACTTCCCCAGGGTCCTCCAGCAAAAATCCCAAGGATGAGCTTGATGTCCTTCCTGAAGAGAGGAAGGTGCTGCTCTGTGATGATGCTACTGATCCCAGTAGTTCCCAGTGGGGTCACAGAAAGGAGCTCCTCGTTGGTAGGCTGGGTGAGGACTGCTGAGGGATCCCAAAGGCTGTGCCAGGGGCTGTGCTTCCAAGGCCTCCTGTTTGTTAAGGGTGCCCCTGTGCAGGGCAAGATGATGGAGCAGGTTGGGCTTTTGGCTGCTCCCACTGAAGTTCATGGGTGCCCTCTGTCCCAAATCCCATTTATGATGCTGAAGACTATCCTTGAGGGGAGGCTGGGGTGACACATCTCCTGCCCCCAGGGCTCAGAACTGAGCCTTGCAGAGAGAGCAGGGAGCTGTGGCAGACTCTGGAGGTCACTGCCTGGCCCCATCACTGCTCCCCATATGGTGGGTGGGAAGGGGCACGCAGGGCTTGGGACATCCCACAGCCCAGGTCGGCTTCTGCCTCCCTCCCTCCGGGGCTGGACAAGACCCCTGGGGAGTCCTGCCCCTATGGGAGCTTTAAACCCCCAAGAGGTTCCTGCCCCCAGGAGAGTTCTCTGCCCATTCCATGGGGATTCCTGTATCTCCCCCAGGGAGAAAGCTTCCCCACAAGAGAGTTTCCTGCCCCCACAGGGGCATCTCTGCCCTACCTCAGAGTTTTCTGTCCTCCCGGGGGGATTCCTGCCCCTCAAGGTGTTTTAGGTCCTCAAGGTGAGTTCCCCTGGGGGGATTCCTGTCGCTCCTGAAAGTCTTTTAACGCCCAGAGGGAGCGGTTCCTCCCCTTTCCAGGGGGATGCTGCCCCCAGGGAGGTTCAGGTCCCCGGCCGGACCCCCGGCCCCAGGTCCCGCCCTGACCCCCGACCCCCCGACCCCCCCACCGCTGGGCGTGGCCGCTGGGGGCGTGGCCGGGCGCNGTGCGGGCGGGGCCGCGCTGCCCACGGGGGATGCTCAGCGCCGCGCGGGGCCGCCCGGGAGGAGCTCTGCCCCCGTCACCTCCGTGGGGCTGCCCGGGGGGCGCTCAGCTCCGCCGGACCCGCGGGGTTCTACCCGGATTGCCTCCCCCGGGGATGCTCTGCTGCCCCCCGAGAGGATGCTCGGCGCCCCCCCCGGGGATGCTCATCCCCCCCGGTGGGGCTGAACTCGGGGGGCTCTGGCCTTTTTGCCTCCCCCCGGGGATGCTATGCCGTTCTCCCCCTCCCTGCGCCTCGGGGATGCTCCCCATTGCCCCCCGGGCGGGGCCGCAGTGGGGATGCTCAGCCCTGCCGTGCCCCGGGGGATGCTCTGCCGCCCCGGAAGGGGCCGACTCGCTCCGGGGGGGCTTCATCTCCCACCCCGTTACCCCTTGGAGGAGGTGTCTGAGTCAGGGTGTACTGAGCTCCCCCATTTCCCTTGGGTTGAGTCTGAGCCGGGGGGTGTCATTCTCACCCCGAGCTGGATTGGAGGAGGGACTTGCTGTGCCCCGGCTTTACCCGCAGACCGAGCATTTGAGCCAGGGTTGCTCCCCTCAGTCCACTGGTCCCGGACCGGGGGCAGAGCCGGGGAGATGTGCTGCCCCATCCCCACTGGGTGTGCAGGCAGACGGGTGAAGGGGTGGGCACATCCCCCGAGGCCGCATGGTATGGAGAGCAGGGAGGGGGCAGTCATTCCTTAATCCAGGAGTGGGGAGAGGGGGCCCTGATTTTCAGCTGCTCTCTGACCCTGGCAGCCCCCATATGCTCCCGAGCTGTCCCTTTGCATCCCCTCCCCCAGCTCCTACCTTACACTGAGGGGAGGGCAGGAATGCTGGTGAGCCTGGTCCTACCATGGCCTTCTGCTCCTCTGATTTCCCAGCGCTGTCTCCTCCTGCCTTCCTCAGTGCTGCCTCCAGCCCTGGAGCATCCACCCAGTGCCGAGCTCTGTCAGCCCCACTGAGCATCTGCCTGGCTCCCAGCTCTGGCTTGGACTGGCTCGTGGAGGTGCTGCCACACAGATGCTCCTGGAGCTCAGCACCAGGTAAATGCCTGCCAAGCTGGGCCGGCTGAAAACTGGGAAGATGCTCATGGACCTGGTTCACCCTGAACACTGGCCCATGTACTCGGGGCCAGACCAGCAGAGTATTCGGCCAGCCTGGCAAGCTCCAGCTGTGCCCACACTGGTTCCCAGCTTCTGTTAGCTGGTGTCATCACGGCTGCTGCAAGCTGCCTCCAGACAGCACTATTTGCTCCTGAATAGCCAGCCTTGAAGGGCTTGTTTATCCCCTAAATTGCATCATTAGAGCAGCAATTGGCTTAGGGAGCTGGGTTTTGTTAAAGCTGTGCAAACCCTTCTGGGGAGGCCCTGGTTTTGGCCAAGGCAGGGTTGGCAAAATGTTCATTTTAGCTCATTTGTCACCATCTGCTGGATGCTGGAATGAGGTTCTCCTGGTGGGTTTGATACCACCAAGCCACTGTGTGAGCAGGAGCTGGTCCAGAGGCAAGCATGAGCTAGAGTTTGGGACCTGGATGAATGTGCCTTTGTGGTTTGGGAGTTTCTGGGTTGTGGTGCTGCCCACATACCAGGAGATGGAAAGTTGGTGTCTTTGTGTCTCTCATGGTCTGAGAGTCTCAGGTATCTGTGCTCTTGAGGACATCACAGTGTGCTGCTCCCTGTGTGTGCTGGCTGGGGAACAGGACTGATCTCTAGGGACTTCCCTGGAGATTTGTCAGGGAGCCATCAGCACAGGTCCCTGCTGCCGTCTCCCTGGCACTCTGTGGTGCTCAGGTGCCTTTCCCAGCTTCAGTGCTTGCTCCTCCTGCAGCTTTTCCCCAGGAGTCAGAGCAGAGGCTCTCTGGGACCAGTGTCACCAGCAGGAGGGCAGCGGTGCCTCTGAACTGGCAAGTTCCTGAGACACCAGTGGTGGGACTGATGGACAGACTGGGCTTTCTGGAATGGCCAGCTCAGCTGTAGCTTGGCAGATGTGGGATTAAACATTTCACCCTGTGCAGCTTTGTGTCTTCACAGTGAGTGGGTCTTGCTCCACGCTGGTGGCTTGGTCCAGCTGTGCTGGGCAGGAGCTCCTGTGCAGATGCAGAGGGACTGGACATGCTGGAGATTTGGGTTCCTGCCTGTCTCAGAAAACACCAGGGCTAAAACCCCTGCTGAATCCCTTCTCATCTGCCTCTTTGGAGGGACCTTTTTGCATGTCTTGTCCTTTGGGGGCTGGGAATGAGGACAGGGATGAGGAGGAGGAGGCTAAGTAAGTGTGAGTTGGTGGGTCCTGCTGTGCTGGGTGAGGATGTGGAGGTCCTGAGTCAGTGCTGGGAGAGATTCTGACACTGTGCTGGAGCTGGAAGTTCACACTGGAGCTGGGAGAGGCATTCTTGGAGCCTCAGAGGGAGCTGAACTCAAATTGGGGCCCAAATGGGAATAGCTCTGGAGGGCTCCACTCTGTGCACGTGGAGAGATGTTGGCATGAGTGCCTATCCTCTGCTTGGGGAGTGCCATTTCAGGGTTTCCAGCAGAGCAGAAAGATACTGTATTCTTTGAAACCTTAATTCACACTTAATTTCCTCCTAAAGAATGCTCTGGTGAGCCAGAGGTTTCCCAGACGGTTCCCAAAACTGAGCTGTGAGGTCTGTGAATATTAACTGGAAAAGGCTGTTGGATCCACTGCCCAGCTTCCCTCCCAGAGAGGTATGAATGACAGCACCCTTCTTACAGATGATTTCTGGGATGTGCCAAGCACCGGCTGTGGGGTGGCAGACCTAACCCAGGCTGAGGGCTCTGCCGTGGGCCCTGCAGGTAGGTCCAAGCCTTGGCCAGGCTCCTGGAGGATGTGGTTGGGAGTTTTCAGTGCTTAAAGGCCTTCTCTTTGAGCAGATGAAAGGCTTGGAGGTGGGTGCCCGTGTGGGTGTGCTCACACGGGCTGGCATTTGGGAGGGAGGAGGGAAAATATCACATGGAACAACTGCAGTGTTGGGGGACAGGTCTGTGCTTGGGCCCATCTGGAGCAGAAGTTGTGGAAAATGATTCAAGGCTCTTTGCTAAAAAAAGTTGTGCTGTTATATTTGGATTTTATTTCTGTTTGTTGTGTGGCCAAGCAGTTTGAAACCCTTGTGGGGACAGGGTAAAAGCCTTGAGTTCATTTGCAGGGTGAAGATGTCCTGAGCAATCAGGCTGAGAAAGCTGGGGCAGTTCAGCCTGGAGAAGAGGTTGTGTGGAGACCCCACAGCCCCTTCCAGGGTGTGAAGGGGCTTCAAGAAGCTGGAGAGGGACTTTGCATAAGGAAATTGAGTGACAGGACCAGAGGGTTCACACTGAAAGAAGAGAGATTTAGATATTGGGAAGGAATTCCTCCCTGTGAGGGTGGTGAGGCCCTGGTACGACTTCCCCAGAGAAGCTGTGGCTGGCCCTGAATCCCTGGAAGTGTCCATGGCCAGGTTGGACATGGCTTGGAGCAACCAACCCTGGGATTAGTAGGAGGTGTGCCTGCCCATGGCAGGGATGAGCTGAGCTTTAAGGTCCCTACCAGCCCAAGCCATGCTGTGATTCTGTAGTTTTATGAATGAAACAGCTGCTCATATCTCTCTCATTTTTGTGCAAAACTGTGCCTTGAACAGCCTTGCTGCTCTCAGCCCTGGGCAGCACTGGCAGGGCAGTGATTCCCATCCCACAGGAGCATCTGGGAGCTGTGTGTCAAACCTTCTCCAAAAGCCACTGGCCAGGAGGGGACTGACCCTGTGTCCTCCACATTGCCCTTCCTTAGCTGAATCTTCACCCTGATGTTTTAAGCAGCTCATGGGTCGCTTTCTCCAGCTCTGTAATCCTGCAGGACTGACAAGGCTGGAATTTATCTGAAATGCAGATTATTTTTTTTTTCTGCTTCTGGTTTTCAGTTCCTGCCACGCTTCTCTCAGCAAGAGCGAGGAGGTGCCGGCTGAGTGGCTGCCTTTAATTGCATCCAAAAATTTTAAAAAAAGAAGAAAACAAGTGGCAGATGAGAGCTCGTTTCCCCATCCTCCTGTCCGTGTCGAGCGGTTTCCAGGAGAGGGCAGTTCCCGGGGATTTTTGCTGCATGGTGCCTGTTCCCTGCGGCTCCTGCCGTGCTGAGCCCCCGGTGCCGGTGCTCCCGGAGGCAGAGCCGTGCCGGGGAACGCGGGGGCCCGGACCCGGCTCTTCCGTGGGTAGCTGAGGCGTTTGCAGCGTGGCCGAGCGCTTTAAAATGCGGCTGCGGGGCCGCGGGGATGTGCGGCAGGGAGGGAAGGAAGGAGGCTCTTCCTGCCTGGATTGCACATCCCGCCTCTCAGGGAGGGCAGCATCACTCGCCAGGGCAGCATGACACGGCAGGGAAGGAGCCCCCCCCGGGACTGCTGCCCATGCGCCGGCTGCATGCGTTTAACCTTCTCGTTTCCAGCCTTTCCCGGTGGAAATCCTTGGTGGGATTTTTCTCTGCAGTTCCAGATTCCCCCCTGGCCAAGTCCTGATATGATGTGCTTGGACAGGGCAAACACTCTGCAGCCGTGGGGTGCCCGGGGAGGGGGGGGGCGGTGGGTCCATAGCCCAGAGGAAGGAGATGGGTTGAACATGGGATGGCTGGAGCCTGGGAGAAGGGGATGTCTGGCCCCAGCCTAACTCTCACCTTTTCAGAGTCTCATTAGTGCAGAGCATCCTCACGTGGATTTTCTCCCCCGAAGCCTGGCCTTTCTGGTTCCAGAATTGGGAGGGTGTTCATAGCCTCGCTGTGGCATTAACACGGGTGGCACAAACCTGATCTCAGGCTCTTGATCATAAGTTAAATACTCTTGGTGGTGGTGCCCAGAACTGCTCCCCATGCAGACATTCCCAGTGCCAGGGGCTGCAGGTGCAGTGGGCAAAGATGGGTTTGTACAAAATCCATAATCCACTTAATCTGCCCTGTAATTCAATGTCTGGCAGCTGTAACTAAGTAGATCTGAGCTTCTTTCAAGCATCTCCCCAAAACTGTTTTCCAGGAAGGAGTCAAAAGATGTCCAGAGGTTATTTTTGGCTGTGGCAGATTTATGCACACGCTGATCAGCCAGGAGACGAGTTATTCTGGTCCCACACTGCCCCATATAACACCAAGTGCTGTGTGCAGGTGTGGTTTCCCTGGGAGACATTGGGGGATGATGCTCCTGTTTGTGGATGGAGCTCTCAGGAACCACCTTGGAGGCTCTGTGTCCTGTGAGGCCACTCAGGGTCCTCCAGTGTCCTAGGGGACATGGGCTCTGTGCCCTCTCATCCTCTGTCCCTGGGGATCGACCTGAGCCCTGTGTCCTGGGGTGGTGGAAGGCTCTGTACCCAGCTCAGTTGGGGTCTCCCTGGGTGACATGTGGATTTGGGGTGTGCAGGGAGCTGTTTCAGGGCTCTTTTAGGCATGGTGTTGTTTCAAGGCTTGGGAAGGGCTGTGGATGTCTGGGATGGTTTCTCTGCAGGATGTAGTAACTCTGGTGCTCCTGGATTTTTCCCCTCTGTGTTTGCTTTCCCTGGCATGCTGTGAAGCTGAGCTCCTACTGTTGGGAAGGGGTGGTGGGAGTGATGTGTGAGGGTGGCACAGCCAAATCCTGCTTTTCTCCTGTATCTGCAGAGGGGAATGTTTCCTGGGGGTGTTCTGGTGTGGCCACAGCTGATTTCTGGCCATGGATTGGGACCTGCCAGGGTGGGCATGGTTTTTTTGTGTGTTGCTTCCACTCCCATCTTCTTTAGCCTGGTTTCTTAAGGAATGCTGCTGGAACCTTTGCCACCCCAGTGTGCCAGTGACGTGTCTCCCACCTGGCTGAGGATGGAATCACTGTTGGCTGTATCCCTGTGCAGAGATGCTGGCAGCAGCAGAGATCCTGCCTCTCCAGGTTGCTGTGGGACTGGAGCATCAGTGGAGGCAATGTCCAGCCTGGATGTAGTGCTGGATGGGCAAAGGGGACCTGATCCCCACATCTCCTGCAGACAGGGCTGTATCTGCCTGCATTTTGGGCTAAGGCAGGCTGGGGAGGATTAAGGAGTCCATGTGGAGGTAGAGGAGCAGCAAACCAAAGCCTCTGAAGGATCCATGGGGTGTTGACCAACCCAAATTTTCAAGCTTTGCTGCTTGGAAAACCTGGCTGTGCTAGAGAGAGGAAGTTCTGGAGATTCCCATGTGCTTGTGGAGAGCCATGTTGCTCCCCAGCATCACAGCACCTGGAAGCAGATGTGCCTTTAACTGGGACATGGGATGGAATCTCAGGTCACTGCCATCATTCCTTGGAGAGCCTCCTCCCAGAACCCTTCCAGGGACTTGGGCTCTCCATGCACGATGTGCACAATAACAGGGCTTTACTCCTTTTAACCCATAAGGTTTTAATTAGAGCCAGAAGGCTCATCTCTCCTGACCTGAGCTGTCTTTCCTTGGATCCCAGATCCAGAAGGGGTTTGCTTTGTAACATATTACTTGTCTGACATCCAGATGTGCCACCCAGAGAGCAGCCTGTGTTTGATGGAGAAGGAATCTTCTTTCCAGCATCAAAACCTGAGTGATAATCACTCGATTACAGCCAACACTTTGGGCTGCCATATTAAAAAAAGAGCATTTTTTTCCTGCTTTTGATCATCTGCTTCTAGTTAGTTTAGTTAGCAGACTTTCACAGTGGCCATTTTTGGAGTTGGCAGCCAGAGCATCCCTGCAAGCAGAAATGGCTTTTGTTACATGCGTCCTTCGTGTTTACACATTTATAGAGAGATTTTGTCTCCTAAACTGAGGCTGCCATGAGTCCCAGCACAGCTGATCAGTGCCTGGCTCTCCAGGAGCTCCGGTGTCACTTTCAAATCCCACATTGTCAATACATCTCATTCTGAGTGCCCTGCAGCAAACAGCATCAGCCTGCACGGGGAGAGCTCTCCCACATGTCCTCCTGCTGCCTAAAAATACCAGTGCTTGAATTCTCCAATGCCTTGGCTGTTGCACAGCCTCCATTCCTGCCTGAGATCCTGCTCATGGCTGGTTGCAGGATATCTGCTGTGCTCCCAAGGGTCACACTCTGCCCTCCAGATCTGGCCCTTAGGTAACACAGCAGCTGCATCAGTTTGGGGGTAAACAAACATTTATTACCTTTCCTCTCTGTGTTGTGAGGTGTGTTCATAATCAGGGGTGTGGGGTCCAGGAGGTAAATGATGGCACCTTCTGTGGTCACCACTGAGGGTCCATCTCATTGAGGAAAGGATGAGTTTTGGGGACTCCATGTAGCATGAAGCAAAATACCCTCAAAACCCTCTGTTAACTCTTTGTGTGTGTGCTGGGAGTCTGTTCTGTTCTCTTTGTAAATACACAATTTACCTTTTCACATCCGGCTTTGAGATTTGGGATACAGAAAAGGTGGCCAACTGTTTTGCTTTGAGAGCCAAGTCTCTGTTAGTCTCTGTTCAGTGGAAAAGACCAGAGGCTTGCTGGTGTTTCCAGTTCACACAGGGCACTGGGCAGACTGGTGTGCAGGCAGCAGGCTCTTGTCTCCAGTAGCTTTCAGCCTCCTGACCCTGCTGGCTTGTGGAAGAGCAGGGAGAGCTCATCATGTGAACTGTGAATGAAGCCAGGGGCTGATGTCACGTGCTGTGGTACTGGGGGGAAGTGACAAACTGGCTTTGTGGCACCAGCAGGGATGCAGGAGCAGAGCTGGGTGTGATGGATGTGCAAATGGAAGTTCAGCACAGCTGGGAGGTGCTGAGCTGTAAAACAGGAGTGATGCTCTAAAGGGATGTGTTCCTTTCGGAGACCTTGGATTGGAGGTATTTGGATATCCTGTCTCCATGTCCATGTGATTGCCCTGTTTGCTGCTGGGAAGTTCATGAGGGGGCTGGAATGCAGCAGTGTAGGAGCAGGGGCTTGAGGAACACACTGGCAGAGCTGGCTGCTCCCTGGGAGCCCTACACCCTGCTGCAACATGGTCAGGCCATGGACACAAGCATTGATAGTCCCCCCAATCTTGCACAGCAAATAATGTTTATTTTTGAGGCTGGAAAGATGAGGAGACCAGTCACCAGCCCCACCCACTGGCAGACTACTGGCTGCTTGATTTCTTCCTTTCTCCACTGCAGCTCGAAGGAAATGCAACCACTGGAGATGCCATGGAGGGGCTGTCACTGCCCCGGCCTGGGAACAAATGTAGTAACCCATCAGGAAGAGCTACCATGGTCTGTCAGAGCAAGGTGTGTCAGGTCCTCCATCACTCAGTGCCTGGACTTTCTCCTTCCAAGGACTTTTGACTCCTCATGGGCTGCCTTGGGGTGCCTCACATTGCCAAAACCCTGGTGTGGGGAAGGAATCAGAAGGATCTTCCCATGGTGCTGCCTGCACCTGGAGCTTTCTCTCTTTTCTTTTGGTGTAGATGGAGAGTGCACACCAGGAGAGTGACACTGGTCACCTCCTGTGTGATCACTCATGAGCTGGACATTTGTCTGTGTTCTCCCAAAAGTGTGAGAATTTGTGGGATTTATCCCCAAATCACAGAATCAAATACTCATAGAATCATTAAGGTTGGAAAAGACTTCCAAGATCATCAAGTCCAACTTTTGACTTAATACCCCTGTGGCCACTAAACCATGATCAGAAGCTGCTTGTGAGCACCCAGTTTAACCAGTCCCCGGGGCAGGTGGGACCTTCATGGTTTCCTTTTGCCCCTGTCCATCCCCCCTGGCATGAATTGAGGCTGATCATTCTGACACAGCTGCTGAGTGCACTTGGTGGTACCCAAAAGTTCTATGAATATGAGAGGACTTCCGGGCACAGGGCAGGTGCTGATGACACCAGTGACAGAGCAGGCTGGCAGGGAGAGTGGCAGTCCAGTCCACACTGGTGGTGGTGGGAGGATGCTGAAGGTGATGGTGGCCGCTGGGATGGCTGTACTGCCTCTGTATTTTCCTCTGAAGGTGACAATCTGGGTTTGGAAAAGTCCAGCCTCTGTGCAGGCACGGCTCCCAATTCCCTGCTGCCCTCGACCTTACTCGGGCAGGAAATGTCTGAGGTTTGACTCTCACTTCTTGCTTTCCAAAAAGTGGATCTTGTCAGATTCGGAGGGCTCTGGGCACAACCTGGGTGTGAATGTGGGGCAGAGAAGGGTGGGCCGGGGGAGCCGAGGCCGTGCTCGGGGTTCTGGGATAGGGTGGAGCCGTGTGTCCACAAACGCAGCTCCTGGGAGGCGTCGGAGGGAGATGCCAAGAGAGGAGGATGCCGCCGGGAATGCGAGCGGCTCCTGCTGCAGAATTGCCGGCGCGGCAGCTGAGGCAGTGCCGGAGGGAGCCGCGGGATGGGAGCAGGGACGGGCTTTGTGTCCATCCCCGGCGGGGATGGAGCTGCCGTGGCTGGCGGCGGCGGAGGGCGGTCCCGCAGTGCTGCGTGACAGTGACAGTGACACAGCCCTGGCACTCCCCTCCCTGCCGGCTCGGCGGCGGGTGGGCCCTGGGGGCTGACAGCCATGGTGTCCCCCCTTGGGTGATGCCAGCTGCCTTTCCACTCGGGATTCTGGCTGCGTTCCCGGCCGTGCTGCTGGCGCTGCAGGTGCCCCGGAGAAGCAGGAGCATCCCTGTCTCTGTCCCTGTCCCTGTCCCTGCCCACGGGCGGGCACAGCAGGAGCGGCGGGGAAGGGGTGACAGGAGGGCGAGATCAGCCTGCAAGGATATTTCAAAATCCAGGGGGATTTAACTGTGTCTCTCTGGGACTCGCTGGTCGGGGATGGGGGATATCCCAGGGCACTGCTGTCACCTGCAGTGCTGTCACCCTGCTGACAGGCACAGCCTCTCAGGATCCCGAATTCCTCACAGGTCACCCCGGGCACAGCTCTGGAGGTCAGCCCACCCCGGTAGTCACCAGCGTGGCTCAGAGCCATTCTCGGGTGACTGCTCCCCCACTTGTTTCCTGTGTGTTCAGCTTCCCCCAACATATCCCTGTTCTCATCACTCATTATTTCTCTCCAGGTGAAGGCTTTTTAATAACAGCTGACATTTCAGCCATTTTTGAGTAATTTCCTTTCTTCTACTCTAATTTTCTTCATCTTCTGCATAACTAGGAAGCCTTTCTTTGTCCTTGGCCAGAGGGGAGGTGTCTGTTATTGCCTCTGTTATCATATTCCAGGAGGTTTGATTGGGTTAATGAAAAACCCTTCTGGTTTTTTTGTGTCGCTTCCACTCCCATCTTCTTTAGCCTGGTTTCTTAAGGAAATTAAACCAAAAGCCTTGTTGCATCGTGGCCTTTTCTCTCCCCCTCCTTGCTCTTAAGTGTGTTGGCCTGTGATGGGGTGGAGAACTTGGAATGCTTGTGATGGCTGTTGGAGAGGACAGAGCCAGGGGACACCCTGGAGGGATGTGGGGCATGGGGCCAGCAGTGCAGGGCTGGGGCTCATTGTCCAGAATACAGGGCTGTGAATCCCACAGGAATATAAGGGACAGCAGGGCTGTATACCCCAGCCCATGAGCTGGGATAACAGGCCACAGCACCAGGCTATTTGTGCTGTGCAGCTGCTTTTCCTGAGCTCAGGAAGGGATCCAGAGGAGGATCCAGCCTCACAAATGCAGGGTTAGCCTGGGATTTGGGAGGCCAGGGCTGTGTTTGCAGGTGCAGACTCACACGTGGCTGTGCTCGAGGGCTTTTCCTGCAGCAGCAGGAGCTGCAGCTGCTTTAAGCTGATCTCCTGGAGTGTAAACTGCAGTGACAGAGGAGCCAGAGGAGATTTTCTGCTCCTGCCTGTGCTACAGCAGCGAGAGGCAGTAGAGCTTTCCCAGTGGCTCCTGCAAAATCTGGTTCCTTTGGTAGTAATGTGGGGATTGTAGCAGTGCTGGCCAGCGAAATCTTGGGGTTCCTGGGAGAAGCACGATGTGGAGTCAGGAGCTCAAGTGTGTCAGTGGAAAAGGACCAAGGTGCTTCTTGGGGTGTCTTTGGAGCTTGTTGCCCTTTGCAGCAATGGATGGGGCACCTCTTGAGTGTGTCCCCTCCTGTCCCAGCCCAGCCTGGGGACAGGGATCACCCCCTCCAGCTCAGAATACTCTTAGTCTGTCCCAGGCTGGGGAGGAGAGTTTGCTGGGAATTCGTGCAGCCTGGAGTTGCTCTGCCCACACCTCACAGTGAGGCAGCAATGTGTCTGCCTGGCGGTTCAGCTGGGGACTTCTCTCCTGTGCAGGTTGAGTTCCTGCTCCTTGGCACTAAATCTGCTGCAGAGCTTCACTCTGAAGGTTTCCTCCTTCCTTCACTTTGCATTTACCCCTGGTGTTTATTTTGGCAGCCTGTTCTGATTTCAGCCAGCATCCCTCAAGCCTGGGGCCTGACTGAACCCCAGGCCCTTGCCCAGTCCCACTGCTGGAGGAGACTGGACTTGTCATTCCCACCTCCTGGTCCCTGTTCCCTGCCTGATCCCACCTCACTTGTGTTCCCTCCCAAGGTGTGGAGCTACTGGGTGACACCCAGTACAAGGGCACTTGTAGTCTGGCAGAGGGTCCTCATCAGGCCCCACAAGGTCTCTTCTGCTGGGGGATCCCCAAACTTTGTGATCCCATTAGAGGGGGGTGCACAGAGGTGGCTTCATGTCCCTGCTCATCCTTTTCACCTTGCTTGTGCTCTGCTGAGGACAAGGGCCTGGTGTGAAGAAAGGGCCATGGTCACACAGTGCAGCTCTTTGGAGTGAGGTTTCCCGTCCACCTGTCAGAGAGACCTGGATAACCACAGTGGCCCCTGCTTGTATGGGTGCTTATGTGGTTCCTCTTTCCAGGAAGCTTTTTGGGCTTTGTTCTCTCCAGCCTCTCTTGTGATGGTGGTGAGTTGGGCTCTGTAATTGAGGAGATTTGAATAATCCACTGAGGAAGCTGCTAATTTGAAGACATGTCTGTAATAATTAAATCATTATCTGGAGGGAAGAGAGAGCAGATACCAAAATGGGGCTAATTAAAATCCAAACCCAGGATGACTTGGGCTCTGGGCCAGAGCAGAGCAGAGTCTGTTGGGGATGTCTTCATGTGTAATTGCTTTTCAGAACATCAGTCCCCACCAGAAAACCCATGTGTTTCCCCTCAGGAGACTTGGATTGACCCAGAAACCCTCTTGCCTTGCCCTGTCCCATGTTCCCCAGACCAGACACAGCTGGAGGAGACCACAAACTTTGCAAAGGGCAGAGAAGATGGTGAGACCCAGTTTGGGAAGGTGTTTGGTTCTTAAGTTTCAGGAACTAAATTCCACCTTATCTCTGGAACATTTAGGCCCTTACCTCATTTCAGCCCTCAGAACTGGCTGATGCTCTTCAGAAATCCCTGAGAGCAAGGAGCAAGGTGAGCTCAAATCCATCCCTGTTCTATGCATGGAAGGATTTGGACATGCCAAGGTGCCAAAGGGGCCCAGTGCCCAGTAGGAAGGTGGCTTTGGCTGTAGGGAGAGATGAATCCTGTTCAGGTTCACTCTGCAATCCAGAGTGGGAGCAACCTGGGAGAGGCTTCAAGGCCTGTAAGGATGCAGAGCACTGCTGAATGTGAGCCCAGCCCTGGAGCTCCCTGTCAGCTCTGAGCAGTTCCAGGCAGGTGAAGGTGGCTCTGCTGAGCTGAAAGATGGTGACCAGCAACTGTGGTTGTGATGCTGGAGGGGAGAAAGGGCCTTTGGACAGCACCACAGGCTGTGCCATGAGGGTGGAAGATCTGCAGGGTGGGTTAGGGTTAGGGTGCATTCCCAGTGCTTCTGGGAGTGCTTTGCCTGTCAAGCCCAGAGTCCACCACCTTCTTTAGAGTCCACCATGTTCTTCAGCAGGGCCAAACACTCTGCAAAGGGCAAGGCACAAAAATCCCACCTCTTGTTACATACCACTAGGATGCAGGGTAATTTCCATCCTTCTGAATGCCTGCACTGGGTGAATACCTGCACCAGGGAGGTGTTGCTGCTGTGCCTGCATGGATTGAAGGTCCTCTCATGGTGGTGGCAAGGTAGAACCCAGCAGCAATCATCACTCAGGTGAGCTGGTCTGGAATCACTGTATTTCAGCAGGGAAGCGATTGTAGCTGTCCAAACAGGCACCTTCCAGAGCTGGTGAAGGTGAATTTGTGTATTTACCCAGAGGAGACAAGGTCAGGGAGCTCTGTCTATCAGGTGTTCACATGTGAGCATCACTCAGTGAATGTCCCTGCATCGACACGACAGGTGAAGGTCACCTCAGGTGGGCTGGAGCCCGGAGGCAGCTCTGAGCTTGGGTGGGTGTGGGAGGAGGGCACAGGAGGCTGGGCAGGGAGCCACTTCTGCTCAGGTGAGCACCACATCAGTCCTGCCACATGTTGGGTTTTGTGGCTCTGCTGCCCTGGACGGGCTGCAGCTCTGCAGCAGTGCAGCCTGGCACTGCAGTGAGTGCTGGGGCTCAGGGGTGGCCTGAACCCCCCCAGCCAGTGCTGGGCTCTGCCTGCTCCCACACCTGCAGGAACAAGCACTGCGGGGTGCACAGGGTCCAAAACTGTGCTGTAAAAGAGCCAGAAATTTAAAGCTATCTGCAGAAATGGTCACTAAACCCTCTGGAAAGCATTGCTCAGCTGCAAAGCTTTGTGAGCTTTGATATGCTCTTGGCTTTTAATAGAGAGCACACAACATCCTCTTGCAGGCAGCAGATGTTTTCCAAGGCATTGGGATATCCCCTTTCCTTCGTTGTCCCCCAAGGGAGTTAAAGGTGTTCTGGCCCCCATCTCTTTGAGTGTCCACAGAAGCAAACAGGGAGACCAGGTAGGAAACCACCCCACCCACCTATTACTGTGGGTAATTATCCACATTTCATTCCTTTGAAAGCCTGCTGAGCTGCAGATGTGTCCCTCCTCTCCTGGTGATGTCTCCTGGATTGGCCAACTCCTGCTCTAACGTTCTGGGGTGGTTCAGGGGATTGTTCCTGGTGCTGGCTTGGATGGGGCTTGGAGCAGCCTGGGATAGTGGAAGGTGTCCCTTGGCAAGGGGTGGAACAGGATGGGCCTAAAGGTCCCTTCCTGTGGGAAACCAGGTTACCCCCTTGGGGGTCCCTGGAGGCTCGAGACCCTGAGGGTCTTGGGACAGAGCCAAAAGAGCCAAAAATCCCAATTCCTTTGATTTAACTCCCTGGAAAACACTGCCGTGCTTAAAGGAGGAAAAGAAATCCACGTGGGTTTGATTGGTATGATTTTTGTTAGCTCACAGGGTGAAAAAATAGAATTTTTATATTTTACTATATAGATACAATGGGGCAAAGATGGAGGAATCAGGGTGTGCTTTTTTGTCCTTTTCCTGCTTCTTCTTCCCCTCCATCATTGCAGAGGTGGTGGCCTTTTCTTGATTAGGTTTTGGTAGGTTTTCACTGTCTGACATGAGTCACAGTTATTAGTACTTAGAGAAAAACATTGCTAACGTAGTTTAGATTATAAAAGTTCAGGTGCCATTGTAGGAGGGGCAGATTCTGCTTTTCTGGCTGCCTGCAAACATCACGCTGCACTGAGAGAACTTTTAGAGACAAGAAAATAATAAACAATTCTTCAAAACAACTGCAGGGACTCCAGCTCTCCTTTGAACTCCATCATCAACTCTCAGGGTGCAAAACTACCAGAAAACCTGAGACATTCCAACCTAAACCAGGCTGGGCTCCTCAGTGAACTCAGCAAATGCAGGAGCCCCCAGAGTGCTGGGGGTGGCCGAGTGCTGTTCCCAGGGGCTTTGGGCAAAAGGGTGAAAAGGGTTTTTGGGTGACCTTTGGGAGTTATGGACAGAAGCAGGGGTCAGGCTTGATGATGCCGTGGTTGGGGCTCCCCCTTGGGTGAGCTGGGACAGCCATGGGAGGCTCTGGGTAGCACAGTGAGGACCAGGGCAGAGCTCCTGGGGCTCCCATGACAGGCAGGGCAGTGCCTGGGGGACACCAAGGACACTGCATTAGCTGGGACCCATGGAGCTGACATTTTGAGAGGGAGAGCAAGTTAGAAATTGAGTTGAACTAATGCCTGGTGCTGAGTTTTGAGATGATACATGCCCAGATGAGAGCTCTGCTGCCATGGGGGTGGGCTGCCATCCCTCTGGCATCCACCACACGCCCCACACTTTCTGGAGCAATTTGGTGTTGCTTCCCTCAATTTGAAGCTTTCTCTGTGTCTTGGTTTGAAAAGACAGGTATCTGCTGGGGGAAACCGGTGCTCTCCCCTTGCACTGGAGACTGTAAACCCCCCTCCCTCCAAATTATTATAAATTTGAAATTAAGGGGCTCTCAGGCAAAAGATGTGGGAAATTGGGAATAACAGGTTTTCTTTACTAATATATATATATATATATATATATAACAAAACAAGCAAACAAACAAAAAANCCAGGGAAAAAATTCCAAGGGCAAAACAAAACAAAACAAGAAAAACCAAATCCAACCCCCAACACTCTGTTTTCTCCAACCCCCAAAAGAGGAGAGCACTGGTGGGACGTGGTGTTTCCTCTGGTCCCTCTCTCTGCTCATTCCATGCTGGCTGAAGCCCTCAGGGCTCTGCTTAGAACTCCCTGCTGGATCCAACATAGTTTGTCACATTCATGCAAACCTTGATTTATTCTTCCTGATATTTTCCAGTACTTGGGATTTCTGGAGGGAGCTGGACTTTTATATCACTTACATCTTCCTTGTGGCCTATATCCAGGAGGAATGAGCTACAGATGGAGTTTTTCCATGGCAGGCTATTTTTGAGGTGCTTTCTGTGGTTCCTCTGATGCTTAATAAGGGCTGAGCTAATCCCACAATTCTCCTAAAGAGGAGCAACTTGGATTTTCCTTCTAAAGCACAGCAGCTCCAGGCCCTCTGCCTCGCTGGTGTGGTGAGTGGGCACACCCTCCCCTGCATCAGGAGTTGGGATGTGCAGGGCAGAGACTCCACCAGAAAGTCCTTGCATGAAACAAGGCTTAAAATGCCAGACAGGATGAGTGCTTCCTGCAGCACTGTGGCTTTGGCTATGCCAGGGGTACTGGGTGTGCCAGATAGGCTTTGCCTGGGGCTCAGTTTGCACCTGAAGGGTGTGGGTTGAAGCTGTGACCCTGCTCCATGTGGATTTAGACAGAGCAGTCATAGCTCCAGTGCCTGAGCCTTGCCCCCAGCCACCCTGCTATGTCACTGTCCTCAGATGTCCCCTGCAGGCTGCTCCTGCCACATCCTGCAGCTGTCAGGGATGAGACATCTCTGCCTTGGGCTCTCCCCAGCACGAGCACTGTGGGAACAGCACCAGGGTCATTCCAGCCTGGATTGGGGGTGGATGGTGCCTGCTCCTTGCTGGGATTCATCCACCCCTTCCAAACCAGTGGGGGACAGCCAAGGTTGGCAAGGGAGGGCTGTGGTGATCTGTGGTGTGAGGGTGCTTGGGAGGAAGAGCAGGTTTCAGTCAGGCAGGGATTTAACCCCACAGTCTTACATGGAACTGAGTAGCCACGTGTCCCTGTAGGGGTGGAGATGCTTGTGGTAAATCCCATGAGGTTTCCTTCTGTCAGAGCTGTGCTGGTGCTGGATCTGCTCATCCTCAAAGCCTGAGTGTCCAGAACTGAAAATCCCACTGATGTCCCAGTGCCCACCACTGCATCTGGGCAAAAGCTCTTTAGGAACCAGCTGTGCTATCAGCAAAGGGATTGAGTAATTGCCAAAGTCCCTTAGCACAAGCAAGGAACAACAGAAGGGGTGGAAACAAGGGGGAATCTTCCCTACCCCCTGTCACCTGAGTTACTGGAGCCATCCCAGTCACCTCTGGTTGGGGTCATCCAGTGCCCAAGCCATGATGTTCCCACTCTTGTGGAACAGGAGGGACTAAAACCTTCCTGGAGGATGGAGGAAAGGGGATCCCTGTCTGGATTGTCTGCAGGTGGAAGGGGGAGCACAAGGGAAACTTGGGGCAGTCTTGCTGCTGTTGTCTCTGTTTGTGTGCTGGGGTGTTGGTGGTGGATTGCTGAGCTCTGCAGGCCTCCCCAGGACCAGGGTCGTGCTCCAGGACCATTGGTGTTCCTTTGCAGGTTGTGATGCCTACAAAACCCCAAAGTGTGATGCAGGGATGTATTTCTGAGCCTGCTATGGTCCAACCTAGAGCCAGCAGCACTGGACACATCCCTGCTCTGTCCACTGTAGCTGTGAACACACTCTAACACTTTCAAATCTCACTGAAAGCCCCATCTACCTCTTCCCTGACTCCAAACCCCCTCCCTGGGCTCTTCCTCAACCCCACTCATAATTTATTCTGGTGAAGGATGGTTAGCTAGGTTGGACAGGGCTTGGAGCATTCTGGTGCCTGTGGCAGGGGATGGAATTGGTTGAGCTTTCAAGGTCCCTTCCAAAGCAAACCATTTCATGATTCTGTGGTGGCAGAATGCTGGAGACCTGCTCAAGCAGGGCAGGGAGTGGGATTTTGCTCTGGGCCTGGGGAGCTCACTGAGCCACTTTGACTTTCCACCAGCCATGGAGTTCGTGGCCAAATTTTACACTGGGAACTGGGCAGATGCACAGCTGATGTGTGGGAGTGGTTATCTCTGCTGAGGGTGTGGAAGAGATTCCAGTGAGATGGGTGGTGCAGGGGAAACCCTGCATCTTGGGCAGACCAGGCATGGAAGCTCCTGAGGTGCACATGGGGTTTGCAAGCAGCAAACCTCCCCTGTGCCCTGGGCTGGGCTGGGTGTGGGTGCCAGGGCCTGGGTGAGTGAAGAGGCACCTCTGCAGCGTTTGCCAGGGCTCGGGTACACCCGTGGCACAGATTTCCTCAGCCCCCCTTGGAGCTGGTGACTCTTCCCTCGTCGCTGAATAAATTAGCACCACAAGTGCTCACGGGGTGTGACTAAAGCAGGGCAGGAGCTGGTTTGGCAGTGAGGGGGAGGCCCCCAGCTCCAGCCTGGCAGGCTCCCAGATGAGATAACTCCTCAGCAGAAGTGTCATGGGGGCAGGAGGGATGTACCCATGGCAGAACCTCTAGTGAAATCATGGAAAATCACCAGCCATTCCTCTGTGTCTCAGCAAGGATTGAAGCTGTGCCCTGCTCATGGGGAAACTGAGGCACAAAGCCTCACTTTCCCAAAGGTAAGGGGACTTTGCAATGATCCCTCCTCTGTGACAAACACAGCATTTTCTCCCAATGGTTGTGGATCACTTTCCTGTGCTTTGTTCCCTGTCAGAGGAGTCTGCATCCACCTTGGGCTGGAAACCAGCCCAATTGCTGGGATGGATCCCAGTGCTGCCTTCCTGGGCAGAGCCTCCCAGGGGCTTATTCACCCCGCTGTGCTGCTTCTGTAGGGATTGCATTTCCTTCTGCTGCTGTTCAAACTAACCTTCCCTGAGAGAGAATCAAAGACTCTCAACACGAGGAAGAACTTCTTTCCATGGAGGAGGGTAGGGCACCCGAACAGCTGCCTGGGGAAGGTGTGGTGTCCCTCCCTAGAGACATTCCAAACTCACCTGCATACGTCCCTGTGTCACCTGCTTGGGGTGTGACCCTGCTTTGGGAGAATGTTGGATTAGATTATCTTCAGAGGTCCTTTCTAACCCCAGCTATTCTTGGCCTCTGGGATTCTGTGACTTCAGCCTAACAGAGCAAAGGACAGAGGGTTTGGTTGCAAAGTTATGGAACAAAAGGATGGATAAGCCATGTGTACACACAGCAGAGCAGCAACTGGAAAAGGAAATTGTTGTAAATGAAATTATGGCTTTTTTGTGTCGGTTTGGTGGCTGCTGAAACCCCTCCTTGTCCCAGTGGATGGATCTGAGTGCAGACCACATCCTGGAAGAGGGATATGAGCTTGGTCTCATGGATCAGGTGCATCCATCTCCTCCCTCCCAGGGAACATGGTGGTTTTCCAGCCTCTTGTGCACCAAAGGAACTGGGATTTCTCCAGGATTTCCACAGTCTTGCCTTTCAGCGATGTTGCTGGGTGCAGGTGACTGGAGTAGCATGAGATTACAGGATTTGGGGGACTTGGTTTGTGTTTTTGCTGGTTTGGGTGAGACCCTCATGCCAGCTGGGGCAGCTGTGCCACAGAGTGAAATCCAGCTCGTGTTCCAGCAACCACATTCCCATGCTCCTCCAGAACACTCCCTGTGCTTCCACACAGCTCCTATGGGCTCCTCAGGGCTTCAGCAGCATCCTCAGACGTGTGGTCCTCTCTCCTCCCAGCCATGTCTTTGGCTGTTGCAAACACAGGGGTGAAGTCTCAGGGTGAACCTGGGCTTGCTGAACCTCTTGGCCAGGCTTGGGGATCCCACTTGTCAAAGGGATCATCCAGGGCCCATTTCTGCCTGTCACACCACCCCAAAGTGCAGGGGCAGGAGGTTGGTGTGGCTTTACCCCAGCAGCTCTGCCCCTGCCACGTTCCTCCTTGGAGCACCCTGAGATCCCACCTTTCTCTGGGGTCAGGGCAGGACACTTTGGGAACAGGGAAAGGGAGTCTGGACCCCTGACATGACCCCCACAGCACCTCCCAAGGGGACAGAGCCCTGTAGGTTCCTGCAGGTGTCTGTGTGACTGCATTTGGGTGCCAGCCCCCGGGGTTCAGCCCCCTCCTCCCCCCGGGGCCCAGCGCAGATTTCGGCTCCTCGTCTGACAAGGTTTTGCTGAGGAACAATTGTGTCTCTGCACAATGAGGAGCAGGTGGCTGTCTGAAAATACCCTCTGGAAGTGGTGTGTAATGCCTCCCCTCCCACTGGGAAGTATAAATACCAGTACAATGCTAGCATTTACTGCTCCCTGCAAAGAAACTGTCAGATTTGGACATTTTTCCTCATGGATTCTCCTCTGGTTTAGCAACTTGAGTGTGCAAGGATTGAGGTGGGAACTGCTTCATGGGTTTGGAGCAAGTCTGGGGCAGAAGTGTGTCCTTTAAGCTAAGATACTGGGAGTAGCTGCCTTTCATTGCTTGCAGTGTCCCCTGTCCCCACCCTTTAGGGGCACCCAGGGCTTCCCAACACCTGAGACAGCTCCAAACCCTGGAGACGCTGCCCAAATGTCCTGTTCTGCCACTGCTGCATCTCCAACAAGGGACAAGTTGGACTTTGTCTCCCTGGGGGCAAAGGACACACTGCTGCAGGTGTGGGGTGCCCAGGGGACCTCCCAGACCTGGAGGGGAGAGGAGGCACCGCTGCATCTTTCCTCAGGTCTCCATCAATTTCCTAGCCCTGATCTCGGCAAATCCATCTCACCTTTTGGAATGGGAATCCAACCCGCTGCTGCTAAAAACTGGCACCTTATTTCCAGCCAGAATGCCTCATTTCCCTTGTTATCCCTGGGTGTCCTGGCCACGGGCAGCCCCTGGCACCAGGCAGGCACCATCTGTGCAGTTCCCTGCTGCTGGTGGGGCTGCGTTAGGAAATGTGGGAGCACTGTCACCATATGGGCCCCGTGGAAAACTGGATCTGCCTTGTCCCTCTCAGGGGACTGGAGGTCCCAAGAGACCACAGCGTATCCTGGGAATAAATGAGGGGACTTGGGAGAAAAGCTGGGATGAGGCCATATCTGCTGATTGGTTTTCTTCAGAAAAAGCAGCTTTTTCCCCAGGTGTCACCCAGAATGGAGAAGTCAGGATGCTTCACCTCACAGCAGGACTGCTCCAGTCCAGCATTGTAAAACTCCAAGAAACCTGTGGAGTGTGTGGGAAGGGGTCTGTGCCTGGGCACAGGGATAGAGGGAGGGAAGGAAGGAGGGAGAGGGGCCCTTGGGGGCTGTGGGGCTGTCCAGAGGGATCTAGATAGCTCCTGGCACATGTGGAACTCAGCTGGTGTCTGCTTTGGACATTGTGGCATGAACAGCACCTCTCCTGAGGTCTCAGGGCACCTGGGAGGGGAAATCCCAGCCCATGACCCACAGGAGCACGTGACAAAGGCTGCTCCAAGACTTGCTGCACACGAATGGTTCCAGATCCTTGAATCAGTCATTTCTACTGGCAGAGTTTGTGTGCAGAATAATCTCCCTTTTCCCTCTAATTACCACATCTCTCACTGAGGGTAGGAGAAATGGGCCCTGTGGCTTGGTAGAGATGGTGAGGATGTTCTCACCCTGCTCAGCAGGTCACTGACCTTCCCTGGGGTGGGCAAGGGGGGATTGGTGGCTCAGCATGTCCTGGCTGTTCCTAGTGGTGTCTGACTTCAGTGAGGGTGGGCAGGACTTGTGCTGGGCTGTGGCTCTGTCTGCAGGGGCAGAGTTTGGGATGAGCTTGCTGGGAATGCCAGCATACGATGCTTGCAGCCTGTCCTGGGGTCATATTTAATTATCACACATTAAAAGAATTCCTGAAAGGTAAAACTAACAGCAAAAGGGCATCAGACTCTGGTCCCTCCTGAATCTGGTGGGGTCAGTGCGGGTGCTGGACCCGAGTTTGGCTGGTTGGGTGGAGGGGAGGCTGTTCCTGTGCCAGGGAGCTGGGAGTGAGGGGTGCTGGTGTGGGCTCTGCCACCCCAACTCTGCACTTCCAAGGCCAAGCTGGGCAGCTGAGGAGGATTTTCCAGGAGCAGAAAAGATCAGAGTGATGTTTTTATGGGATGATCAATCTCTGAAGCTTGTTGCCTCCAAGGAGTGTATTAAAGCCTCTTTGCCAGCTGCCTGCTGGCTGATGGTCCTGCTGACAGAGCCACCCAGGCTTTTCTCTTCCTCTTGTCAGGGCTGGGATGGGAGCTGCTCAGAGAGCGAACACGAGGCTGTCTCTATCCTCCATGTGTGGGGAAAGCTGTGGGTGCTTCTCCCTCCTTGGGAAGGGAAAGCCAGGGTGCTCCCTGGGACCCAGCATCCCACAGGCAGCCTGAGTCACTGCTGAGCTGTGCTGAGCAAATCACCAGCTCCAGGACAAAACCCCCTTCTGCTCCCCTTCAGCTGCTCCACGTCCGGGCACCATCGTGGGGAAGTGGCCTCTCTGAGCAGGCAACATGTGACTGTGCTGTTTTCCATCCCAAAAAGGGGGGAAAGCATCGTTTTGGGGTGGAGGGGGGAGGGATAGTAAAGCAAGCACATTTTCCCTGGCAAGCATCCTGCTCCCAGCAAGCCTGTGCCTGGCAGCCCCACGGGACTAAAAATACCCAGCAAGGGCTGGAGCTGTGCAGTGTCTGTTTGCTCAGCTCCCAGCTGTCTCCTCGCAGCCTCACAGCTCTACCCGGTGATTATCCCAGCACTTAAGGCCCTCTAAAGGCAGGCAGGAGCATTTGGGGAGTTCTCCCAGAGACCTGTGGGAAGGTTGAGATGTACAGGCACTAATTGGGAGTGAGCTCAGCCCCTGTGACCTCCAGCAGCAAAGAGCTGCTCTGGGTGTGCCCTCGCTGCTGCTGCAGTCACAGCAGAGTGTGGGGGGTGTGTGGGCTGTCACCCACATTGACATCCTCAAGGTCCTTCAAAGTGACCACTGGCACGTGTGGGTTTGCCTGGGAACTGCTGAGCTTTGCTGGGGGGGGACAGACCCTGTGTGTGCACCCTCCAGCTGGGCTTCCTGGGAGAGGCACCTGGGAATGGGGGAGATTCTCTTGCTTTTGGAGACTGGAGAAAAGCCCAAGGTTTGAGGTGGGACAGAAATGAGTGGAGTTCCTGGGAAGGAACCTCCTGCACGTTCCTGCTGGTGTGCACATCCCTGGATGTGTGGATGTTGCTGTGTGCCTGTCCCTGTGTGCACATCCCTGCACACTCACCTGTGCCTGTTGGTTACTAAACTCACTCCCTGCTCCACAGGCTTCAGCAGGGAGGAAGCAGGGATCAAAGCCAGGTCCTGGTCCTGGCTCCCTCACATGCCATCCCAAATAAAGCCTTTGCAGCTGCCCTGACTCTGGGTGATGGCCCTTCCCAGAGCCTGGGCTATCCTGGCACTCGTGGTGTTGCAGTTGTGGTAGAATCCAGAAATGATCACTTACAAATCCATGGGGTAGGAGAGTTCCTGTGGTTGTTGAAGGAATGGATCCATGATGGGGATGCTGGAGGCAGCTCAGTGTCTGTCCATGGATGTGGACAGTCCCCCTGCAGTGCAGGACATTTTCCACCCTTGGACTTTGCCATGGTTCCAGCCAGGCTGGGCACACAGGGCTGGATTGTGCCCAGAGCGACACTCAGTGGTGACAGAACATCCCCCTGGACTTCCCTGCCTTCCTTCCCTCTTCTGGCAGAGGAGTTCTCATGGTGCAGCACAGAGAGCCCCAGGAGCCCTGGGCTGGCTGTGCTCACCTGCCTGGGGGTTTCAGGCCAGGTCAGGGGAGCTTTGGCTGCTCTCTGTGGTGGTGGGAGGTCCCACCCTGCTCATAGGTCTGCTCCAGCTGCAGGGGGTTGTGGCAGCTCCTACCTTACACCTTTGTGTATGTCCTTGGTGGCCTGGGATGAGGGGGGATGTGACCTCCCTCAGTGGAGACACCCCCAAAGCCTGGGCACAGAGGAGCTTGGGGTCACCAACATTGTCCAGGACAGTTTGATACTTCACCGAGCATCCTCAGGGACAGGGCACAGAGGCTGTTGGGGACCAGTGGAATGGGATGAGTCCATCCTGGACTAGCACTGGTGCTGTGTGAGATGCCTGTGATTCTGATCGCCCTCCCCAGGCTGAGGGACTGCCTGTGCTCATCTCCCTGCACAAGCACACAGAAATAACAGGATGTGACTGTGGGCAGGAGCAGGTTTGCAGTGAAACAAAACCCCTCCAGAACCACCCGTGCACGAGCTCAGCCTTGGGGGAAGCAGAAAGAAAATCAGCTCTTGGCTGTAAAACTGTGCCTCCTCCTGCAGTGTGTGATTCCAGCCCCTTGGATGATCTCCATGGGGTGCAGGAAGCCTCCATGGCCCTGCTGGAATTGGCATCTGCAGAGTCTCCTCATGGTAAAGGTGTCTCTCCTTTGCAGGTGGGATAAATTTCCATCCCATCATTGCTCTGGTAAGATTTATGTCTTGGTCATTCCCTGCAGCATTTACCTTCCCTGAGGGCTTGCAGGGCTCTTCCCTCCATGTCTTCATTAATATCTCTTAATTCATCTGCTGGTTTCTCCCAGCTCCCCACCAGCAGCTGGCTGAGGCCACGTGGCTCATTTTGCCATTCAAGTTGTGCTCAGGACCTGCTAGACTTTCCCCAGACTGGATGTTCCTTCTCCATGCTCCTCCCTCAAGCAGAGGCACAGCAGAGGAAGGGGCATGAAAGTCACCTCATTTAGGCTTTGCACCCAAATTAGCAGGGCTTAGCCCTGGGGTAGGACTGGTTTCTGCTCTTCTTGGCCCTGGATTTTCCTGGAGTCTGGGTCATCTTACCCCCCGGAAAGCTGACAGGGAGCCACATGCCTGTGGGTGCCCCTGGGACTCTTCATGAGGGGCAGGAGAACTAGAAAACATTTTTCCTGCTTATTTACAGGGATGTGGCTCATGTCCAACTCAACCCAAGGAGAGCAGGAGCTGGAATGGTCTCTCACTCCACACCTCTTCCTCCACCAACCTTGTTCTTGTGGGATGCTGCAAGAATGGGATGTCCTCAGTGCAGTTATCCCATTAATCCAGTTATCCTGGTCCTCCACATCCCAACAGCCAGGATGGAGTGTGAACAACCCTCAAAGCTTCAGGACACTGTTACATGTCCCCAACAGGTTTCATCCCACTTGAGGATCCAGTTTGTGAAGGGAGAGGAGGACACCACCTGTGGGACAGCCTTGTCCTGTGTCCCTGTGTGCTGGAGCTGGCTCTCAGCATCACACAGGATGCACAGTGAGGGGCTGCTGCTTTTGCCAGAGCTTCTCTATTTTTAGAGTTTTTTGTGTTAAACTTCCCCTCAGCTGATGAACCAATGTCATCCAAAGAGCAAAGTTCTGATTCTCCCACCCTGGCAGTTTCTGGTGTGACAAAGCCAATTCCTCACAAGTGTCACCTTTCATCAGGGCAGGTCCCTGCTGTGCCATTGAGCTGTTGGACACACGAGCTTTCATCCCAGTCCAAAGGGCCAGAACAGGCTGCTCTCGCCCAGGCCTGAGTGCAGGTCCTTTTTATCCATGTGTGTGAGGAGGAGTTTGAAGCGGAAGTGACACAGAATCACAGCTGGTTTGGGCTGGAAGGGACCTTAAAGCTCATCCAGTCCAAGCCCTGCCCAACCTGGCCTTGGACACTTCCAGGGATGGGGCAGCCACAGCGCCAGATGCATCCACAGACTCAGGATATTCAGACCTATCCATGAGCATTTCATCTGGAAAGTTTAAAACTGGAGCAGGGCCTGTCCCAGAAGCAGCACTAGACCAGCACTCCTCACCCTGGGCCTGCCTTGTTTTGCTGCTCAGTTGGAGCCCTGCCCATGGTTTGTCCCCTGGCACAGATGGTGACCATGGTGGGCCGGTCTCCACGGTGGCTGGGGTGGCAGTGTCACACTCACCCTTGCTGCTGTGGAGTCTCACCTGGCTGCAGAGGGGTGAAGTTCCCCCACAGGACTGTGAATTCCACCTGGCACCTTGTCTGGGATGGTTTGGGGCTGCAGAAGGGAAGGTGCGGCTGTGAGTTCCAGCATCACCCCTGGGCTGGGCCCTCAGGTCCAGCTATGCTTTAATCCACCCTGTGTATTGCCCAAATGCCAGCTCTGCCTCTCCCCTCCAGCCTCTCCATTCCTGATGCTTGTGCTTGGGCAGGAATTTGGGGATGCTGCTGCCTCCATCCCCTGGGAGAGGTTTGTCCAAGGGAGGATGTGCTGGAGTTGAGTTGTCACTGAACAGCTGGGCCCAGCACATCTAGCTTGGGGGGGTGGGGAATGTTAATCCAATCAGTCAACTCATTTGTTGCTGTGGCTTCCTGCCAGGTTTGGGCCAAACTCAGGTTGGAGCCTGATTTTCTGCAAATTCCCTGAGGCTGGGGAACACTGGGGCACAGGGGCCCTGGGCAGCCAGGAGTTCCACAGAGGGGATGGGATTCTGGCCCAGGAAACGTGAATGCCAAAGACAGTTGCAGGATTTTGTGTGCCAGGGCTGCTGCTTCCTGCAGCTTGGTTCCATTTTGGGTTTGGTGTAGTGGGGGCATGAGGTACAACCCGGCACAGCCCATCCAGGGGGGTGCTGAGCCCACCTGCTGCAGCTCTCAGGGGTTTGATGGGGGCCAGAGGGTGCTGGGCAGGTCTCTGGGCATTTTGGGGGCAGCAGGAGGGATCTGATCTCTGTCCCCTCTGCCCCAGGTCACTGCTGGGTGTTCGAAGAACTGTGATGCCCGACAGAGAGACACTCCCACATCAGCAGTGAAACTTCATCCAGCTTTAGGGACAACAGCCCATCCTCAGCAGAGCCCCCCTCAGCATGCCCAGGCAGCCCAAACGTTCCCTGGACCCTCCCTGTGCTGCTCTTGGCTTGGGCTCTGCATTGGGACAAATCCTCAAGAGTCGTTTTGTCCCCCTCTGAAGAGCCCGTGGGTCACGGATGCTGCAGCCCCTTGGAAAGGTATCAGGGAGGTGACACACAGGACTGCAGAGAGGTGGCACACAGGACCCTGGAGAGGTGACACACGGGACCCTGGAGAGGGGATACACAGGACCCCAGAGAAGTGACACATAAGACCCCAAAGAGGGGACACACAGGACACAGGAGAGGTGACACAGGACCTTAGAGAGGGGACACACGGGACCCAGGAGAGGTGACAGTGCGAGCCAGCGGTGACAAGCAGCGAGTGGGGCACTGGTGACTGCAAGGACCCTGTTGATGCCCAGGACATCCCTGCACCCTGCTGGAGGGACGCCAGCTGCTGCCTAGCACCCAGGAGGAAGGGATGGGGAGTCCCCCTCCTTGAGCACCCCGTTGTCCCCTCCCGTGCTGGCTCCCCTGGCCCCCGGGAGCCCGCAGTGATGTGACTTGTGCTCAGCACACCCCCAGCCCCGTCGGGACCCTCCCACAGCCAGCCCAGCCATGATGTGCGAGGTGATGCCCACCATCAGCGAGGGGGACCCGCTGGGGCCCCCCCAGGGCTCGGAGACGGACGCTGACTTCGAGCAGCTGATGGTGAACATGTTGGACGAGAGGGACAAGCTGCTGGACACCCTGCGGGAGACACGCGAGACGCTGGCCGTCACCCAGAGCCGCCTGCAGGAGACGCTCCGGGAGCGGGACCAGCTCCAGAGGCAGCTGAACTCGGCACTCCCGCAGGTGAGGACCTGCCCCTGGGTGAGCAGAGCCTGCCCTGAGGCACACGAAGGGGTTGGATGAGGGCTTTGAGCTCATGGCTCTGGGAGGGTTGGCTCGGTGGGACAGTGGTGACGCTGCTGTGAGCGTTGCACCTCGTGTCAGCAGTAAATCCTGGGGGTTCCCTCAGGCTAAGCCACGACTGGTTTGGACATCTCCCCTTTTCCTCTGTACCCTCGCTGGTCTGTGAGGAGGGGTAGGAACGCAATCCCCCCTGTCCACAGGGGAATGGATTTGGAGAAGGATCAAAACCTCCCCAAGGACACCCCAGGGTGAGAGCAAGGCAGATGTGGAGCCTTCACTTCCCATGGGGACAGCCAGTCCACTGGGGACAGCACCTGGGGAGCTCATTTCGGGCAGCAGATCGGGCTTGCTGCCTCCAAGCAGCATTCTTGGGATGTTACGAAGTGCTGAGCCCACACTGGCACTTTAGATGGGGCCATTAACATTAACCATTCACCATTTCCTTCCCCACTGTGCAGGGCAGCCCCACTGTTGCCCCTTCCCTCACCAGGAGGGATCCTTCCCATCAGCCCCGTTTCCCAGTGGGGCAATGGGACTTCTGTGTCCCAGTCTTGGTCCTGAGAGGGGACACTGGAGGCACAGCTGGTGCTGGGTGGGGACATCTCAGGGAGCAGAGGGGCAGAGGGGCAGAGGGCAGGGAGATTGCCAGAGGTCTGTGCTCAGTGAGCAGCCCAGGGCTTGGGCAATCAGGGCTTGCCTTGGGGCTTCTGCTGTTGCTCTGCTCCTGGTTCCTCCACCTGCAGGACCCACTCCAGGTACTCCAGAGGCCTGGACTTGATTTCCACAAAGATGTTCAGGCTAGAAGAGGGTGAGATGGATGAGCCCAATGTCACAGGGCTGTGCAGGATGAGTCGGAGCTGCTCACCATCCCTGTGGGGTCTTGTGGGACAGCACAGTGTCCCAGGGCTCAGACTTGGGGCACAGGGATTTTGGGGGGCTGTTGCTCTGCTCCATTGTGGGTATGGTGCGGGAGGAGCCCAACAGCCAAGGGAAGCAGGAGGCTCTGAATGTTTGCATCTGTTCTAACTCTGCAGTGCTGTGACTTGAGATCCTCCTTGCCTGGGTGCTGGGGTTTGGAGCTCCTCGGAGAGATGGGAAATGGGTCAAAACCGATGGCATGAGCTAGGACAGAGCTTGGGCTGTTGGCTGGCCAGCTCTCTGCATTTCTGATTAGAGGAAAGCAGCTTGGGAACAGCTGCTCCATACACAGAGCTGGGCTGGTCCTGCCTCTGCCCAAGATGCTGAGAGCAAAACACCCAACAGTGCTTCCCACGAGCTCCTGGGGTTCCTCTGGATGAGTTCCTACCTTCCTGAGAGATTCACTGAGACATGTCCCGGGTGTCAGGTGCGCCCAGTCCCACCCCCCCCGCCCCATGCTGGGGGCTCGGTCCCTCTGCTGCCCGCTCTGCAGAGAGCAAGCCGGGTCACCCTGCCGCTCTGCCCGCCCCACCGCAGCCTCGGGATTAAGGGATGCGCGGATTTAGCCTCCGCCGCCGCTCCAGGGACGGGCCCTCGGAGCCGCGGAGTGTGCCCGGAGCAATCTGGGTCAGCGCACAGGGGCTGGCAGCGCTGTGCCCGCCACCCGCGGGGTGCCTGCCTGGGGCAGCGCCTCCGGCCCCGGGATGTGACTGGGGCGGATCCCATGGGGAATTCCCCGGAGCTTCCCGCAGTCCCTGCGCGGGCAGGGGGCTCCTGGTGTCCCCCGTGCTCACCCCCGGACATGAGGGCTCGGCATGAACACGGGAAGCAAATCCAAAGGCGATCACCTGCCCAATGGGATTAATCCCAGCATGTGCATGTACCAGGTAAGTGGGACCGGGACACGCGGGTCTGTCCCCAGGGCGCTGTGTGGGGACATCCCATGGGTCTGTCCCATCGTCTTCCTCCTTCTCTGTGAGCTCTTCTGCCCAGGAGCTTCCTGCAGTGTCTCAGAGCCCATTGGGAATGGGATGCAAGCTAGATTTCTGGGAGAACCCCTTGACTGAGGGCAGGATTGGGCACCCAGGCTTGTCAGTAGTGCTCCCTGGGTGCAGGCAGGCTGGGGGTGGTGCACTGCCTGGTGAGGCTGGGATGGATGGCAGCTGGGGATGTGGCACTGCACAGTGGCAGCTGGCTGCTGCTGTGTCAGCATGGGATCCAAAGGGACAGGCTGGGAATGTGCATCTGGTGCAGATCCAGGTGTGGGGCAGGTAGGGGGTGTGCCTGTCCAGGACAAACCCCTTGGCAGGGATGCTCCAGGGATGTTCCTGCCTGTAACTCCCATTCCCCCTTGCCTGTGCTGCATGGCTGAGCCATCCCCACCTCCAATCCATGGGGGCATCTCTCAGCCCCCAAAAAGCAGAACTCCAGGGTAATTTCCTGGGGAGACTAAGCTGCCTTAATGCTTCTTACATGATTTATTTATTCATGTGGGAGTGCTGAATGCGACTTAATCGGGCTGAAAGCTCCAGCTCCAGCCCCCCTGTTCTGCAGGGAATTGGTGGCCCAGCACCAAGCCTGGGTGGTTTCTGGGTGCTCTCAGCACTCCCCCAAGGCCCTGGCTTTGCTCCCAGCTTCCCTCCTGCCCAGTGCCCCAGCTCAGTTTCTCCTGGGAGCAGGTGCCACCAGGGGATGCGACTCTTAGGGCTCCCAGTGCATCCAGATGTGTTCCCATTGCAGGGTCCTGTGTGGGATGGAGCTCCTCCCTGTCCTGCCATGGCTCGGGGGTTTGGCAGGAGTCCCTGTCCCCAGCTGTGTCAGGGGGAGAACAAGCTCCCAGATCTCACAGGGCTGAGGGCTGCCAATGGCCATGGAAACCTCCCGCTGTTCCTCCTTCCATGAAGCTCTGCTGTGCCTTTGCTGCCTCTTGGGCTGCATGGAGAGCTGAGATCTGGCCTTTTTGGGGTGAGCAGACCCCCTGGAGGTCCTCCAGCAGCTAGGGCAGGTCCTGACATCAAACAATCACATTTAACTTCAAAGTATACCTCAAGTTAACTTGCAAAGACCAGCAGGTAAATAGGAACCTCAAGGAGCCCCAGGTGGGGGAAAACACCCACCAGGTAAGACCCTGAAAGCATCTCCAGATTTTGGGAAGGATGGAGGGATCTGGCAGCTGTGTGGAACTGTTGGAGCTGGTTGTGCTCCTGCAAGGCTAGGATGCTGAGATGTTAGATTCCTGCTTGCCTGGCTGCACAATGCTCCTCCCTGAGCAATCCCATGTGGAAATACACCTCCTGATGAAGGGAGAACACTGATTCCCCATGGATGGTCTCACAGAGCCCCAGTGTAGTATCCAAGAGCTCTGGGAGGTGCTGGTGCTCAGCACCAGGGGTGGGTGATGGTTGAAGCCCTGGGTTTACCCAGCAGGATTTAATCTGTGTAATCCCATGCTACAACTGCTGGGGTTTTGTTTATCCCCTTGTCTCTGATTTGGGGCTTTCTCTTCACTCTGATCCACTCCTGGGCCAGAAGGAGAAGTGGGGTGATGGGGCTGGCACACAATAGATGGGGCTCTCCCTCTCATGCAGAGTCAGCAGCACTGATTTCCTGGCATGGGCACACATCCCACACATCCCCTGCTGCTCCCATCAGGAGCAATCACTCCAATTAGGGGCTTTAAAATGCCATTAATCCTGCAGCTGGAGCCGGTTTGTCCCCAGGCTCGGGTGCATTGGAGCAGCAGCCATGCTCCTGCCACAAACAGGGAACTTTGCTGGCTGTGGGTGATCCTGCTGCATCCCTGTCTGTGCTGGGATGGCACTGGGAGAGACACTAAGGGGCTCTGGGCTGAGGACTTGGGTATTTCAGCTTTTCCATGTACAGGCCTTGGAGCCTTCTCTTCCTGAGCTTCCTAAAGCTCTCCGTGCTTTTCCAGCCATCTCACTGCTGCTGGTTCCTGGCCTCTCTCCAACTCTTCCCTATGCCTTCCCCCCGATGCAGCCAAGGAGGAAAACCCCAAACCCCCATCATGCCTGGTGCTGACTGAAGATCAGAGTCCCAGTCCAGAGCTTACCACTTCAATACCTTGTGTGGTGCTCCAGGTCTCCCTCCCTGCTCTGACAGTGAAAACAGTATCTCTACATCCTGCTCCTTCCCTCCATCCTGCTCCTTCCCTCCATCCTGCTCTGTTCCTCCATCCTGCTCCCTTCTCTCCATCCTGCTCCATCCCTCCACCCTACTCCATCCCTCCATCCTGCTCCCTCTCACCCCAGGACTTGGGGCCAGGCCCAGTCAGTCACATGGTGGAGGTTTGGTTTTAATCCAAACTGGCCCCTTTCCTGCAGGGTTCCAGGGACTCTCAGGCTGTGTCTCCACCCTTGGACTGGAGATCAGGCACCTCTCCTTCACTTTCTAATCTGTTTATAGGTGTCCCTGCTTAGTCCCAGAGCTTATCAGAGCTGGGCAGGCACCTCTGCCTTGCCTGGGAGACTCTTGGCCATGGCCAGGGCAGAGGAAAATCTGGATCCTCTTTGTCTCTGCTGGGTTGGGCCATGGCACACCTGTGGATGGGGGTGGAGGCTGCACTCCACAGTGTGACACTGCAGCCATGAGCTGGGAACAGCTTGTCATGGTCCCCAACTTGCCTGGTGCCCACCAGTGACCCAGAGCAAGGTAGCAGCATTGGCATCTGGCACAGCTGGGGCTGAGGGAGGTGGCTACAAGCGAGTGGTGGAGTCATTTATTCCTATTTTTTATTCCCAAGGCATCATACTCAGGCCCTGTGTACTCAGCTGACCTCACTGCTGGCCTGGCTCGCCGCAGGGCTGTTGCTATTTTTGATGGAAATGTTCATTTTTGCAGCCTTTCCCCGAGGGGGGGACAGTTATTGAGGGCTCTTTGATTTGCCATGGGGTGCTCCAGGCCTGGCACAGGATGTGGGACACGGAACGCAGGATGTGGGACACAGAACGCGCCTCAGGCCCTGGGGCGAAGGGCTCGGGGAGGAGCACCCCCAGGGAAGGGCTGGCAGGAGCTGTGCCTTGTGCCCACCCCTGGCTGTGACCTGCTGACCGCCGGGCTGGCCGCAGCAGGGGCTGCCTCTCTCTCTCCAGAGGATTTGCTCCCTTTTAATCCCCTCTTTCGGGATGAAATCCTGATTGCAGGAGCATCTGTACAGCCTGGGAATGCAAGCAGAGGAGGCTGGGTGCTGGTGGTCACTGTCCCCAGTGCTGGCCACCTCTGTCCTCTTGCTGCCTCCAGCACCTTGTTCCACCCATCCCACGCTGCCCTGCCCTGTTCACTCCCGAGGGAAGAACATCCACGTCCACAGCCGGTGTCCTCTGCCAGCCACGGGGCAGAGAAAGAAGTTTCCACCTTTGCAGATCCAGAGGCTTTGGATCTGCAGCGTCCTGCCCTGGTGCTGGAGAGCCCAGAGCTGATGCGTCCCCCAGTTCTGGAAGACATTGCCGGGGCCATCCCGGATGCCAGGATGCTTTCCCCGAGCTCCTGGAGCCCCGCCGCCTGTCTCTTGGCGTGTTGAGGGACCGGGGGAGTGACAGATCCCTAAATCCGAGGCGATGCGCAGGCACCTCTCTGGCACATCTCCCTGCTGCTTTCTGCTCGCCGGAATTCCCAGCCCGGCTCTAATCCGCAGGGATGCTCGGGAGCTGCTGGCAGCGCTTGCATAACCCACGGAACGCGCACGTGTGTCTGCGGCCAGGCTGCGCCGAGCCCGAGCCCGATCCCACCGGGATCCCACCGCCAGGGAGAGCGCGGCTCCGGGAGGGGCTGGGCGGGCACAGCGGGGTCCCGGTGGGGCTGGGTCTGCCCAGGGTTCCCGCTGCTCTGGGAGCTGTGGGATGGCCCCAGAGCAAGCGTGGGATGGGGCATGGCAGAGGTTGATGATGAGGTTCGGGGTGTTGTGACGGAACTGGTGGGGAGAAGGGGGATCCCAGGGCTGGAGGGATCCCTGGGGAAGGGATGGAGCCAGGGGTGATCCCAGATTGAAGTGGTCCCTAAGAAGGGATGGGAAGAGGGAAAATTGCAGGGCTGGAGTGGTCCCTGAGGAATGGATGGGGCAGGAGGGGGTCTGGGAAGGAACGGGGGGGCCTCAGGCCCTGGGGCAATGGCAGAGCAGGGATTTTGGAGCAGGGGTGTGGAGCAGGGGAGTGGGGTGGCAGCGGACTGAGGCAGGTGACAGGCAGGAAAGCAGCTGTTTATGGAAGCAGTGACTCCTTCTCTTTCCCTCACCTCGATAATCTCTGCTCCTGTCCCACTGTAGGGTCCCAACTGCACCAGTGCCACCTGCATCCCCACCCATCCCAGGCTACAAACCCCACCAGTGGGACAGGTTGGGGTGGGGAGGGAGAGGGAAAACCTGGCTGGGGCAAACATGAAAAAGCTCTGGATTTCTCGGAGCTTCAGCTGTCACAGGAGGTTTCACTTGGAGCTGAGCAGAGCATTTGGTTCAGCCTAAGCCTCAATGCTTTGCTTCGGTTTGAAGGGGTTTTATTTGCTAAACCTGAAAATTAAAGTGAAAAAGAATTTCATGCTGTAAAACAGCTCTCAGCCCCCTCTTCAAATTTGGTTTGTTAATGCTCCATCAAATCCTTCTCAGCTTCTTCTGAAATCCTTTGCCTTTTAAAATTCTTCCCAACAACACTGAACCTGGTGTGAATTCATGGCTCGTTCCCCCATTTGCATATCTCACCCTAAGAAATCCCAGTTGCACAGCCTCACTTGAGCCTGACACCACTGAAGAGCAACTGGCAGCAATGGGAGGTGTTCCTGGGCTCACCCAGGTGCCTGGGTTTCATTTTTTAGGGGAAAGGGAACCCTTCTGCATCCGAGGGACTTCAAAGCGAGTTTCCCTTCCCGTCTGACACAGCCACAAATGTGATTTTCACCCTGTCTCAGGGGATGTGCTAGGTGTGCAGCATTCCTTTGGCATTGCTCTGGGCATGGCTCTTCCTTGCTGGCTGTCACATTCCTGGAGGGAGTGGTGGCAGCAGCAAGAGCTGTGGCACCTGGCATATCTTGTGTTGTGTCCCATCCCTCTCAGCTGGGACTCGGGACCTGGGGGTGCCCCATATGCGGCACTGGCGCTCCACATGCTGGACTGAGGCAGCAACCTCTTTTTTTTGGAAAGAAGTTTTGGATGATTCCAGGTCCTGAGGCCATGGCAGAGGCTGGCTGAGGGCCAGGGGACCCATCCTGGCCAGCTGTGGCTTTGTGGTGAGTTTTAGTCTCATGGGATGCTACTGCATCCAGGGGACAGTGGGAATGGGAACATGCTGGTGGTCTTGACTGGGATGATTTAAATGCCATTGACCACCTCTGCAGCTGTTCCTCGTGTCATTGGACATCAAACCAAGTGGGATAAATTGTGAGCTGCTGTGTTCTCCATGTCCAAAGCATGAGGGAAGCTGGGAATAAATCCCCTCCTGGCCTGGCTGTGCCTCTCCACTGGTTTCTCCACATTCCCTTCAGTGTTACCCTGGTTGGATTTGGATGGGAATTGCTGCACTGGAGGCCCAGCAGCGGGACTGGAATGCTGACTCTGTCCCATCCTCTGGCCTGCCCTGCTCTCCACTGGTTTCTCCACATTCCCTGCAGTGTTACCCTACTTGGGTTGGGATGGGAATTGCTGTGCTGGAGGCCCAGCAGTGGGGCTGCAGTGCTCCATCCCAGCCCCTGGCCTGCCCTGCTCTCCGCAGGAGTTTGCGACGCTGACGCGGGAGCTCAGCGCCTGCCGGGAGCAGCTCCTGGAGAGGGAGGAGGAGATCTCAGAGCTGAAAGCTGAGCGCAACAACACCCGGGTAAGCCTGGAGACCCTGCTGGCAGGCCCTCAGTCCTGGCACTGTGGCACACTATGGGCTGCTGGGCCCATCCTAGCAGTGACAGCCCCTCTCTCGTCCCCCTGCAGCTCCTGCTGGAGCACCTGGAGTGCCTGGTGTCACGGCATGAGCGCTCCCTCAGGATGACCGTGGTCAAGCGCCAGGCCCAGTCACCATCCGGGGTGTCCAGTGAGGTTGAGGTGCTCAAGGCACTCAAGTCACTCTTTGAGCATCACAAGGCACTGGATGAAAAGGTGGGAAAGCTGCTCAGACCTCTCCTGGTCAGAGTTCCTTCTCCCAACCCTCTGCTCCTTCCCTGCTACTTAGTGATGTTAAGGTGACATGGAGGCCCTCAGCAGGAAAGTCTTGGATATCCCAAAGCTGCATTGAGGAGCTGCTGGGGCTGCCCAGTGGATCCTCTGGGTTTGAGGCTGTTAGGGACAGGGAACTCCCCCATGTCACTCTTGGGGTTGATGGCATTTGATACCCTGGGTCAGTCTTTGCTGTTCCTCCTCAATCATTCACCTCAAGCACCTCCTTCCTCTGCCTGGAGACCTCTCCAGGCTATTCTGGCCATAGAGCTCTAAGAATTGGCCCAGCCTGTTGTCTCCAACACAATTTCACCTCCCCTCCTGCCTCACCTTGTAATGGGCCTGTGACCTGAACCTGTGAATCCAGCTGAGCCTGGCTGTCAGCCCAACAAACAGGCCTGGGAGTGTGCCTAAATCCTGGACACCCTCACCCCAGAGAAATGACAGCCTTTCCTGTGGTTTCACTCACCTGCAGGTGAGGGAGCGCCTGCGAGCAGCCTTGGAGCACGTGGCCACCTTGGAGGAGCAGCTCGTGGATGCTCATCGGCAGGTAAGAGGTACCTGGGCACTCCCTGGGCTGGGAATGCTCCCCATTGCCTTGGGAGTTCATGTGGGATCTGCATTCAGTCAGGTTTGATATAAGGCTTTTGTTCTAAAATTGCTGTTTACTTGAAGTTTTGTCTGTATTTCAGGAAACCTTGTAAAGATTCTGAAAACCGTTTTGTCTCACAGGTGACATTTCCCTGTTGTTTGCTGTTTGGAATTCATGTCACTGACAGAAACAGTCTGAATCTGAATCATTCCAGGGGGCTGAGGATGACTTGGGATTTGCCCTGATTTGGCAGAGACCCAAACCACACTGCTTCAAGCACCTCATCTTGCATGCCCCATTTTCTTCCCTGCTGGAGTCCTGGGGTTGGGACTTTGCTGTCCCAAACCTCCAGCCATGGTCATCTCAGAATCCCAGAATCCCAGACTCATTTGGGTGGAAATGAACCTTAAAGCTCATCTCATTCCATCC
This sequence comes from Alaudala cheleensis, assembly GCA_013398995.1. Classification (NCBI taxonomy): domain Eukaryota; kingdom Metazoa; phylum Chordata; class Aves; order Passeriformes; family Alaudidae; genus Alaudala; species Alaudala cheleensis. Next base: position 490,780 of record VWYE01024883.1, read on the forward strand.
CCTACCATGGGCAGATACACCTTCTACTGTCCCAGGTTGCCCCAAATGTCCACCCTGGCCTTTTTAGGGATAAAGTGTTCCTCAAGAGACATGAAGTCCGTTTTCTTTCCTGGAGTTTGTGCCCAGCCACTACTCACAAAAGGAAAGAGCCATTCCAACAGCCTCTGACAGCCAAATGTTGCTTCTCTTTGCAGTCCCCAAGATAAGTCTCATGGTATTTCCCAGCTCCCAGGCCCCTCTCCTTGCAGAGACCATTCCACATCCTCCCCTATAAGAGCAGGACATCATACCAGTGTTTATCCCCTGCTCCTGCTGCACTGGGCTCAGAATCTGTCTGGCTGTAAACCAGTGAAATGAGCTGGGAGATAGCCCTGGGATCCAGGGCTCACCAAGAAAACCTCCCTCAGTGCTGAGCCTTACCAGCACCTCTGACTTCCTCTCTCTTAGAATGGTGGAATCATTAAGGCTGGAAAAATATCCAACCTTTGACCAAACACCCCCATGCCCACTGAACACTATTGTGAAGTTCCACATCCACTTGTTTTTTGAACACTTCCAGGGATGATGACTCCATCACTGCCCTGAGCAGTTGTGCCAGGGCCTGACCATCCTTTCAGGGAAAAATTTCTTCCTGATTTCCAACCTGACCCTCCCCTGGCACAGCTTGAGGCTATTTCTTCTTGTCCTGTCCATGTTCCCTGGGAGCAGAGCTCGACCCCTCCTGGCTGCCCCCTCCCGTCAGGGAGTTGTGCAGAGCCAGAAGGTCCCCTCTGAGCCTCCTTTTCTCCAGGCTGAGCCCCTCAGCTCCCTCAGGTTCTCCTGGTGCTGCAGCCCCTTCCCCAGCTCCATTCCCTTCCCTGAACATGCTCCAGCCCCTCAATGTCCTTCCTGATCTGAGGATTCCAGGTGTGACCCCAGCAGTGCCAGCTCAGGGCTGTTCCTCACCCGCTCTCTCTGGTCCCCTCCCAGCCACAAGCAGGACTCTGGCAGGAGGCTGGTGCAGCCCTGGCTGCAGGAGGCTGATGCAGCCCTGGCTGCAGCAGGACTGGCCTCACTGCTGCTGTCCCCCAGTGCTGAGTGCCTGTTCTCATGCAGGTGGCAGCTCTGCAGCAAGGCTCCACCCGGGAGCCAGCAGCAGGCGAGCGCGACGAGAGGGAGCCCAAGGAACCAGCACCAAAGCTTCCCTGGAAGGTGAGAGCCCTGGAAACCCCTGCTCTGACCATGCTCAGTGAGGCTGTAATTTCTCCCACCTCCCTGTTGCTGGCTGCAGGGTGCTGAAAAGCTTTTTCCCTCTCCCCTGGGAAAGGGCAAAAGGGTCCAGCCCTGGGTCCTGCCCCATGGGAAACGCCCTTGCTGGTTGATACAGGCCATTTCTGAGAGGGGGGAATTTGTGCTCGGGTGCTCCAAGGGGTTCTGCTTCCCAGAGATCACAGAATAGTTTGTATGGGAAGAGACCTTAAAAGCCATCTTGTTCCAAGCCCCACCATGGGCAGGGACACCTTCCACCACATGCTCTGGGAAGCCCTCAACCATCCCAATTCCATCATTCCTGTAAGAAGCTCCATCCCTGGCTTGTGGAGGCTGTTGATGGAGGTCCCAGAAACCCCAGTCTCCACTTCCACCCCCTCATGAAGTTCCTGCAGGGCCACATTCCCACTTTGAGTGGCTGCAGGCAGTGTCACAGCCTGGGGGCTTTGGGGCATCCCAATATCCACCTCCCTCTCTGGTGCCTTGCAGCGTCTCTCCAACGGCTCCGTCCACCCAGATGATGAGGCTGGGCGGGTGGTGGAGCTGCAGGAGCTCCTGGAGAAGCAGAATTTTGAAGTGGTCCAGGCCAAGGAGCGAATCTCTGCCTTGGCTGCCAGCGTGGCCGAGCTGGAGGAGGATCTGGGCACTGCCAGGAAGGATCTGATCAAATCTGAGGAGATGAGCAGCAAGTACCAGAGAGACCTCCGAGAGGTGAGTCCCTGTTCCCCTGCACTGTCCAGCAGAGACCTCACAGCTGCTTCCACTGGGCTGGGAAGGGATTGGAACTCCTGCTGTGTTCAGGGTGTTCTCCAAAAGAGGCCACTGCCTTTGGGAAATTGTCCGCAGGTCCTCCAGCAGGACTTCCCTGAGATTACAGACAAGTTCTCAGGTGTGCTGCACACCTGGGGCAGTGACCTGTGTCCTCTCTAGAAGGTTTTCCTGTGATTGTTTGATTCTCCCTTTATCACTGTCTCATTCTGCTGTCCCTCATCCCGGTGTCAAGGGGGGTTTTCCCACCCCTTGGACTTAGGGTATCCCAGGCTTGAAGGAGCTGGACGGCCCTGCTGTTCCCAAAATGCTGTCACAGAGCAGGATGTGACAGCCCCATCGCTCCCCCAGGCCCTGGCACAGAAGGAGGACATGGAGGAGAGGATCACCACATTGGAGAAACGGTACCTGGCAGCCCAGCGAGAGGCCACCTCCATCCATGACCTCAATGACAAACTGGAGAATGAGCTGGCCAACAAGGAGTCCCTGCACCGCCAGGTACTGGAACGGGACCTGAAGTGTTCCCCTGCCCCAGCTGATGCCTTGGGAAGGCTGAGCTGGAACAGAGACTGGACAGAGCTAGAGAATAAAGTAGCTATTTACTGAAAGGCTCTAGGACACACCTTGGGGAGGACAAGAGCTTGGCCAGGGCTACAGCCCAGGTAGATTCTGAAGGGTCACAAAATGGCCCCCGGTCACGAGGTCTCACACTTTTATAAGTTCTGGTCCATTTGTATATCGGGGTTTAATTGTCCAATTCCAGCTTCAGGCTGTGAGGTCTCATCCTTCTTGTTTCTCCCTTCAGTCCACTGTTTGTGCTTTTGGGCCTGAAAGTTGTCCTTGGTGTTCAGCAAGGAAAGGATTTGTTTTGTCTCCCTGCCCTGTGAATAGAACTCACTAGCACTTAATGTGAGGCTCCAAACTACACCCGAGGCAGCAGAATCTGAAAAACATAAAAGCTAAAACTTAAGGCATCACAGGGAGCTGGGGGGCAGAAGGGCGTGCTGGGGGTGGGACATGCCGGGCAGCCATCCCGCTGTCCCACAGTGCGAGGAGAAGGCGCGGCACCTGCAGGAGCTGCTGGAGCTGGCGGAGCAGAAGCTGCAGCAGACGATGAGGAAGGCAGAGACGCTGCCCGAGGTGGAAGCAGAGCTGGCCCAGCGCATCGCTGCCCTCACCAAGGCAAGCGGCTGGGGTGGGGCCAGGGCCGGTGGGCGGGCTGGGAGCTGGAGGGGATGGGAGGGAAGGGATGGGAGAAGGAGGGAAGGGATTGGAGAAGGAGGGCAGTTCTGGGACCAGGGGAGGAGCTGGGTCTGGCCGCCCCCTGCAGCGATGGAGCCCTTGGCATCCCACTCTCCTTCCCAGCTGTGGCCTCTCTGTCCCCTGCCGTCCCCACCGCTGCAGGGACAAGGCACTGCCTTTAAAGGACACCTCAATGTGTCCTGCACATGTGGGGTTTGCTCCCTTCCCTCGGCCCCTGTCTGTGTGGATGCCCTTTGGCTTGGGTGAGACCACTGTAGGATGAAGAGAAAGAGGAAGCACCAGGCTGGATTTTGGAGGGTGCAGGCTTGGAGGGAGGGATGGATGCAGCCATCCCTGCCCTTCCTGGGTTCTGGAATGGTGTTTAGTCCCTCCCAGAGCACCTCCAGCTCATGTCACTGTGCCAGCAGGGCTGGTTTGGGCTCACAGGGAGCCCTGGTAGGGATGCAGGCAGTGGGAGAGAGCCCTGCATCCCAGGAAGGACTCAGATGCAGAGATGGACGCCAGGATGCAGCAGGGCACTCATGGCTTTGGGGAGCATCATTTGAGAAGGCTGCTCTGCTTTTCCCAGGCAGAAGAGAGGCACGGGAGCATTGAGGAGCACCTCCGGCAGCTGGAGACTCAGCTGGAGGAGAAGAACCAGGAGCTGGCCAGGGTAAGTCCTGATCCTTGCCTGGGTGCCTGGGCACACCTGGATTGCAGTTCAGGAACAGGCTGGGAGAACAGCCTGGTTAATCCTTTCCCATCCAGGATCACTTAAACGTGAGCCACACAGGAGCTCATGGCACTCTCTCCTGTGATTTCCCCTCTCCCAGACATCAAAGACTTGCTGTTAATATTCCACACCCACTCCTCTCCCAGCATCACACCCTGGGCAAGCTGGGACCCCAAATGTAGGGTGGAAGGGGAGGCTCCAGCAGCTCTTCCCCTGAGTCTGGATCAGCAGGATGAAAAGGGCAGGGAAGCTGAGCTACCTTGTCCTGGGTTGCACAGTCCCTTCTCCAGCTTCTTTGCTTCTCAGCCAGGGGCTGGGCTGTCCATGCAGGAGGTTGTGATGCCCATTTCTCGGGTCACCCAAGTGACATTACAGATGCCCCTATGGAAGTCCCAAGATGTTTTGCCTTAAGATAGATATTTGAAAATCCAGAGGTCTGGAAAGTGCCCCCAGTGTGGATACACAAGAGAAGTTTTCTTGAGGGGCAGGCTGGCATGATCTCCCTCAATCCTTTTCTCTCCTGTCCATCCCTGGGAGGTGGCAGAGAGCAGCAGAGCCACCATAGAGGGTCCAACCAGTGCTGTAAGAGGTGGATTCATCAACCAAAGCTGGGTCTGGTGAGCCAGCTGTGCCACTGCAGCAGGCACAGGATGGCAGGAGGGCACTGAGCCCCCTGGATGTGACAGGGCTGTCACTGTGTCTGACCCAGGCCCGGCAGAGGGAGAAGATGAACGAGGAGCACAACAAGCGGCTCTCAGACACCGTGGACCGGCTGCTGAGCGAGTCCAACGAGCGCCTGCAGCTGCACCTCAAGGAGAGGATGGCAGCCTTGGAGGAGAAGGTAGTGTCTGGGGCAGGGGTCCTCTGGGAGTTGAGGGGTCTGCAGCTCCTCTGTGCCTCATCCAGGCATGGCCCAGGGCTGGAAGTGTCTGTGCAGGGCTGGAGAAATGGTAACATGCAGGACACAGCAATGCTGGGGCTGGTGGAACACAGGGAACTGCTCTGGTCACCTCAGCCAGGGATACACCCCTGCCCAGCACCTCCCCCCTGCCACACCAGCAGGATTTGTCCTTCTCCATTCCCTCACCTCCCTGTGTCTCTGTCAGTGCAGCCACCTGTGCCCAGCTGTCAGGGCAAATCCCGGCTGCATTTCGCAGGAAAAAATGCAGTGTTCATCCTGTCCCAGTGCCCATCCTTCCACGTGCTGCCTTAAAACCTTCCTGTCCAAATCCCACCCCAGCAAGCAACAGGGACCAGAGTGATGACATGTTGTGAAGGCATTGCCTGCTTCCCAGGCTGGTGCCAGCACCGTCCCACCCTGAGTTTATCCAGGTCTTTCATGCACAGAAAAGATCCTGTTTGGCTGGCAGCACTCACCAAAAATGAGCACTGGTTCAAACTCTCCAGGGGAGGCTTAGATAGATATTAGGAAGAAAAATGTCTAGGAAAGAATTACAGCATTGGAATAGACTGCCCAGGACAGTGGTGGAGTCACCATCCCTGGAAGTGTTCCAAAAACATGGATGTGACACTTGGGGTCATGGTGCTGGGGGGAATGGTTAGGCTCAGTCTTAGAGGGCTTTTCCAATCCTAACAATCCCATGATTCTGTGATTTTACAAGCACATCTCCTTTCCCTTCTGCCTACTCCCTAGCTTAGATGTAAGGGACGTTTTCCCCCTTGATCCAGCTGCTCAAGGAGTTGTTCTCCTCTCAAACATATTTCCTAATCATCAATCCCTGTCCATCAAATCCCTCATGGATCTCCACGGCCATGCTCAGCCACAGAGCAGGGCAGGACTTGAGCTGAGGCCATCCTGCTTGAGAGGCAGGAGCTTTGCAGAGGACACCTGTGCACAGGCAGGTGAGGAGTAGCCCAGGGAGCCTCTTCCAGGTGTTCACTACACAGGGATTCCACACTGGCCATTCCTGGGAGGCCATTTCCTAAATGGTCTCTCTTTTTCTGTCCTGTTTTTGTTCCCTTTTATTTTCTTTGGTTTTTCTTAAAGAATACATTGTTACAAGAGCTGGAAAATACCCAAAAGCAGATAGAGGAACACCAGCATGACAAGGTAAATGTGACTGCAGGGACCTGACCCAGTGATGGCATTGCCTCACTCCCAACCCCCTCTAGAGGCACTTGCTTCTCCTAAAATGCTCCAGTTTGGGAGGAGCTGGGATCCCAGAGCACCTGACAGCAGGAGGCCACTCACTCACCTGTGCAGTAGCTGGATAGAAGCTGCCATTCCCCTCCCCAGAGAGCCCTGGGTCAGTTCCCTGCCCATGAATGTTGGGTCCCATCTCAGTGTTTCTGTCACACTCATCCATCCCTGAGCCCACTGGGGACAGTGGCAGGGCCGGGGTGGCTTCACCTGTGCATAGAGGAGGGCTCAGGCAGCCATGTCCTCCTGGCCCCTGAGGCTTTCTCAGACTGGGGGGGATCTGCCCCGTGCCCAGCTGGCAGAGACCCCAGAGGCCTTCACACCCTGCTCTCAGATAAAGCATCTCAGTATCATCTGCATGAATCCCTAGAGTCCTTGCTAGAAAGCTGGAGGGATGTGCCTTTTTGGAGTAGTGGGAGCTTTTTGGATGTGCTGTATGTCTCATGCATGGTTTGGGGGATCAAGGGGGCTGCTTTTCCCCTTGCCTGCAGGGAGGGTGTGTGCTTATTCCTTGTGCTTCCCAGTCATGGCTGCTCAGGTCTGGGCAGGGCAGAGCTCAGGGACTCTCATGACACTGCTGGCACTTTGTCCACCCTGGCTCAGCCTCTTTGTCCCCCAGACTGGATCCTGCTGTGCCTGGGAGATGTCTTCTCCTCTCCCTCCCTGTCCATCTGCAGCCTCCCCCAGCATCTCCCAACACTGGGTGTGGGCACAGCTTCCCCATGGGGATGCAGCTGGGAACAGGAGGAACAGGGCCAGCACTAAGTTTGGCTGGGGGGTCCTTCACTGCCAATCCCTTGCCAGGGGAACACACACATGCAGTCTGGAGAGAGCCAGAGCATCTAAGTGGGCCCTGTTTTCCTTCATCTCCCAAAGCAGCATCCCTTGAGCACCTGTGTCTGTCTGTCCTGATCCTCCCTGCCCAGCACCCTCATTCCCTGTGCCTTCATGAGCTGTTTCTTTACTGATGTGTCCAAGATGCTTTGAACCTGGGGTGGGGATCTGTGAAGGGAATGTTTGTTTGGCAATAGCCAAGCATGTGGGTTACCCCAAAGCTGGCAGCTCCCCAGAGCAAACCCAAGCCCTGCCTGTCTCATCCCCCCGAACAGCGGCGTTTGTCCGATGAGATCGACAAGCTGAGGCTGGAGGTGGATCAGCTCAAGACCAGGAGTGGGACGTTTGTGGAGAGTGTGCACACCAGGTAAGCGCCAGGGCAAAGCCCTGCACCCCTGGCTTTGGGGGGAGTTTGCTTTGGGGACCCCAAAGTGCTGCTGGTATTGGGTATTTCTGGTGCCCCCAAGCTTCAGTGCTGGGCTGCAGGGTCCTCACAGCAGGGTCAGCTCCAGCCGTGCGTTGCCTCCGTGGGTCTGTCCTGGGGTGGGATGTAGACTCTTGAGAATAGCCCAGCCCAACTGAATGGCCCCATATTTGCTCTTGTAAGGGCAAGAAACTAACCACTGGGTATTATTTCTTTTTCTGCACAAGTGGCTTAGGGCTTATTCTGAAAGCTGGATATTCACCAAAGGACATTTTCCCATGTGGAGTACAGGGGATGGGCTGGTGCAGCAGGAGGAATTGCTTTGGAGTTGTTGCAGGCAAAGGAGAATGGAGCCCCTCTTTCTCCAATGCAATAGTGCTCCCACACCCTTTCATTTAAAGTCAGCTGGGACAGGGGAACATCCCAGCCCAGGGCACAAGGAGCAGAGGTGAGTCCATCAGGACCAGCACACCCAGAGCTGCTCCAGAAAAACAGGGGTGCAGAAGGAGAATGACAGCACAACTACCCCATTGTGCTGCTGCAGCCACCTGGGACCACACCCTGCCCTGAGAACTTCCAGTGTGGGTTCAAGGCAGCAAGGGGTCAATGGGAGCAGCCAGTGAAGAAAATTTCCCTCTCAGCAAGGCTGGAAAAGATGGGGAGGAGCTGGTGTAAACAGCTTTGGATCTGTCAGCAGAGAGGAGAAGGAGGCCTGGAGACCCTGTGTTTGTCATGGAGAGAAGAAATGCGGAGGGTGAGGAAGAGCCTGTGAGGATGAAGGAGAGCTGAGTGCTGGAGCAGAGTCTGGAGCATATGTTGAACCTCTTTGCATGGGTCTTTAGGGGCAGAATGGACAATTAGTTGATTTTTTTGTATTTCTCAGATGAAAAATCAGTAGCAATCTTGAGTTGCAGAATCATCCCCCAGCTGAAATGTCAGCTTTTGTCTAAGGTGTTTCTGTCTGGTTTTAGCTGGGCAGCAGCTTGTCAGCAGCTCTGAAATCCCAGGAACTTGGATTGTACCTTTGTCTGACACACCAGGCCAGCCCAGCCATGCTGCTCGTGGTGCTGATTTTATCTCCAGGCCTGTATCTGCACTGCAAACCAGGCCCACCATGGTGGGAAACCCCAATCTGCCTGGGACTGCTGCTTTTGTCATCTTAAATTCACCTTAAACTAAACAAACCTTGAGTCTCCAATGGCACTGTCTGTGGGGAGTAATCACCCTGTGCCCAGGAAGGTGCCTTGTTCAGCTCCATGGTTGGGTCTTCAGGTCAAAAGGAACAACCAGGCAAAGTGGAGACATGGACTGAACACCACGAGTGGCTCCAAGTGTCCTCATGTCCAGCTGCTGCCTTGCTCTGCCCAGTATGGCACTCACCAGGTCCTGGTCCCAAGCACTAGCCCTGGCAGGGAGGAGGAGTGTGAAGAAGTCCCAGCTGGTTTCTGCTGGGAGATTCCAACAGTGCTCCTGTCCTCACACCTGGAAGATGTTTCAGGTGGAATTTTATTCATTGCAATCACAGAATAATTAAGGTTGGAAAAGTCCTCCAAGGTCACCAAGTCCAGCCTTCAGCCAAATACCAACATTCCCCCTAAATCACATCACAAAGTGCCACATGTACCATTTTTTGAACACTTCCAGGGATGGGAACTCCACCACTGCCCTGGGCAGCCTGTGCCAGGGCTTGACCATCCTTTCATTAAGAAATTTTTCCCAATATCCAATCTGAATCTCCCCTTGAGGCCATTTCCCCTCATCCTGTCACTCACTGCCTTGGAGAAGAGACTGACCCTCATCAGGGTATTTTCTTATGAAAACGTTGCAATAAACACAAAAGGAGAAGAGCTCCCTGGCTGGCTCCTGCTGGGTATGTGGGGATGGAGAAGACTCAAGTTGTGTTGAGAGATTCCAGCTGCTCTGGAGAGGGAGGGGCAGGAAGGGCCTGTTCAGCCCTGGCTCCACAGCAACCCCCCAGTGCACAGGGGTTTGGGCAGAACTGGCTGGATGCCCCAATGGGTTCACAGAGAAGGGGGAAGAAGCAGCAGGGGAAGGCCCAGGGCTGAACTGACAGTCTGGGAAAGTTGGGAGTTGACTGAGGTCAGAGGCTGCAGTTCCTCAGAAGGGGCAGCTCTGATCTCTGCTCTGTGTGACAGTGACAGGACCCAAGGAAGGGCTGGAGCTGGGTCAGGAGAGGGTCAGGCTGGATATCAGGGAAAAGTTCTTCCCCCAGAGGGTGCTGGGCACTGCCCAGGCTCCCCAGGGAATGGGCACAGCCCCGAGGCTGCCAGAGCTCCAGGAGTGTTTGGACAAAGCTCTCAGGGATGCACAGGGTGGGATTGTTGTGGTGTCTGTGCAGGGACAGGAGCTGGACTTGATTGCTGTGGGTCCCTTCCAGCTCAGGATATTCTGTGATTCTGTGAATGATTCTGTGAGTGCATTTCCAGGTTCCCTGTGGGGGAATGGGGCACCTTTTTCCAGAGCCTGGTTTTGCACCCTTTCATGCCGAGCAGACGCACATGGCTGGGATGGGCATCTCGCAGTGCTCTCCTCCTCCTGCTCTTCCTCCTCTGTCCCAAGAAGCCTGGGCTGCAAGGGGAGCAGCCTGAGGGTGAGGGTGTCCTGCACATAGCAATGTCCCCCACAGGACTCTCTCTTCCCAGGTCCCACATGGGCAGTGCCACTGACCTGCGCTTTCCGCTGGGAGCTGTGGTCCACGCCCCAGCTGAGCCCTTCGGAGCAGCTCCGGGGCTGCCCCGGGCACAGAAGGGACGATTCGGTGCCAGGAGAGAGGAGCCAGCCAAGGTAAGCCTTGTGCACCCCAGCATTAGGGTCTGCTCCTGCCCTGCACCTTGGGTTAGGGTCAGATCTGGACACACGGGGCAGTTTCCTTTCCTTCCTGGTGCATTGATGGGGGAACATTGGAAGGGTTTCCCATTGGGGTCACACTGAGATGGAATTCCTATGTGGAGGTCAGCAGTCTGGCTTTTGGAGACATGGGAATGCTGTGTAGGACTGTGGTCCTTGTTCCCCCAGGACTGGGAGCAGGCCCAGGCAGGTGGGGTTCTGGCCACGGGGCCTCACGCCTTCGACAGCGACCCCGACATCTCTGATGTGGACGAGGATGACCGCGAGACGCTGTTCAGCTCCATGGATGTGCTCTCTCCTGGTGGGCACTCAGATGCCCAGACATTGGCCATGATGCTTCAGGAGCAGCTGGATGCCATCAACGAAGAGATCAGGTATGACCATGGCCAAAACCCACCACTGCCTTGTGCAGAAATGGCTCCAGGGGATCAACAAAAAGCCAGGAAGCTCTGCTGGCCTATAATTGGGGCCTTGGGGTATCTTCAGCCAGAGAAATGGCTCCAGGACATCCAGCCACGGGGCTTGGTCCTGCCATGTCTCCCCGTCCCTCAGCTGCACCAGTGCTGACTCAGAGGGTCATTGTTTCAAATGATCATTATTTTGTAAAAAGTCCTCCATGGATATTAAAAGCAATCAGGGTGTGTCTCAGCTCTGGTTTTTATGGATCCTGATGGATCTTGCTGCCATTCCTGGAGACTGGGGGTTGAGGCACAGCACCTGATTTCCCCAGGTGCATTTCCCCAGGATAGAGGTCCTGTGTCCCTGGGAAGGTAGGGAGCCAGGAGCACTGAGACACAGTGCAAGGGACACAAGGGAATTGCAATTTTAATCAAAACAATGTACAATGTTTATTTGTGTCCACAACATGATAACACGATAGAGGAAAAAGAGAGAGAGGGAAAGAATGGAGAGAAAAAGAGGGGAATAGCTACCACTAGATGAGATGAAGTCCTTGTGGCTGTCTGCCAACAGATCTGTCTTCTTCTGTGGGGAGATCTTGAATTTTGGTGAATTTAAGGAGTCTTTTTATAGTCTTTCCAAAGCACAGGTAGTTGGCCAAAAGGTGGGGCAATAAGGATGGTGTGTTCAGAGAACAGAATGGAGACAGGACAGGGACAGCACAGGCCCAGCCTGGCAACAAGCACAGCCAGTACACTGCAACATGCCATTGTTCCTGCCTGGGTTCCCATGGGAATGCACACCAGTCTGTGGTCCAGTGAACACACCTGGCAGATGCCCCAGCTCAGCCAGGCCAGAACTCCTGTGTTGGGGTTTTAGGGTTTTTTCAGTCTCTGTCCTTGGGGTTTCAGTCTCTGTCCTTGATGACGGTTGTGAGGCAGATGAGGGATCTTCTCACCGTCTCTTACCCTGCTGCTCCCCCAGGATGATCCAGGAGGAAAAGGAGTCCACGGAGCTGCGCGCGGAGGAGCTGGAGACGCGGGTCACGAGCGGCAGCATGGAGGGCCTGAACCTCACCCAGCTGTGCAAGAGAGCCTCCATCCCCACCTCGCTGACGGCCCTGTCCCTGGCCAGCTCGTCCCCACCGCTCAGCGGCCGCTCCACGCCCAAGCTCAGCTCCCGCAGCGCCGCGCAGGACCTGGACCGCATGGGGATCATGACGTTGGTGAGGAGCTGGCGGGGCCGGGGCTGGCGGGGTCTGCCTGTGGGGTGGGAGCCATGCCCGGTGTCCACACGGACCCGTGGGGGGTGTGGGACGGTGGGGTGCCCGTGTTTGCTGTCTCCAGCCTGGCAGCCTGGCCCTGGGATTGCTCTGGGGGGTGCTCCATTAACTGCCCCCCTTTCTGTGTCTCTCTCGCTTTCCCCCTTGCAATCAGCCCAGCGACTTGAGGAAGCACCGGAGGAAACTGCTAGTGAGTGGCTCCCATCCCGTTGGTTTTTGTCCAAGCCCTTTTTCCAGCCTGCTCCTGGCTTTGTCCATACCAGGTCAGGGTGCAGCAGGCGCGGGATGGAGCTGGGGACCCCAGGGATTCTGCAGGACAATCATGGGGATCCCCAAAGGTGCTTGGACATGTTCCCGCCGGCAGCCTGGGGGGTCTGGCAGGACATGGGGAGGTTCAGAAAGCCACTGGGTCCTCAAACATTGTGTCCCCTCTGGCAACAGGGTGTCCTTGGGACATTCACATCTGTGCTCCTCAGAGCCCTCTGATGAGGGCCAGCAGCTTCTGTCCCCACACCCTGACCTGGACCATGGGGCTGCATCCTCTCACCCCCCATTCCCAGGATCTCAGCCATACTGCCACATCCTCCCCATCTGCTTGGGCATCTGGAACCATTGCCAGAGCTCTCATTCAGGCCATTCCTGGAGCATGGCAAAGCCCCAGTGCTCTGGTGGCTCTTTTGGCCATGCCTCCATGGAGCAAGAGAGAGGCAGGCAGCAGGGCAAGGATGGAGCTGGGCTCTGGCCTCCCACCCTCACGGCCTCTCCATTGTTCAGTCACCTGCAGCTCGGGACGAGAGCCGGGAGGACAAAACCACCATCAAGTGTGAGACGTCCCCGCCGTCTTCACCCAGGACACTGCGGCTGGAGAAGCTGGGCCACCCTGCCCTGAGTCAGGAGGATGGCAAGAGGTGTGTGGAGACCCTTGGCATCTCTTGGTTTGAGGATATACTTGGGGCACACGTGGGATGTGGGGTGGGCTGGGATTTGCAGTGGCTTGTGCCCTGCTCAAGAATAACCTAAAGGCTTTGCTTTTCCTCTCCCTCCTCCATCCCCAGCTCACTGGAGGACCAGGCCAGCAATCCCAGCAGCAGCCAGGACTCCTTGCACAAGGGCTCCAAGAGGAAGGGGATCAAATCCTCCATTGGGCGCCTGTTTGGGAAGAAAGAGAAGGGTCGCTTGATCCAGCTGAGCAGAGAAGGGGCCACAGGGCAGGGTCTGTGAGCAGCCCTGTCCCTGTCTGTGCCAGGCTCTCCACACCCTCTGTCTGCCATTGGGGTGCTGTTGGGGCGACAGGGAGGGGCAGGGACACCGCTGCTGGTGTGGAGATGTTGGAGCTGTGGCAGCTTCAGGGAAGTTGGAGCTTGGTGTTTTCTCCCCTTGGCCTCTGTGGCCTGAGCATGGTGTCACCTGAATGCTCTGTCAGAGCTGGGGTGTGGACGCTGACCTCCTTCACTGTATCTCATCTTTAATGTCCTCAAATCTACTTCCCTCCCCATGGATTTTGCAGAGCCCTTTGATAGGAGCTCCTTTTCCACTCCTAAATCCTTTACTGCTTCCATGCTGGGCATTGTTGGACTCAGTGATCTTTCTGTGTCCCTTCCAGAAGGGACTGTTCTGTGACTTTGGGATTCTGGGATTTTGAAATAGGAGGGATGGCAGGAGGGGATCTGCCTGGGCTTCCCAGGGATGCTGAGGGACCATGGGGGTTGCAAAGGGTTGCAAAGGGACACTGTCACCTCCTGTGCTGTCATTGTGTGTCCCCCTGGTGTGGAGACAGTGACAATGCCCACACTGGACCTGGGGGAGGTCACACTGACCCAGGGACATCACACTGACCTGAGGCTGTCTTGCTTGCCCAACAGTGGTGCTGACTGATGTGGAGGGGGGCATCCAGGACCCCCTGGGACTGGGCAAGCTGGGAGCTCAGGCTGAGAAGGATCGGCGCCTGCGGAAGAAGTGAGTTAACTTCCTTCCCTAACCCAGCAAGAAACTGATCTGCTGGGAAGCCATGGCACAGGAATAGGAATTGCTGGGAAATCTTCTCACTTTCACCCTCCCTTGGGCCTTGTTACTTCCTTCACAACTTTGTCTCCTAGCTGCAGCCCGGGGTCTGTTCCCTTCCAAGAACTGTCCCTTCCCCACAAGCCCCTCATAAATCACTCTTCTGCTTCTGTTCCTGCCAGGCACGAACTCCTGGAGGAGGCTCGGAGGAAAGGGTTGCCCTTTGCCCACTGGGATGGCCCCACTGTTGTGTCCTGGCTGGAGGTGCGTGCCCATGGATTGTCCTCATGCTGTCCCCACAGGTCTGTGTGTGCTGCCATGTCCCACCATGCTTGGTCCATGCACATGGCTGGGGACTGCAAGTCCTGGGAGAGCAGAGGAGATCCCTGGATCCCTCAGAACCTGTGGAGTTGTGGTTTGCGTAGGGCTTTGGGTTTAAGCACAAGTCTGATGAGGAGTGGCTGAGGGAGCTGGGGGCTCAACCTGGAGAAAAGGAAGCTCAGGGGTTCCTTCTGGCTGTGCACAACTCCCTGACAGGAGGGGACAGCCAGGGGGGGCTGAGCTCTGCTCCCAGGGAACAGGGACAGGACACGGGGAAACGGCCTCAAGCTGTGCCATGGGAAGTTTAGGTTGGATATTGGGGAAAAGTTCTTCAGTGAAAGGATGGTCAGGCCCTGGCACAACTGCCCAGGGCAGTGGTGGGGTCACCATCCCTGGAAGTGTTTGAAAGATGTGTGGATTTGGCACTTGGGACGTGGGTAAGTGATGAATGTAACAGTGCTGGGGGAGTGCTTGGAACTGATCTTAGAGGGCTTTTCCAACCTCAGTGATTCAGTGAAAAGCTCTGTGGGTGCTCCTTCCCTGTGCTGAGCCTATCAGGCATGGGGATACTGGGCTGCCCACAGGCCACCTCTGCAAGGTCCAACCAGAATCCCACGTGGACATTCAGCTTCGATATCAGGCTCTAGAGAGGGTGGCCTTGCCCCTGGCACCAGGGTGGCAGTGCCAGGCAGTCAGTGCTGTCCCTGTCCCCAGCTCTGGGTGGGGATGCCAGCCTGGTACGTGGCTGCCTGCCGGGCCAACGTCAAGAGCGGGGCCATCATGTCAGCGCTGTCAGACACCGAGATCCAGCGGGAGATCGGCATCAGCAACGCCCTGCACCGCCTCAAGCTGCGCCTGGCCATCCAGGAGATGGTGTCCCTCACCAGCCCCTCGGCACCGCCCACCTCCCGCACGGTGAGTGCTCCCGGCACGCCCTCCGTGTGCCACTGCCTGCGTTTGAAAGACAGGTGTCTGCTAGGGAAAAGCCAGAGCCCCCCTTGCAATGGAGAACGCAAACCCCCTCCCTCCAAATTATTATAAATCTGAAATTAAGGGGCTTTCAGGCAAAAAAGATGTGGGAATAGGAATAACAGGCTTTTTACTTATAACAAAACAAACAAACAGCTACAGCATTAATAATAAGACAGAACCAAGAACCTGGAGGGGCTTTGCTCCACAAAAGCCCAGGGCAGTCTGATCCCCAGTGGCTCTGAGGCGCCAAGGTGGAAGATCCCGGGCTGGGGATGAGGTAGATGGGCAGTTCCACAGTGGTGGCTGGAGCAGCAGAGATGTCCCGGCAGAACAGGGGTGTGAGGTCAGTGTAGCCAAAAGCCTAAAAGCAGGGCCCGAGAAAACGGCAGTGCTGGGACAGGGCCGGGCCCGCTCCATTAGGGCAGGAGGCAAGCTCAGAAATCCCCAGGCACACCAGCAGATGGTGGTAGGTTTCCCGGGAGCGGAGTCGGTGGTGACAGTGAAATTCCTCCCGCAGCAAGCAAACAGCCTGGCGTACTCTCCTCAAAGTGCCAAGACCACAAGTGCCCGCACCCCCAGCTGCCCCCCCCATCCCTTTTCTGCCCCTAAATCTCTTGTTACCTTTCCCCTTGAGGGAGACAAAAGAAAAAAAACTAGCTGTAGCCAGGTTCTGCCTTCTTTTCCCTGGCCTCTTTTGTCTTTGGGTAAGTACCAAGTACTCGATCGTTAATGTCTTAGCAACTTGAAGGAAAAAATTCTAAAAGAAATAACCAAAAACCAAGTCTAACCCCCCAACAGCCACACAACCTGCTCCCTGCCCTCCTTTCCCTTGGGACCACTGTGGCAAATGGTGGTGATGTCCCCTCATGGACTGGTCAGACCACTGAACGCTCCTCCTCCAGCACAAAGGTCATTCCCAGCTGGAATCATGGAGCTCTTTCCAGTTTCAAGGCTCCTGCTGCTCACATGGGGCTGTCAGCAGGAGGCCAACCCTGCCAAGAGCAGAACTCAGTCCATGTGCTAACTGTGGCCCTGTTTTGTGAGGTTGCATGTCTATTATTTTAACACTTGTTAATATGGAGGTAGCATTGGATCTCTCACTCACCAACACCACAGTCAATGCAGTTGTTTGAGGGCTATTGTTGAACTAAGTTATGGTAACAAAAAAGAGATGCTGAAAACCTTTTTTCAAACTCCAAAATTTAAAATTATTTCTGTAGTCCAGATTATATTGATGGATAAACCTTTTTCCTCTATGCCTTTCTAAAGCTTGTGTCAAGCCATTGATAAATGCTGAATAGAGTTCTGTTGCCCCTGTGTTATTTGTGTGGAAGACCCTTCTGGGGTCCCCACTGGCTGAGTTAGCAAAAGGGTTGGGGTAAAACTCCATTCTAAGAGCAGAAATCCAAACATCCCTGAGGTACAGGGCCAGCTTGGTTGCACAGAGCCTTTTTCCTAATCGTTTCAACACAAGCCTTTTCCATCTGAAATTCCTGGGGCAACTCAGAGCAATTGCAGATTCCTGCCCTTGGTAGGATGGAGGGATTGTGTGTTTTGCTGGTCCCCAAAGGCCTTGAGGAGTTAATGGTGGCCAAGCAATGCCAAGACACATCTGTGGACTTGCAGCTGGCAGAAGGAAGGCTGCTCTGTCCCCCTCAAATGGCTGTGTCTGGGGTCACAGCTGATGGGGACAGGCTTGCAGGCTCCTTGAGCACCACACTAAAGTTGAAAGGGAGATGAATGAAGGTTCTTGCTCTGCTCTCTGTGGCTGCATGGACAGCCCAGGGTCCCCCCAGGCAGTGGGGTGTCACCAGGTTGAGTTGCAAGGATGTGGGGTGTCCCCAGGACAGCTCCAAGCACAGGGTGGTCTGATCCTCCACCAGCCTGAGCCTGGCTTGGGTCCAGCATAGCTGGGTCTGACACCAGGTGTCAGCATGAGCCCAGGTGAGCCTAAGTGTGCTCAGGTGGGCAAAAAGGCCAAGGGCTGCTGGGGTCACACCTGGAATCCTGGGGCACTTCACATCAACAGAGACCTGGAGGAGCTGGAGCATGTCCAGGGAAGGGAACAGAGCTGAGGAAGGGTCTGGAGTGGCTGAGGGAGCTGAGAAAGGGGCTCAGCCTGGAGAAAAGGAGGCTCAGAGATTCTTTCTGGTTCTGCAGAGTTCCCTGACAGGAGGGGGCAGCTGGGGGGACAGCCAGGAGGGGTTGGGCTCTGCTCCCAGGGAACAGGGACAGGACAAGAAGAAATGGCCCCAAGTTGTGTTCATGCTGAATATTGGAAATTTCTTCATGGGAAGGGTGGTCTGGCCCTGGCATAGCTGCCCAGGGCAGTGGTGGGGTCACCATCCCTGGAAGCATTCAAAAAATGAGTGGATGTTTCACTTGAGGACATGGTTTAGTGCTGAGCACAGTGGTAGTGCTGGGTTGAGTGTTGGACTTGATGATATTTCAGCCTTAATAATTCTATGATTCCATGACTCCATGGTGATTGTGAACTGAGGCCATGTCTCTGTGGTGGTTTGCTCTGACCCCTCTGCTCTTTTCCCTGCAGTCCTCTGGAAATGTCTGGGTCACCCATGAGGAGATGGAGAACATGGCAACTTCCACCAAGACGGTGAGGCAGGGCAGCCTCCGGGGGAGGGGAGCCCCTGGGGTAGCAGGGTCTGAGCAGCTCCAGGTGTGTTAACCCAGGGGGAAGGGCATCCCTCCCATGTCAGCCCTTGGCCAGCACCCTGTAGCTCTTTAGAAACCCTCTTTCAACCTTTAATGTTCCAACAATTTCTAAAAGTAGCTTAAACCCCATCAGATTTTTTTTTTATCTTGTGGATTTCACTGGGTTTCCAGAGGAGCCTGGCTGTTTTTGAGTTAAAAAAAAATCTTGAGACACATAAGATCCCTGAGTCATTCTGCACCCAAGCCATGGTCTAATCCTCCACTGACCTCAGCACACCCAAATATTGTCCGCACTGTGTGTCCCTGCCACTGGCTGACAGCTTGGGGTCCCTTACAGGGATGTGTCCATGCTCCTAAAAGCTCTGGCCCCTTCGGAGAGATGGAGCCACACTCCCTTCTCTGCAACCTCATCACCCCCCATCTGTGTCTCAGAGCAGGGCAGCAATTTGGATTGTGGGAATTGTGTGTCCAAGGCCAGGTTGGCACACCCTAGAACAGTGGAAGGTGTCCCTGCCCATGGCAGGAATGGAATAGGATGGGCTCCAAGGTCCCTTCCAATCCAAACCAGTTTGGGGTTCTCTGAAATAAGCATTTTATTGAAGCTTTTGTTCAGTAGCAGGGATGTGCCACTGTCCCATGGCTGGTTCTCTGACACTGAAGAAAACAGGTTGGCAAAGGAGGGAAAATAAAAAATTAGTTAATTGCCTTGAGCAGCCCCCTGCAGGCTGTACTGAAGCTTAATTCTCTTTCATCCATCTGATTTGGGGGGCCTAAGAACTCTCCATGTTTCCCAGGGAAGATGAATGAGCCCCAGGGTTGGTGCCATCTCCAGCCCAGGCCTCATCCTGTCCTCTCCTCCTCCTCCTCCCCATGCTGTATTCTTGATTAGAGGTGGGTTGGGAACCAGGCCCAGCAGGGTCAGGGTATCCCCAGCACCCTGGGGACAAGGCTGAGGTCCCCAAGCCATAGGAGTGACCCTGGCCCCTCTGTGCCCCTCTGTGCTGAGGGGTCCCATGCTCAGTGTGTGTGGCAGGCCCTGTCCCTGTGCAGGGCCACAGGTACTGATTTCTCTGTCCTTTCTGTTGACATGCTGTCACACTTAGGACACAGAGGAAGGCAGCTGGGCACAGGTGAGGTCCCTGGGCCACCCTTGTCTGTGGGTGGTGCATGGGGTGGTTGGGGGGGAAGCTGGACATCCCAGGGGATGTTTGGGGCATTGATGATCACCAAGGCCTTGAAGGCTTCTACCTGCACCCCGTGGCTGCTCCTCTGGGCCATCTCTCAGGTACAAGATGTGCTCCTGGGCCCTTCTCTGCTCCAGGCAGTGGCTTTTCCTGTGACCTCTGTGAGATCCAGAGCCTGTGTTAAAAACCCCCACCGGTGTGGCCAACCAGTTGCACATTTACTTTTCATCTATTTTGTAGCCCCAAGTCCATACAGATGATTTTTATGAATGAAACATTTGTGAGGAAAGAGTCCTGCTTGGATCCATCGCTTCTGGTTTCATCCCTCTCAAATGTTTAACTTTCCTTCTGGCGGATTTTAAGTAATTTTTGGACCCAAAATCAGTTTGCAGTGAAAGTGAATGGGTGGATTTTTTCCCAAAACTGGCCATTTTTTTTTTAAAGTAATAAAATAGATATTTCTAAAGTAGAGATTCTTAAAAATCATCTGGGAATGCACTGTAACCTGTTTATCAGTTGCTTTGTCCTTCAATGAATGTGCTTTTTGCAGAGGCAGCTGTTCATAAAGTCCAGTTATACCTTGCCATTACTGCTTTGTCTCCTGGAGGGAGATGAGTAGGACACAGACCATGGCCAACAGGACTGTTCCCTCCAGCTCCTTCAGTCCCACCCAGGGGTGACTCCTCTGGGTTTAGCCTCAGGACAGTGACCCTTCTGGGCTGTCACCTCCTGGGATTCTGCAGCTCCACCAAGCCCTGGCTTCTCCCCAGCTTCTCCATGTGCTTCTCTGCAGACACTGGCCTATGGGGACATGAACCACGAGTGGATTGGGAACGAGTGGCTGCCCAGCCTGGGGCTGCCCCAGTACCGCAGCTACTTCATGGAGTGCCTGGTGGACGCGCGGATGCTCGACCACCTCACCAAGAAGGACCTGCGGGTGCACCTGAAGATGGTGGACAGCTTCCACCGGTGAGTCTGGCCCCCAGGGCACATGGAGCAGAGCAGGGAGGGATTTGAGGGATTCTCCTCTGTCTTGGGCAGCCCTGGATGGCTCAACCCTGGATGACTGCCCTGAGCTGGGCTGAAGTTCTCCTTCACCTCGCTCCATGCTGCAGAATTGCAAAGGACCAGGCCTTCCCCTGGCTGTCAAGCAAACCATGGGCAAAACTTCAGTGATACAGTTTACACACAGCCAGAGTGGAGTGAGCCACCTAGAGATGCATCAAGTCTCTCTGAGGGCGTCCTGCAGCCTCTCAGAGTGGCTCAAGTAAGAGCAAGACGACTTCTTCAGGCTTTGTAAAAGAAAAGGTTTTAATAAAAAGAGAAAATTGCAAACAGTATAAAGCAAATAGAAACAAGCTGAGCACAGTGCAAGGGAGACCCTTGCACTGGTAAGGCACCCCAAAAAAGCCACGAGGGGCTCTGTGCAGTCTCTTAAGTATTTAATAGTCAATACTTGACAAAATGCCCAGTTGGAGTGGCAGCAGGTCACACTTCAGGTGACCAGCAGGGGTCTGGCACAGGTCAATCCTGGCACTCGGCCACCCAGGATAACAGCAGCACTGAACCTTCTGGCTTCTTTACCTTATATGTGAGCAAGGGATGAAACCTCAGTTCCTTCTTAATACAGAAAAGCCTTGCTACCCTGGGGGTGCACCTCTACATCTCAGGCTCATCCCACCTGGTGCTCCACTGCTGTCTGCCAGCAGCCCAGTGGGAGAAGGCTTGTGCCATCCCAGCCATGGCTCCAACACCAGGATCCAGCCCTGCCATGGGGTTCCAACTTCCTGTGGGCCTGCCAGGGTCACCTCCAGGAGTGAGCCCTTCAGCCTGGAGCAGCCCCCATGGGCTGGTTCCCCCTTCCCTCTCCAGCCACCAAGTGTGAGGATTGTTTGGATGTGTGTGCTCTCAGGCAGCTGGAACAGGCTCAGACTGATGGAGTGGGGAATTGCCATGGAATGGAGGGACATTCCCCATTTTCCAGCTTTGGTTTGTGTCCTGATCCATCCTTGGCATAAACCATCCTTCAGGCATGTGGGAAGCACACAGAGAGGGGGGTCCCTACCCAGGTCCCTCCCAGCCACATGTCCTGGAGGCTGGGTGACCCCTTGTGTCCCCTCATGTCCCCTTGTGTTGCAGCACCAGTCTCCAGTACGGCATCATGTGCCTCAAGAGGCTCAACTACGACCGCAAAGAGCTTGAGAGGAGACGAGAGGAGACCCAACATGAAATCAAAGGTCAGCACCCCCTGTCCAGGTCCAGAACAGGAGAAGAGACACCTCCCAGGAGAAACCCCGGGCTGGTCTCTCTTCTCTTATTTTTAACCCAGTATTTCTGAGCCCACAGGGCTGTTCCCCTGAGAGACCTTCCTGCTGCTCCAAGTGCCTTTATCAGCTGACCCCAGGCAGGCATGAGGAGGGAGGAGGGGAAATCAAAGATGCAGTCTGAGCATCCCATGATCTTCTCTGCCCATTTTACTACTCAGGACATTCCCATCTTGCTCAGCCTCCCCTTCCTCGTTACTGTCCTGAGATTTCTCTACATATCTGGCTGTTGCTGCTGCTTGGATTACATCTCATTATTGATAATGCCCCTAATTACATCAGCAGCCATGGGTTCTTAGGATCAATTTTCACAGTTGTTTTCTGCCTGTTATTTCAGCTTTGAGCTTGGTAAATTGGACTGAGCTATTTGTGGCACTTGAGCTCCTGGTTTTGCTGCTGGCTTGGGAAGGAGGGTCCCAGGATCATCCTGGGGCAAAGGGAAAAGGGCTCAGGACATGCCCAGACCTCCTCAGAGCCACGAGTGTGGTGTGAGGTGCCCCTGAGCTGTGCCCTTGCTGTTGTGCAGATGTCCTGGTGTGGACCAATGACCAGGTCATTCACTGGATCCAGTCCATCGGGCTGCGCGAGTACGGGAACAACCTGGTGGAGAGCGGCGTGCACGGGGCCCTGCTGGCCCTTGATGAGAACTTTGACCACAACAGCCTGGCCCTGGTGCTGCAGATCCCCACCCAGAACACCCAGGTAGGAGCAGCATCCTTGGGGGATTTTGGAGGAGAGTGGCCAGTGTGGGACATGGCTGTGGTGTGACCATGCCAGTGTCACCAACTCAGCTCTGCCTTTCAAAGCAGAGCTCTCCTATGGCATGGGGTCTCTTTCTGTCACACTCAGACTTTCCTAGGATGGAAGTTTGGGCTGGAAGCACATTCCCCATTGATGGGGGATCATAATTTTTTGGTTAATTGCAGGCTCGACAAGTGCTGGAGAGGGAATTCAACAACCTGCTTGCCTTGGGCACGGACCGGAGGCTGGATGATGTGAGTGCCAAACCTCTCCATGTGCTGTGGGACTGGGGAGGGACTTGGGGGTGTTGGTGGATGAGAAGCTCAACGTGCCCCACCACGTGTTCTGGCAGCCCAGAGCCCCCCACGTGCTGGGCTGATACCCCAGTGAGGGCAGCAGGGCAGGGGGACATTCTGCCCCTGTGCCCCACTCAGCTGAGACCCCACCTGCAGAGCTGCCTCCAGCCCTGGGCTTCCAGCACAGGAAGGATGTGGAACTGCTGGAGTGAGTCCAGAGGAGGGCTGCCATGAGCCCAGCATCCCTTGGAGTCCTTACTGGGACTTCTGTGTTGATGTCTCCAAGGCATCTTTGCAGGCAGGCTGCACAGAGGAGACAGATGAGCTGGAAAGGATAAAGCCAACGCCATGGGATCACAGCAAGATGTCCTATGTCCTTGGCCCAGTTAGATCCCACTCTTTGCTAGAGCTGGTCAGCAAGGACAGGTACACCCTTGGTAGCTGGTGCCTCCCACGCTGTCCCCTGCAGGGCGATGACAAAACCTTCCGTCGGACGCCGTCCTGGCGCNCTTGCTGGTCGCCGAAGTTGCTCAATCCATGTGATACCGGAGCTGTGGCCTGCTGGAAATTGTTTTTCTGGAAGGGTTACTTCAGGCCCGTGTGTGATTTCTTGGTTATGAACTACAAGGACAGGTTAGGGGCCAGGATTGGGGCATGATGTGGGATATGTCACCCAGGAGCTGCCAGGATGCAGGAGCCCAGTCTGGGCCAGTTTTCTCCATTCTGCCTTTTGGGATGCACCCCCAAAGGGATGTATTTACTGGCTCCCATTTGCCTGAGCTCTCCTGCTGGGACACCCTGGCTGCCCATGCTGCTGGCTTTCCTGTTTTATGTCCCAGGATCTGCCCCCACCACACAACTCCTTTCTGCAAGGTGTCTTGGTCCCTTCCAAAGC
>VWYE01024883.1:521921-635954 GCA_013398995.1 Alaudala cheleensis
CCTCTCAAAAACTTGGTTAAATGACCAAACTCTGGTGGAGTGACAGGTTCTCTGGGGGTGGTGGCAGGACACAACTACTGAGTTTAGCCAGTGCCCAAATCAGCCCCTTCAGTCGTAGAAACCAGAGGTGTTCCTGTGCCACCCCTCTCATCCCTTCGTCTTCCTGGGTGTGAGCAGGGAGTGTTCATTTTACTTTATATTTTTTGTATGTTTCATATTTGCATTTCTATTCTGGTATTTAGTATTTAATATAACTATATGATATATGATATATGATATATGATATATCATATATCACATATCATATATCATATATCATATATTATTAATTATATGTTGTATATTATATATTATATATGTATTATGTATTATGTATTGTATTCTATTATTATTTACTTCATTTTCACCATTCCCACCCCTCCCCAGCCCAGGCCCAAGTGTCACTCACATGCATGGCCCCAGTGCACCCAGTCACAGGGACAGAGTGGCAGTGGCAGTGGGTGCGAGCCCTCGGCAGGGTTGGATCATTGTCCCCCTGTCCCGTGCAGGACACACTCACACACCCACCAGTGCCCCAAGGTGGCAGCGTCTGCCTCGCCCCAGAGCTGAGGTCCTGTTCCACCCCAGCAGCACTCAGAGCCCCAGAGCTCCTGCAGTGCCTCTGCTTGGGGTTACCCCCACAGGGCATCACTCCCATAGAGCAATGTCCCCATAGAGAATCACTCCCCTATGGCATCACCCCCAAAAGGCCTTCACCCTGAAATGGCATCAACCCCTTAAAGCATCGTCCCATAGAGCATTGCCCGCATAGAATGACACCCCAAAATGGTATCACCCCCATAGAACTTCATTCCCACATGACATAAACCCCACAGAGAGTCATCCCCATAGGGTATAACCTCCATAGGGCATTGTCCCCATCGAGCATCTCTGCCATAGACAGGCACCCCAAAATTATCCCACATCAGGCATCACCCCACGGAGTGTCACCCCGAAATGGCATTTTCCCATACAGCATCGTCCCATAGAGTATCAGTCCCATATGGCCCTTCTCTCACGGAGTGTCACCCCGAATTGGTATCGCCCCACAGAGTGTCACACGGAAATGGCATCACCCCCATGGTGTGTCACCTCCCATGGAGTGTCGCCCCACAAGTATCCCCCCCCCCGCCCCCCGCAGCTGCTCCCAGCCCAGGCCGGGGACCGAAGGCACTCACGCCGGGCTGGGGCGCGGCGGCTCGGAAGCGCAGCTCCCGCTGGTCCCGCTCCTGCTGGTTGAGGGAGCTGAGCAGGCTCTGCAGCCGCTCAATGTACTGGATGGCGCTGCGCAGGATCTCCACCTTGGGCAGCCGCTGGTTGGGGTTCAGCAGCGTGCTGCGCTTCAGAGCTTCGAACGCCTCGTTCACCTTCTTGAGCCGCCGCTTCTCCCGCAGCGTGGCCGCTCGCCGCCGGTCCATGGACACCGATTTCCTCTTGCACACCTTGCAGGCCCAGGGCAGGCACTGCCCGGGACAGTGCTCGGCCAGCGCCTCCTTGTCCTCGGCGGCCGCCCTGCCCTCGGCGCACAGGGCGGCCTCGGCGCGCTCGGGGAACGCCGCGGGCTCGTAGGCCTGCAAGCGGGAGCCCAGAAAGCTTTCCCCATCGTAAAACCTCTGCTCCGGGAAGAAGTACGGGTTGGTCTCGAAGAGTTCCATGGGCGGCTCTGGGACGTGTGCGCGGCTCGGGGACGGCTGCTCCCTCTCCCCGCGCCAACTGCTTGGTGCCATTTAAACCCCGGCGCTGGCATTAAATCACGGGGATAAATATAGAAAACCCAAAGGAAACCTGAGCCCACCCTAAGCTGCTGCCTCACATCAAAACTTGTCCGTCTGATTCTGTGTGCTCTCCCCACGGGGATTACGGTGCCCGGCCCGGCGGGGTTGGGGGGGCTGGCACGGCGGGGGAGCGGCTCTGCTGGACCCGAACAAGGGCTTTGTGTGAGCCCCGAAGTGCCACTGGGGATGGCGGGCGGCTGCCAGTTCCCCATCCCTCCCTCCCCCCGGCATTCCTGCATCATCTGGTCCCTTCAGTTACGGCTGGGCTGGGGGAGCCGTGCGGGCTTCGTGGCCAATCTGCCTGACCAGGGCACCCCCATCCCTTCACAATGCCCCCCTGAATCCCACGGCATTCCAAATCTGTGCCTTCCCTGCGGTCGGACCCAACATCAGCACGGCATCGTCCCCTTCCCACCTCCTGATCCCGCTCTGCCCCATATTCCCCATGGCCCCATCCTGCCCGTCTGTGTTACACTAATCCCACTTCTGCTGAAGCCTCGGGGAAGCCTCGGGATCCAGCCCTGGGAGGGATATCCCAACGCAGGGAGCACCCCGGGCTCCAGTCCCATCCCTGTGGACACCCCTCTCCTTGCTCACCAGCCCCGGTTCCAGCTGTTTTGCCTACTGCCTGTCCCGCAGGAACAGAGCAGACAAGGGCAGGCAGGACAGAGCCAAACCCAACCTTTCCTTTGCTGTGGGCTTCTTGAATGTGCCCAGCCAAGTCCCTTATCACATTTTTGTCACAAAATCCATGTTCATGGCTTCTTCCATGCACCAAACCCAAAGGACACCTTCTCCCACTCCAGGTTCCAGGCTGGGCTCTACCCTCTCCCAGCTGGCTCTGCCTCATCCCACCTGCCCTCCTGTGCTGGGCTCTGTACCTGTGGATAACCAAAGCCCCAATGCCATCCTGATGCACACTTCTCCCAGAAAAGACACATTGCTCATGCATTCCTGATAGGGAAACTGAGGCACACCCAGCAGCAGCATGAGGGGGATTTTAACTCATCCCCAGCCCTTTCCTGCTGACTCCAGTGGCTTGGCTACAAGCTCTCCAGCTTTGTCTTTAATTCAGAGGAGATTTTTTTTCCATCTGCAGCATCAGAAACCATCTCCCATCTCCTCCTATTCCTGCTCCAGGCCAGATTCCAGCTGAGGGATTGGTCAGTGGAAAGAATGTCAGCAAAGTGCAGGGCCAACCCTGCCGGGATTTTCCTTCCCCAAATTCCCCTTCCTCGGAGAGGCTGTGCTGTGGCACATTCCCTGTGCCCACTATCAGCACCCTTGCTCCCTTGGGATTGATTTCTGGCCTTGTTGGAACTGTCATGATGCTCTTCTCTCCTTGTTACAATTTCTTTGGGGCCAGGAGCTTTCCAACATCTCCTCATCCCCATTCCTGCTCTCCTGGGGTCCCAGCCCCCACGCTGTCTCCATGGTTTTAACATCTATGAAAGTCTGCACTAAGGAAAGCAGGACTTGCAGCTTTGAGGTTCACCCTCAGCACAGGCCCTGTGCTCCCGACAGTCAGTCAAACTCTAAAATACTCATGGAGAAAAGAAATTAGAGCATCAGCTTGGCCCTTGCCTAAAGTAAAAGCCCTAAAAGGGATGGGAAGAGGCAGGATTCATCCCTCAGGTCTGCAGAGGCACCCATGGCAGGAGTGAAGGCTTTAGGAGTGGATAACCTGAGCCTGAGGTCTTCATGTCAGCCTCACAACATCACATCAAGCACCTTGAGTCACTCATGGGGACCTTTATCAGTGGCATTTGGTGGACATGACCCCACTGAGCCCCTTGAGCTGCAGCTGCACCCTTGGGTGAGAGGTGTCAGGACCACCCTGGTATTAATGGGCTTTTTGCAATTGCAGAGCATGTTTGGAGGGTGAGGGACACAGTGGTGACATAATGGGCTCCATGGACACGTGGCTGACCCGCACAGGAGAGCAGTCAAGCATTTGTCAGCTCATAAACAGGGGCAGCGCTGGTGGGGCAGTGCCAGCTGCATGTCCCCAGCTGGAGAAGTGGGACAAGGCCGCCCCAACAGGCCACCAAGGCCACTGTGTCCCCACTAGTGAGCGGGCAGGGGAGACAGGAGGCAGCTCACAGAGATGGGTAGGAAAGGGCCCTCAGTGCCAGCGTGGGGTGGGCACTGGGAACACAGATCCCACTGGCAGCTGCACTGCCCCAGCAGCTGCACTCGCTCCAGCTCCATTTGGAGGTCTCATCCGGTGGTGTGGAAGCAGGGATAACGCTGTGCCCACCCATCTGCAGCTCCTTCAGCCCCTCTATGCCATGGATGATCCCTCCTGAACGTGGCAGGGGGACACGGCAGGGTCTGGATCTTTGGGTCCAGCGGCCTCATCCCAGTGAATATCAAATCAAGGATAATGAATCCCATTGGGCAAATAGCCATCATCAAGGGACCCCTTGTCTGGGCTCCAGGGAGGCTCCCATCACGGCCACCCCCACCCCACAAAGGCACCTGCTGGGGGACGGGCGAGGGCGGCTTTTCCCCGGTCCCATGGGTGCCCGCGGCGGCCGAGGCTGCGCCCCGGGTGATTCGGAGCCGAGTGGGGATTAGGGCTCTGCTGCCGGCTGTCAGGTTATCCCGTGATGGATGGTGGCGGCTGGGAGGCAGCACAAAGCCGCGCTGTGTGAGCCCGGGGCAGAACGTGCTGCGATCCGTCACGGGGTGACCTTCCCCGGCCGCCGGGGGCCCAGCGGGGACGGCTCACCCCGGCACAGCTGGCGGGGAGCGCGGCCACGAGCCCAGAGCTAAAAATATCCGTCCATTGAGAAAATCCCAGCCAAGAGGGCTTGTCCTTGCTCCTCCGCGGCAGCTTCCCAAGCCGGTGGCCGAGCCCACGGAGCGGAATCACGGAGAGGCAAAACAGGGGCTGCCTCGGCTGTTTCGCTTTCCCACCGCGCCTGATGGGCTGTATTTGCTGAGTTTTGGGGATACGCGTGAGCGTGTCCCTCCCAGTGCACAAAGCCTTGACCAGTGCATGTCCCCGTTCCCTGCTCGGAGCTGCTCACACGAGTTGCATATCCCTGCCTGGGGCATGAGGCTTCGCCGTGCCCTCCCTGGAGGAGAGATAGTGGGGATGGTGCCCGCCGGATCCCGCTGGGCAGGGCAGAAGGACCTGGGTTTAGGGGCTGGTGAAGAGATTTGGGTGCCCAAAGCAGCATCCACAAGCCGGGGTGCCGGGACCATCCCACTGATGGGGAGAAAGCGGGGGAAAGGCAGGGCTCAGCAGATACCATCCCTCTGGGATTTCAGCTCAGGGNATCCCCTCTCTCTTTCCAGGCTCACCGACATCCCTTCCTGCCGCCGTGACAAGTCACAACATATTTGGGAGCAGCTGCAGGCGGCGGGGAGATGCTTGGCCCTGCCCCGGCTCTCGGCCGAGGAATGTGGAGCAGACCTCTCCTCCGACACTCGGGATTTCCGACGTGCCTGCTCGCCGGAGATTTGGGACGGCGACAGCTGCTCAGCCGGGATGGGGCTGGGCAGAGCCTCCCCGTCCAGCCCCAGCCCGAGGCTTTGCACACCCACTTCTCGTCCTGCTGGGGATTTGGGGATGGTTTGGAGTCCAGCCCGTGGGGAGAGATGGGGGATGATGTCCTGCTGTCTGTCCCGGCAGGGATGGCAGCAGCGGTGACAGCATCAACAGACAACCCCTCCCTCACCCAGAAGTGCCAACTCGTCCGATTTGAGTTCCCTGGCAGGCTGGGAGGCAGGTGGGAGAGGGCTCAGCACCCTTGGTGCCCCTCACTCCCATCTACGTGCCCCAGTTTCCCCATCAGATCAGGGATAATGAGGGAGGTCTAGAATCTGTCTGGAGAACAGTTTTATTTTGGTTATTAATTGTCTTTGCAGGTGTGACCTGGGAGGGGGGTGAGGGATTGACAGACAGGTGCTGGTGGTGGCTGAGTAGCCCCCACTCCACTGGATCCCGGTTCAGGGACAATACTGGGTGCCCCAAATGCCAAGTCACTGGGCCCAGTCTGTGAATTTCAATGGGTGCCCTCCTGCAATCACCCTGTGTGCCCTGACCCACCAGGATCCCCATTTAGGGACCAAACCAGGAACCCCTACCCACGAGTCTACTGGCTCCCAGCCCAGACCACACTGGGTGCCCTGAGCTCCCTCCTTGCCCACACTGACCAGGGGATGCTCTGCCCCCCTGCAGCACTAAACCCCCATGGCCTCCCTTGCTCCATGACCTCATGGCCTGGACATGACCCTTCCCCTTCACAGTCCCTTGCCCCAAATTACAGCTGGAGGAGGGACTGGCCCAGCAGGACCCCCACTAATGAACCGCACAGCGGAGTTTCCCTTCTGGAGCCCCTCCCACCCCGCGGCCAAGCCGGGGGCATCCCCGGCTGCTCCATCCCCTGCTCGGTGGCACTGCCCGGGCTGTCCCCACATGTGTCACTGAGCGAGGAGCGGGGGGGACTTGGGTTGTCAACAAGGGCTTGTTTTCCCCGCAGTGGGGCACTGTGGTGGGAGCAAGCTGCAGGACAGGTGGGTGTTCAGAGGAAGACCATGAATGTGAGGGATTCAGCAGTGACATGTGGTGGCTGTTTGACCCCGAGAGGGGACAGCTGTCCAGACAGGGACGGGCGTGAGGCCCGGGGATGGGACCTGGGGACAGCAGCGTCCCTCGGCAGGGACAGCCCTGACACGGGATGCCTGGAATCAGCAGGATGGATCTGGGTGGCTGCCAGCCAGGTGTCCTGGGGGGGTGACCATCACCTTGTCCCCACGGTGGGCATGTCCCATTTCCTCCGTGGCCTGGCTGGGGCTGATGCTGCCGGGCCGATGTCTGGTGAACAGAGGAAAAAGGAGCTTGTGAAGCTCATGTCGAGCTTTCAGGACATAAACCGGTGACTCCTGTATTTGCTCCCACCCCAAGTGGCAGAACATTTTGGCACAAGGAGGGATGACACTCACCCTCCTCTTCACCCATGAAGGGCACCCCGTGGTAACTCAGAGAGACAGGGGGGGAGGGAGGGGGTTGTGACGATTTTGCGGCTTCAGCGTGGGATTCCCCGGGGGACAAGGGACAGCAGACTCCCCCCGTGACATGCCAGCAGTGATGCCGGACGCGCCGGACCCCAGGGAGGGACCCCAGCCGTTCCGGAGGTGCCCCGCCCTGCGAATTCCCCTGGCAGGGGTAGAGCCTTTCCGTGCCCCTTTCCCCCTGTCCGGGGGGCCGAGCCTCAGCAAACCCCGACCCCCACTCGCATTCCCAGCTGTCGCCGCTCCGGGGGCTGGAGGAGAATCCCAGCCTGGGGCCGGGCAGAGCTGAACCTCGCGGGAGTCCCCGGGCCAGCCCTGCCCCGGGAATGTCCTGCTCCCAAAGAGCTGGAGCACAGGCAGGGGCGAGCAGAGCCGGGGGGATGAGAAGGGATTGGGAAGGCTGAGAAGGCCTTGCGGGTTTTGGTGTAGGGAACAGAAATGGGGTGCTCCCCGTGCCCCGTTTCAGGGGGTCAAGCTCCTCCCAGCCCATATCAGCCACTGAGGAAATGCAACCCCTGGCTGCCTGAGAGGAAAAGCCCCTTGAAAGGCAAATTTGTGGAGCCATGAGGTTGTGACCAAGGATTAACCCTCCGTTCCTTGGTCAGGTCATCCGAGGGTCCCATGGGACGAAAGAGGGTCAAGGTCTCCAGCTCCGTGCGGCAGGAAGGGCAGAAGGAGGGAGGAGGGATGGCAGGAGGGGTGCAGGAGCCATCAGCCACCGCAGCTGGACGGGAGAGGGCACCAACAGCCCGGTTATCCACAGCCGAGTCCGGATTTAGGGAATGCTCACCGCGAGGCAGAGCCCACAAGCACCTCAGACTCCTTTGAATGCCCCCTTTTTTCGGGGGGAATCCTCCCTTCTCCCCGCAGGATTCAGGGTGGGGCCCCTGGGGCCTGAGAGGGGAATCAGGATCTGGACCCCCGTGGGGTGTTCCTCTTGTATCCAGATGCAGTTCTCCAGCAGGGATGATCCCAGCTATTTATTTCCGACCCCCCACGGGAGAAAATCTCGTGGTTTGTTTTTTCCCGCGGCGTAATGACCCCAACAGGTGCTTTTCCTGCCTGGCGGCCCAAAATAACTCCCTGGGTTTGGCTTCCTGCAGTTCCTGCTCCAATCCCAGTTCCCTCATTCATCTTTTGGGCCAAAATATCCTAATCCGGGAAGGCGAGGCTCCAGGGAAGTGGGGGGGACTCCCCGGTACCACTTTGTGTTCTCCTGCTCATTTGGGGATGAAATTGCCCTAGAGAAGGAATTTTTGGCCTCAATTGTAGCAGCCACATTTACCCCCAAATCTGTTTTGGGGAGCAGCTGGCCTTCATCCCATAGGGAGGGACAGCAGTGTGATTTGAGGGGTTCCCTTCTCTATTTCTTCTGCACCATAAATAGAAAATTATTATTACTGCTATTATTATTATTATACCTTTTTCTGTTTATTCTCTTTCTCCTCTATCCCTCAAGGGATGCTCTCTCCCAATGTCCATGTCCCATCTGGTCCCTTTGGCTCCATGGATTTAATTGTTTTTGGGGAGTGCAGTGGCTGGGGTAGGGGGGAGACCTTCAGCCACTGGAGTTCACGTTGGTCTCTGCCCTTTCAAGAGCATTTATTCAGGGGTGTGACACTGGGAACCCCAGTTGCTTCCGGGGCTGGGGATGTCCCTTGTTCCTAGGAGGGGACTCTGGGCTTCTTTCCCAATTTCCTAGTTTCCAGTGCCTGGGCACCTTTTAATCCCAGTGGATTCCTAGAGGTGCAACATCTCAGCTCCTTTAATATTTTGGGTAGGGTGAGCAGGTGTGAGCGCTATGGGGACACATCGTGTGTGTCATGGGGAGGTTCCTTCCCTGCTCCATCCCCCCGCCCTGCCCAACCTGGATGGAGGAGATGGACATGGATAGCAAACACTGCTCCAGCCAAGGCTTTTCATGAAGAGGGCTGCTTCTGAGGTAAGGAGAGGAAATTTGGGGTTACCTCCTGCGCAGCGCTGTCTGGGGTCTCTGTCCTTCAGCCTGGAGCTGTTTCCAGCCTTTCCCAGCATGGGAAGGCAGAGCCGGCATTCCCCCTCGCTTCCCCCCTCAGAGCTGGGAGAGAATCCGGGGGATGTCAGCCCCCCAGAACTGCAGCCACCCAGCTGACATCCCCTGGCCCGTGCAGCACTGATGGATCCCCCTTTTCCCTCCCCTCCAGCCTCTGGAGCCGCTGTGGCAGCAGGTCCGGGGCATCACCGAGTGACCTCCCAGGCACAAACCATTCCTGCGGGACTCCGCAGCGTGGGGCTGGGTGGCTCCCGCTGGGCCCTGCCCCCGGATCCCCCGATCCTCGGCAGAAGCGGGTGGAAAGGCGGCGGAAGCCCCCGCGTCCGGCGGAGCTGATGCGCTCCGAGCCCGTGGCTCCTGGCCTCACGTCCCCGAGGAAGGCTCCCGGCTGTGGGAACGTGTCCCCGCTGCTCCCGGGGCTGCTGTGAGCGCTGCGGGACGTCGCATGTCCCTCTGCAGTGTCACCAGGTCCTGCACAAAGCCATCCCCCGGGGATCGGCCGGGACGCTGCTCTGGCCGGCGCTCTGGCAGCTCCAGCGCTGTTTGTGCTGCTCCAGGGCCACGGGGGAAACGATTCCAGATGGAAGAGAAGTGGAACAGGGCAGGAGGCGGATCCCCTCTGCTGATAAGGAATTTTCCACTTCTTCCATAGAATTTTGCAGGCCTGTGGGAAGGGTTTGAACAGCTTTTCCTACAACACAGAGGACCTACCCAGTGAATTGCTGTCTGGAATTAATTATTGGATAGAAAAGAATTCTCCTTAAATTGGTCAGAAGGCAATAATTTGGGCAGCAGCAGGGCTCAGAGGCTGGAGGAGCTGGTGGAAGAAGAGCTTTCCTGCTGGAGGATGGTGAGATGGTTGCAGCCTGGAGAGTCTGAGTGGGGGGAAAGTTCTGTTACCAAACCCAGAGCTGTAAGTGACAGCTGGAAGCTGAAAGCAGGGAATTTAAAAATAGCAATATGGGACAAAATGCTAAAGTGACAGATAAGGGCTCGGGGAGCAGCAACCAGGGTTTCTTTTTTGCCACCTTTCCCTTCTCACTCAGAGACACTGGCCCAGCCCAGCCCAGTCTTCCTTGGGCATTTCCCACTTCTGCTGTCACTCCTTCATCCCGGTTTTCTCCTTTACCCCAAATCCTCACCACCCCTGTGGTATCCCCAGGCCATCACAGCCCGGTCTGGAGATGGCCCTGGGCTCTTCGAGCCCCAACACCCACTCAGCTCTTCATCCCCTCCCCAAAGATCAATCAGAAAATGATTATACCATCTCCGAGATCCATCAAGGGAAGTAGTTGCCCTCATTTAGCCCTTGTAGCAAACTGGAACTCACATT
Organism: Alaudala cheleensis; assembly: GCA_013398995.1. Taxonomy (NCBI): domain Eukaryota; kingdom Metazoa; phylum Chordata; class Aves; order Passeriformes; family Alaudidae; genus Alaudala; species Alaudala cheleensis. Next base: position 532,126 of record VWYE01024883.1, read on the forward strand.
TTTCCTTTTACGTTTCCTTTTACATCGTCCCTCACAGCCTTTTTTTCTTTTTTTTTCTTTTTTTTTTTTTCTTTCTTTCTTTCCTGAGCAGTCACTGTTTCATGCCAGTCTTTGCCTCAGAAGGATCTGTCATCACTTCTGGGTGTTCCAGAGCCCTCACAGCACCGAGCTCTCTGCTCCCTCCTCCCTTCTCCCGGCTCAGTGGGGCTTGAGGCAGCAGGCCCTGTCCTGCCCCCTCCACAGGCTGCTGCAACTGAAACCAGAGGCCAAACAGCTCTGGGTTTATTCCAGGAGAGGGGGCAAAGGGTTTGAACCGTCTTCCAAACTTCTCAGCAGGGTTGGAAATGTTTAACCCCCTCCTGCCGCACTGCTGGCAGCGGTGGCAGGAGCAGCTCCTGGCCCTCAGCCTGGCTTGGTAACACTCCTGGGGAATAAAATAACGCCGGGCTGGTGAGGAAGAGGCAGCAGTGCCGAGGCAAAGGGCCCGGAGCGGGGGCGGACCTCGGGACAGACCTCTGCCCTACCCCGCTGCCCTGCCAGGGACGGCGCTGCCGCAGCTCCTCGGGCTCCGATCAGTTTTCTCTTCCACTCAGTGATGTCTCAGCAGTACCTCCCTGACAGGGCAGCACAAAAGCCCAGCAACACCCTGCTGTGCCAAGGCATCCGGCACAGTGACCCAGCTACCTGTGGGCAACAGCTGGCTGGCATCTGGCAGGGAGCCGAGTGGGGCCTGACCCATTTGCTCACTGTGGAAACCTGCAGCATCACGGACGTGGCTTCTACCCAGGCCAGAGGGAACTGGGGCACATCCTTGTGCCAGCACAGGGCTGAGGGATCACAGGCACCTCTCGGGACTCAGTTCCTCCCACAGCACACAGGCAGCACTGCAAACCTGCCCTTCCCAACCTGCCCTGAGTGACAGGGATGGGATGTGCTCAGTGGGGGGAGGCAGTCCACAGGGAGACAGCCTTCCCTTCATCCACTCTCGAGGATTTGCCCATTTAAATTATCTTCTGGGATATTTTCTGTGCTGTGTCATTGCTGCTGAGCATCTCCTGCCAAGCCCAGATGGGGATGCAGCACTCTGCAGATGTCTGGGGCTCCTTGCTCCCCAGACAGCTTCCCAGGGCCGTGGATCCCATAAATGGGAGAGAAAGTGAGCACAAGCCATAGACCAGCCGTGTCCTGAGTGAGGTTCCCGGGGCTCTGTGTCACTGGCACACACAGAGTGATGGCCTCAGCGCTATGGGCTGAGCATCACTCCGAAACATCTCAGCACAGTGGAGGCCTCCTTGGAAAAGCTCAGGTTTCCCTTTGTTTGCTGCTTCTTTCTTTGCCTTGTGCCATCCTATGTGGACCCACCAGAGTGTGGCACTCAGGGGGTCACTCATCCTAATTAATGTCTCTCAGCTATCAGCCCTCCAAGCACACATCCCTGTGCTGCTGGCACCAGCCACACTCCTAATTAACTTTCCTACTTAAGAGGCCCCTTTCCATGACCAGAAGTGTTGTGGGATGGTCACTGTGATGGAAGAGGTGGAGAAATCCTCAACTTCTCCTGCTCTGATCACCCAGAAGGGCAGGTAAACTGAGGCAGGAGGGGGAAAACTCACACCCCAGAGAAAAGCTGAAGAAAGATGGGCAGAAACGATCTCCCCAAGCCCTGACTTGTCTCCCTTGGAAAGCATTTCTTGGGTGCTGCCAAACCCTGGGGGTTCAGTCAGGGTTTGGTCTCAGCAGCCAGCCCTGACACGCCACAGCCTCGGGTGCATCCTGCTGGCATCGAGCCAGGCACCAACCTCCTGCCATGGCCACAGGCTGCTTCTGTCCCCAGCTCACAGGAGCTGCTGCAGGAAGCCACACCATGTCCCCTGTCTGCCCACTTTATCCCATCTCTCCCTGTGTGCCAAGGATATTTATCTGTGGCAGCATCATCCAACATTTTGGGATCTTCACAACCCATTGCAGCTCTCAGAACATTTTCTCCTTAAAAACCCCAGAAAGAGCCTGGAAGACCTGAATAACTTTCCTAGTGTTTGATGCTCACCAGAAAGTGATTTTCACAGGATTTTAAGGAATCCCTGACACTCTTTGGACACATCCCCAGCTTGGTGTCAGGAGAATGAACAGATAATCCCTGTCTATCAGGGATGGGCTCTGTGCAACCACCTGCATCCATCATGCCACCTCTGCAGCCTTTGCCCATGCCATGGGACACTTTGCTTGGGCTAGTGAGAGAGCTCGGACCCCCTCTGGGCAGGTTCAGCAGCTCGTTTTTGACATAATATGGGGGGTTTTAGGGGTGCTACTAAAATTGAGCATTCAGGGGCACGAATCCAGGGACGGAGAACAAACTGCAAATCCACAAAGGAAAAGGAGTGGTTTTAATCTCTGTTTGGGAGATTTGCATACAATTAGGCCGGGCCCTGCCTGCGTTTGCTTCCGCATTGCACTCCCGTGAGGAACCTGCCGGTTTTCCTGCCCTGCTCCCAGCCAGAGGTTGATTGCAAGGACACTCACCCTGGGAAGGTGGTGGGCAAAGGGGTTTGGGCTCTCTGGGAATGCCCTTTCCTCTCTCAGTAGCCCATCCTCAGCACCCCTATTCCACCCCCTACCTCTGGGTTTCGGGGCTCAGCCACGGGGGGCATCACTTTTCCCTGCAGTGGAGGAGGTGTGAGGAGATGCTGCGGGAGGCGAGTGCTCCAGAAATAGCGCCGTGTTTACAGGAGCCCGCCAGCCTCCGTTTATTTGTCTCTCTGCACAGCAAACAGATCATTCAGACCAAACTGAGCTCACCTCACCCTGCTGCTGGCGCAGCCCAGCGCCCAGAGGTGGCACAATGGCACCGTTCCCAGACAACCCCAGGGGGCTGGGACCCCCAGTTCTTTGCTGGCCACTTGCCCAAGGGGGAGAGCAGGCACACACGGGACAGCAGCCGATGGAAAATCAGCCCTGGGTTGGGATGGTCCCACAGCTGATCCCATCCCTGCTGTGGGATGTGCAGGCTCTGATGAAGAGAGGGATGAGGGGCAGCCCCGAGGGGCAGATCCAAGGGTTGGGACGTCTCTCACGAGGCAGAGCAAAGCAGGGGAAACTCCAGTCCCGAGTCTCACCAGAAGAGGGAGAAAGGACGGGAGAGGTGCAGATGGGGGTCGGGAGAGTCCCCTTGCCCCACGGCTGAGCATTTGGATAAACGAGCTGCACTCCTGGGAAGTGATTTATAGAAGATGAGCTGTGCAGGTGCCTGGTGCACATCCGGGAGTCCTTGGAAGGATTCAGCTCCATCAGTGAGATCGAGCCCCCCAGACACATTTTCTCTGTACTGCCCGGCCCGGGGAGGGGAACTGGGGGGTGTCCATATTCCCCCAAACTTCTCCCAGAACCTTAAAGAGTGTCTGGTCCAGTCTCAGCAGCAGTTCGGGGCCACCATTCCTGCACATGCCTTGTGTGGGCAGACCCTTCCCCTGGCGCAGGGACACAGCCCCTCCCCAGCCCGGGGAGTGCAGCTNAGCCGAGCGGTGCCGGGCACCGGGGACCGAGCGCAGCCACGGCGGCCGCGGCCAGCCCCGGTCCCCGCCGGCCGCAGCGTCCCGCGGGGCGCCCCCAGCATGAGCCCCACCTCGGCCCGCGGGGGGACAGAGCCGGCTCTCTGGGGCTGAGGGCACCCCAGGACAAGCCCTGGGTCTGCAGGACAAGGTGAGAGGGGCCGGGGCCGGGAGCGGGCGGGAGGCGGCTGCCGGGNGATGGGCTCTGTGCAACCACCTGCATCCATCATGCCACCTCTGCAGCCTTTGCCCATGCCATGGGACACTTTGCTTGGGCTAGTGAGAGAGCTCGGACCCCCTCTGGGCAGGTTCAGCAGCTCGTTTTTGACATAATATGGGGGGTTTTAGGGGTGCTACTAAAATTGAGCATTCAGGGGCACGAATCCAGGGACGGAGAACAAACTGCAAATCCACAAAGGAAAAGGAGTGGTTTTAATCTCTGTTTGGGAGATTTGCATACAATTAGGCCGGGCCCTGCCTGCGTTTGCTTCCGCATTGCACTCCCGTGAGGAACCTGCCGGTTTTCCTGCCCTGCTCCCAGCCAGAGGTTGATTGCAAGGACACTCACCCTGGGAAGGTGGTGGGCAAAGGGGTTTGGGCTCTCTGGGAATGCCCTTTCCTCTCTCAGTAGCCCATCCTCAGCACCCCTATTCCACCCCCTACCTCTGGGTTTCGGGGCTCAGCCACGGGGGGCATCACTTTTCCCTGCAGTGGAGGAGGTGTGAGGAGATGCTGCGGGAGGCGAGTGCTCCAGAAATAGCGCCGTGTTTACAGGAGCCCGCCAGCCTCCGTTTATTTGTCTCTCTGCACAGCAAACAGATCATTCAGACCAAACTGAGCTCACCTCACCCTGCTGCTGGCGCAGCCCAGCGCCCAGAGGTGGCACAATGGCACCGTTCCCAGACAACCCCAGGGGGCTGGGACCCCCAGTTCTTTGCTGGCCACTTGCCCAAGGGGGAGAGCAGGCACACACGGGACAGCAGCCGATGGAAAATCAGCCCTGGGTTGGGATGGTCCCACAGCTGATCCCATCCCTGCTGTGGGATGTGCAGGCTCTGATGAAGAGAGGGATGAGGGGCAGCCCCGAGGGGCAGATCCAAGGGTTGGGACGTCTCTCACGAGGCAGAGCAAAGCAGGGGAAACTCCAGTCCCGAGTCTCACCAGAAGAGGGAGAAAGGACGGGAGAGGTGCAGATGGGGGTCGGGAGAGTCCCCTTGCCCCACGGCTGAGCATTTGGATAAACGAGCTGCACTCCTGGGAAGTGATTTATAGAAGATGAGCTGTGCAGGTGCCTGGTGCACATCCGGGAGTCCTTGGAAGGATTCAGCTCCATCAGTGAGATCGAGCCCCCCAGACACATTTTCTCTGTACTGCCCGGCCCGGGGAGGGGAACTGGGGGGTGTCCATATTCCCCCAAACTTCTCCCAGAACCTTAAAGAGTGTCTGGTCCAGTCTCAGCAGCAGTTCGGGGCCACCATTCCTGCACATGCCTTGTGTGGGCAGACCCTTCCCCTGGCGCAGGGACACAGCCCCTCCCCAGCCCGGGGAGTGCAGCTCGGAGGATGAAGAGTTCTTTGGGGGTCTCACCCCCCCACCCGCTCCAGCAGTGATTTTTGGCGAGGCAGTGCTCGGGTGAGCTCCAGAGCTCCTTGAGGCCGTTCGGGTCTGGCTTGGGGTCCCGTGCTGGGGCATAGCTCCAAGCAGCGCTGCCAGCGCAGGGGACGGGCCGGGTCCTCGCCCACCACGGCTCAGGCTCTGCCTCCGCCCTCCCCTCCCCGCCCCGATCCTCTGCTCACACCCGACCTCAAAACCCGGTTTTAGCATTAAAACCGGAGCCCGGCTCTCGTCGGCAGCGTTGGGGCTGGGACTGGCTGCTCTGCTCGCCCCGCCGCCGCCACTCCCCGCTCCCGCCGCTCCCGCCGCCTCCGCCCGGCCCCTCGCACCCCCTCCCCCGGCTCCTCCCGGTGCCGCCGAGCCCCGAATCGGGTCAGTTGCTCTTTAAAGGCTGGAAGGCGGCACCATGTGATGCTCGGGCTCCAGCGGGGAGGGGGCAGCGCCTGCGGGAGCCGAGCGGTGCCGGGCACCGGGGACCGAGCGCAGCCCCGGCGGCCGCGGCCAGCCCCGGTCCCCGCCGGCCGCAGCGTCCCGCGGGGCGCCCCCAGCATGAGCCCCACCTCGGCCCGCGGGGGGACAGAGCCGGCTCNGGGGGGGGGCGTGAGGGAGGGCCCAGAGCCCCGGAGCCCCTGGGGGACGGCACAGACGGGAGAAGGGTTTTTCCCACCCCCTCGCACAGACTCCGTCCCGCTCGCAGCTCAGTCAGCAATGCCACTCTCTCACCGCCTCCTTGTGCGTTTGCAGGTGACCGAGGAGCCCCACAGGAGCAGGGCGGACCGGAGCATCATGGCACACCCCATCTCAGCCTTCCAGGCTGCCTACATCTCCATCGAAGTTCTCATCGCTTTGGTGTCCGTGCCGGGCAATATCCTGGTCATCTGGGCTGTGAAGATGAACCAGGCACTGCGGGATGCCACCTTCTGCTTCATCGTCTCGCTGGCGGTGGCCGATGTGGCCGTAGGGGCTCTGGTCATCCCCCTGGCCATCATCATCAACATCGGACCCCAGACGGAGTTTTACACCTGCCTCATGGTGGCCTGTCCCGTCCTCATCCTCACGGAGAGCTCCATCCTGGCGCTCCTGGCCATCGCCGTCGATCGGTACCTGCGGGTGAAGATCCCTGTCAGGTAGGAAAAGGCGTCGGAACCAGCTCTGCTGTGGAGGTTAAAAGGGAGCGAGGAAACGCCAAATTCTTGGAGAAGCACTGGGAGAAAGGACTTTCCTCCACGCTGCCGTCCCAGACACATCTGGCTGCAGCAGCAGCCGGGGCAGGCTGGGCGGGGAGGGTGCGGGGGGCGGGTTGGTCCTGAAGCGTCCAGCAGCTTCTTTTGGGGGCTCAGGGGGTGCTGGGTGTGCAGGCAGAGATCACATTGTGTGGCAGCTAGGGACAGTGAGGGACAGTCCCTCAAGGGATCTCCATGGCCAGGACAAAGCGTGTCCTCACATATGGGAGAGCCCAAGCCGGCTGCTCCAGGAGGAAAGGGAACGGCAAGTTTGGCTTCCAGCCCAGCTTTTTCCTTGCCGTGGGGAGCACAGGGGTGGCTTGCTGTGGGACACAGCTTTGGGAGTTTGAGGAACCAGAGGTGACAGCCTGGCACGTTTCATGGGACAAACTCATCCAGGAGAGGCCCCTGCTATGGGATGCCCTGCAAATAACTCCTTTCCCCGTTTTCCCCTTCTGTGTCTGTTGCCATTACAAGCCCAGAGCAAGTGCCTTGGGGGAATAGGAGTGGGACACTTTATCTGAGCACTTCGTTCGAACTCTGCAGCTTCTGCAGGAGATATTTAACCCTTTATGCCCCGCTCCTCGCCGCTGGGGCCATGCTGGGCTGGGGAGGCATTTCTGGGGTGCCACGATGGGACCGGGGGCTGTGAGCAGGGCTGGAAGGGGACGTGACCCCCGACCTCGGAGCCCCCGAGCAGAGCCAGGCTCAACCCCTCGCTGTGAGTCCCCCTCGCTCTGTGGGGATGCCTTTGCCAGGCTCTGGATCTGGGAGCATTGCTGGAAAACAGCCCAGCCCAGCTGAGCACCCGTGTCACCCCACCGACCCCTTTGCAGTTCAGGCAGCTCTCTAGAGGGGTCCCCGACCTTTCATCAGCACAAACACCCCAGAAAGGCACCAACCCCCTTGTTCTGGTGATGGCCGGACCCCAGCAGGTGTAGGACCCTTCGTGGGGCAGGAATTCCCATAGAGGGAGAGGGACAGGAGGCACCAGAGTTGAGATCACCTGACTGTTCTAGAGTGTTCCCAGATCCATGGGATCAGGCCAGAGATTTTGGCATTTTCCTACAGTCACCACCAGCAGAGGCTGCTTGGAGGAGTGTAAGACAGAGGAGGGGGTGCAGGATAAATCCACAATCCCTGCCCACCCCCTCCCTGCCACACAGGATTTCACAGACTGTTCCCGACTTCCTCCTTAGGTGTGATTTTCCCGATCGCTGCCTCCCGGTGGCACCAGAGTGATTCCCACCCTGTCACTGCGCTTGGAGCTTTTTTGGGCTTCCCGCATCCCCAGCGTATGGGGAAGGCTCCGGTGTGGGAGTTCTGCGGCTCCACAGGAGCAGCGCAGCCTGTCAGGCATTTTCCTAACAAACCAGTCCATTTTTAACTCCTTGTCTGCCTCTGAACATCAGATGGGCCTTTCAGGGGAGATTCCTACCCTGATCCCAGGAGCTTTCCTGAGAGCAATATTAATATTAATATTATTATTATGCTGTACACAGTTTGGGTGGGTCCTTCTCATGCAATTTCCACCCTGAATTTTGTGAACTCATTGTGTGCCCAAGCACTCAGCAGCAGATTGTTTTCTTCTGTCTTTTCAGAGCCTATTTTAATATTGAAAAGCTTTGTAACTTCATCAACCTAATGGTTGCACTCAAGTATCTTAGAGGTCTTTCCCATCCTTAAAGATCCTCCAACTTCATGAATTCCTGGCACAAGTACATGTGGTGATTTTAGGGGCTGCAGTGTCCTGTATAGCACTCAGGACAGGAAACACCATTAAGGAATATTCTCTGAATCTGAAATGCCTTGAGTTTCTCCCAGCCTGTTGTGGGATGCTCAGGATGCCAGTGGCAGCATTTTTGCAGTGTTCACAGCTCTTGTGGTGTCATTCCTGACTGAGGCACGGAACCCAACAATGGCAAAGTGGGTGCTGAGAGCCTGGAGCACCTGGCAGGACTCAGGGCCACTCCTGGGGGAACATATGTGGCCACTGTGCCTGGGAGAGCTCTGGGAGAGCTCCAAGCACCCCCGGAGGGCTGCAGGCAGTGATGGCAGCCAGACCGGAGCAGAGATTTGCAGGGAAATAGGGAGGGATGTGGGGAATATGTGCCTCAGGCTGATCCCTGGGGCACTGAGCAGGGACATCCCCTCCGGCACAGGCATGGCCAGTGTGCTCACTGCAGCACATTCCCGTGCCAGCCAGATTCCTCAGACAAGCTTGGCACAGGGTGGATCCTCACCAGTGCAACCCACAGGAGGCTGAGGGGGTCTTGTGGGGTTCCCTCACACCCCAGCCCTGCCCCCCACCCACGGGCAGCCCTGGCACTGCCAGGCTCAGGGAGAAGGAAATACAGTTCACAGAATCCCTGAAAGGTTTGTGCACAAGGGGACCTTACCCTGCCATGGCAGGGACACCTTCCACTGTCCCAGGTTGCTCCTGGCTTTCCTTTCCACCATCCCTTCCAGCCAAGCCTTGGACTCTTCCAGGGATGGGGCAGCCACAGCTGCTCTGGGCACCCTGTGCCCTCCTCCCAGGGAAGAATGGCAGGGAACGGGGATTCATGGCAGCCTGGTTGCAGCTCCAGGCTCCCCAGGGACACCCTGGCCCTTGGGCTGTGAGTCTGGGGGACAACCTGCAGGTCTGATCCCCTTCCAGGAAACACATGAACCCAACTGCTGGAGACCTGAGCCCTGGGGGACACTGGGAACTTGGTGGCCCCAGGGGTGTGTTTCACCTGGAAGAAGTGATGCCCTGAGATGTTTGGGGTGTCTCTGCATGGCAGTGGGAGATGCCAAAGCAGAATCCAATGCTCCATCGCTCCAGTGGCCACTTCCCATGGACACAGAAGCACAGAGGGATGTGGGCCACTCCTGCAAGGTGGGGGCAGATTTTATCAGATGGAGAGGGGTCTTGTTTGGATTTGAGTTGGCACCTCCTGTTCTTCCTTCTCTACCCAGCACACACCCAGCATGATCAAGGGACTGGGTTGTCCCACCAAATCCTCTCCCTTTGCTCCAACCCCTGGGTATGGTCCCTCCTGGTTGCTGGGTAATGCTGCCTTTTCCCCTTAGGTACCTTTCCTTGAGGAGAGGAAGATCTTTGGAAGGATGCAGGAGCATCACTTGGGCTGAGCAGGCCAGAGCAGAGGGTCCCCCACTTCCCAGCCCCCACAGGAACAGCTGGCAACCACCTAAAATAGATTTTCTGGTGGAAAACTCCCCCTCCCCGCTCACATCCTTCCTCCCTGTCCGGCAGCCAGGCAGGACCCTAGCCTGTGATCCCCCCATCCGGGCACAGCAGGGTCCCCCAGCCCAGCCCAAACTTCCCTCTCACAGCCGTGCTTGGGGAAGATGAAACGAGTTCAAAGGGAGGGGAAGCAGCCAGCTGGGGGCGTCCGGCAGGAATCGGCCCCTCCGCATCCCGGGGGAGGCAGGATGCTGGAGAAGACGGTGCCGGGGGGATGTTTGGGGGTATGGAGCCAGAGGGATGTTTGGGGAGGATGGAGCCAGAGGGATGTCTGGGGGATGGTGCTGGAGGGATGTGTGGGGGGATGCAGCTCTTTCAGCCTCTTCTGCCTCGGGGGCCCTGTCTCTGCTCTGAGAATGTATTGGGCCTTTTGGAAAGGGCAAAAGGAGCTGCTGTCCTTGGGATGTGCCAAGCCACCCCTTGGCTGGGGGTGCTTGGAATGTCCCTGGGGGTCCTCACCTTGTGACCTCACCTCAAACACTTTGAAATGTGCCAGGAAGGGAAAACCTGCAGGAATGTGATGTTTGCAGGAGCCCTTGTGTTGGAGTCTCTCCATCTACGGCCAGAACCTTCACCCTCTGTGCCGGGGCCTCAGCACTGGGGATCCTCCCAGCCCTGCCCTTCCCACCCTGCAGCATCCCCAGGAGCATCCCGCCAGGGAGAGCTGCCTCTGGTGCTGCTGAGGGTTTGGAATGCTCACCTGTGAGGCTGCAGAGCCATGGAATTAGATCAGAGTGGTTGGAACTCTCAAGGAAATGGGGGGCAGGAGGCTGAAGCACAGGAGGGGGAGACTCCAGGATAAACGCAGTGTTAGGGGGTGGCCCTGTGGACAGCACTGGCATTGTCTGGTGGTTCAGGAGTGCCCTGTCTGGAATGAGATAAAGCAGCTCAGGGATGGCAGGAACATCCCTCAGCTCTGCAGTGCCTGCAAGGCATGGAGTGAGGGGGATGTGCAGGAGACCTGTGAGCTCCTGGATGGACATGGAGGGGGAAGGGGGAAGTTTTCCCCTGGACTCCCTGCTCTCCTGGCTCCTGAGCTCAGGCTCTTCCTGGGACTGTAACGCTCTTTCCCCTTCTCTCCAGTCCTGCCAAGGGCCACAGGCATGGGGCCAGCTAGGGCTGGGTCATGGGAAGCCTGGGAAGCCCTGTAGTCCTCAGCCAGCTGGGGGGTGGAGCAGGGCACGTCTGAGGTGGCTTTTCCCCATTCAAGGTGTCCCAGGGAAGCTGTGGCTTCTCCCTCCCTGGAAGTGTCCAAGGCCAGGCTGGGCAGGGCTTGGAGCAGCCTGGGCTAGTAGAAGGTGTCCCTGCCCATGAGGGGAATGAGAGGAGCTTTAAGGTCTCTTCCAACCACACTGTTCCATGATTCCTGCACCAAGAGTTCATGGAGTATATTGGCAGGAGAGCGATGGGCACCTGCTGCCATGGGATGGGGAGGAGGAGAACATTGGGATGGTCAGGCCCAAATTCCCAGCTCCCAAAACATCTAAGGGCCCATGGAACATCTTTCCAGCACTCCCAACACTTAGTGCCAGGAAACCTTCCTGTCCAACCAGGCCAGTGAGCAAGCCAAACCACAGCTCTTCCAAGGCCTGTTTTATATTCAGAGGAATTTCAAAAGCATCCAGGTGACTCAGAGCTCTCACCCAGGAGCTCATCTATTTTCTTTCCACCTCCATTAGTCAGTGGAAAGATGCCATCCATCCGTACAGGCCCCGTCCTGGAGAAAGCGCACTCCATTTCCAGGAAGAACACCCCCATTTTCCCTAACCTGGAGGAATTTTGGGGACTGGCAGGTCTTTGCAGCCACTTCTTTTGTTTCTTCCCTCGCTGCCCTCCTCCAGGTATATTTTTAGCAAGTAAGAATGATCTGTGGAGACCTTCATTCCATGGAACAGGCAGCTCTGAACCAAGGACAGAGATTCAAATACAGGAATTACAGTCCAGTGAGGTTTCTGCAGACCTGAGGCTGTTTCCAAGCCACAGTTTCCAGCACACTGCACCAGCTCAGCATGTGGGTGCTACATCAGAGCCAGCATTTCCCACCAAGCTCTGCTCCATCCAGATCTGGCTGCGGGGATGAGCTGTGCCACTGCAGCACCGGGAGCTCAATTCCAGTATCACCAAAATCCCAGAGCCCTTGAGATGGGCAGGGATTTACCAGCAGGTTATGTTGATCTGAGATCCTGGTAGAGACCTGTAAATACCCAGGTGAGCTGGTTTTCAGCTCTCTTCTCTGATCCACAGAATAATTTTCAGCCATGAATAGGCTAAGTCAGGGATCAAAGGGCTCTTCCCTCGGTGGGGGGATGCCTGGATCAGGCTCACACAGCTGCTGCAGCGGCGCCACGAGATCTTGGCTGGCACACACAAAATCAGGTCACTCCCAAAAGCTCCAGACGCTGCCATGTGGCTGCAGGGAGGCAAGCAGGGCTGTCAGCAGCATTCCTAGCTCCTGGAATGGCAAGAAAACGCTGGGGCTTGGGGGTATCAACTTGGGATGCAGTGAGGAGCTGAGTGTGGGATTCTCCATCCCCAGCAGAGCAGAGGGAAGGGGAGGACAGCCCTGAATCCTGTGTGGGGATGCTCCAGACTTGTTGATATTCAGAGTTATTCCCAAATTCTCTGAATTAAAAGGGCAAGAGGAAATGAATTACCTCAAGAGATGCTGTATGGGCTTCCTGAGCAGGACCCTGTCCCCTCCTGGTCCTTGTGTATCCCAGCAGGGAGAGGCATGGTCCCCGTGCCAGCAGATCACTCTGACCCTGATAGCAGTTTCACATCTGTCCCTGAGCAGAGCTCACATCTGCCAGGGCTGTGCTGCAGGGCCATGAATGAAAACCTGCTCCTTCCTGCTGCTGCACCCCAAACCCCTGCTCTGGGGATGTTTTCATTAGGCTTTTTACCTACTTATATTGATTTTCAGCCATCGATCCCTTGGCAGTGTCTCACCAGTAAATTTGAGCACATGTTCCCAGCAAGGGCACATCTGCAGATGGGGAAACTGAGGCACTGAGCTGCATCATGGCTGGCTCAGGGTGATCCCACAGGTGAGGGATGGAGGCTGGAAACAGGGAAGGTGTGGAAGCTGAGATTTGCCAGGACAACATGGCCTTTCTGTTCCTGCACTGGAGCCCTGCCATGACTATGCCCAGGGCTCTGGAGCCAGGCTCCTCCAGGATCCAGTCCCAGCCTTGGTGATCCCTGCAGGAGTAATTCCATGAAATTAAATTGTTTCTCTGTCACAGCCCAGGGTGCCTCACAGCGTGGGTTTGTAGCTATTTGTAGTATTAAAATAAACTGAATGTGTCTTAAACAGGCCAGGTTGGCTCAACTGTAAACAGGATGAGGAGCAATGGGTTCAAACTGAAAAAAAAAGGAAATTTAGGTTCAATACTGGGAAGGAATTCTTCTCTGTCAGAGTGGTGAGGCCCTGGCACAGGGGGCCCAGAGAAGCTGTGGCTGCCCCATCCCTGGAAGTGTCCAAGGCCAGGCTGGATGGGGCTTGGAGCAACCTGGGATAGTGGAAGGTGTCCCTGCCTATGGCAGGGGGTGGAATGGGATGAACTTTAAGGTGCCTTCCAGCCCCAACCATTCTGGGATTCTGGGATTCTGTGGCTCTCCATGAACTCATCCTGCAGCGAGCAGACACCAGACCAGGTGGGGATGTGTGGATGGAACCCAGCAAGGCTCTGCCACCTCCATGGCCATGGTTCAAGTGTGGTACCATCAATTCAAGAGGATCTACTCTGCCAAGCAGGTGGGACACAACCAGCCTGTGCTCCCTCGTCCTGTGGCAGCATGGAAGGTCCATGAGGTCCTCATCCAGCAGAAACTGAGGAGCACCCACAGCCAGGACCACCCAGGCATGGTGAGAGAGACAGCAGGTCCTTCACTGGAGCTGAGAGATGTTGCTGTGTCTGGGTACAGACCTGTGGATGAGCTCCAGGGCCCCAGAGCTGCCTGGGAACACCCAGACACACTGTCACACTTCCAGGATATGGTTTTCCCTTTCCTGGAGTGGCCAGGCTGTGTCCCAGGGCACTGGGTTGGTGGAGGTGACGGTGATGTCCCTCTGGGCTGGGTGTCCAAGGGCCCTGTACAGCTGCTGGCACAGAGACAAGGGAAACACCCCAGGAAAGAGGCTCTGCCAAAGCAGAAGCTGCTGACTCAGCTGTCCCGGCCCCGCCAGCCCAGCCTGGCCCTGCAGGCTGGGTGTTGGGCTGAGTCAGGCCCAGCTCACCAAGGTCTGTGCTGAGCTGGCTCAGCTCATGCAGGAGCCCTTTGATGGGGTCTTCCCCCACCCCCCAGATTCAGGAATGTGACTCCATCCAGGGGAGGTGCCATTGTCACCTGACCCTTACTGAGACAGCCCTGCCTCTGGGCTCACCTTCGCTCCACATCAGCCAGAGCAGGGATGTAGCAGGAATGAGTGACTCACACGGGGTGCAGAGGGTTCAGACACCACTCTGGGGTGCAGGCTGGGCATGCAGAGGGGCTCAGATGCTCTTCTTGTCATGGAGCCTTTCCCAGTGACTGGCTCTGGGGTCTGAGCTGGTCTCTGTGTCCTTGCCCAGCCCTTGGCACAGGTGTGTGGCCTCTGTCTTGCTCTTGTTGTATATGTGCCATGTGGCCACCAACAACCAAACCACCCCCAGCTCCTCTTACACCCCCAGGTCAATCACAGCAGGGTGATTGATTTTTAGTCCATTCGTGGTGTCAGAATAAGCTTAACTGTGTTGTAGAAGGGCCAGATTGGCTTTGTTGACCAGGAAGGGAATTTTGGCCATGAGCTCAGGTGGGAGACAAAGCCCACCAACCTCCACTTCCAAACTCGGATCTGGAGGGACCCCTGTGAGGCCAGACCCAGTGAAATCTCCTGGGACACCCCAGAGCAGCTTGTGCCAAACACCAGGGACTGCTGGCTGTGGGGATCTGATCTGAGGGGGCCTAGGACATGCAGGTCCATGGGTCTCCAAAGCAGAACAGGCAGGGCTGGACAAAGGATCAGGGATGAGGACAAAGGAGCTCCTGCATCCAGATGACTGTGCTTAAAATCAGCCTGACAGCAGGGAATGGCTCATCCAGGGCGTCACAGTGGTGCATTGGCAGGTCTGTGTCCTGAGGTGGAGGCAAGGGGGAGAGAAAAGTTGTAGCAACACAAAGAAGGATGGGAAAAAAAGAGGAAAATGTGTTGGAGGCACCACAGTGAAAGAAGCTGGGAGATGAGTTTCATTGTGACACACAGCAGAGTAATTTCAGACTGGAGAGGAACTGATGGGCTGGAAAAAAACCTCTGTCTGGAAGGACAGGGAAAAGCCCTGAAGGATCTTGCCCACAGGGGTGTGAGGGAAGCCCAGACACAGATCAGGGAGGGTTGTGGTCTCTGCAGACAGCAGGACGTGGAGCCTGGAGGGGACCACAGGAGCAAGAGACTCCTGGGAGGGATGGGGAAGCTTGAAAGGCTCATCCCCTTGGGGACAGCAGCACTGTCTCAGTCTGGGGAAATGACAGCCAGCACAGCTGAGCTGATAGGAACAGCATTAGATTATCCTGGAGATAAATGAATGATTTTTCACAGTGATCCTGCCAAACAGCAGGGATGGACAGAGTAGCTGAGAGCTGGAGCTGGCAGTTGGTTGGGAGCAGTGTCCCAGGGAGTTGGTCCTTTTGGGACACCACTTCAACCAAGGTGACCTGAACTTTCAAAGCCATGGAATGGGAAAGGTGCTGTCCCAGAGGCTGCCTGGGCTCTGGATGGGAGCTCCTGCTCTGGAAGTGCAGTCACCCAGCTGCTGGGGCCAGCTCTTCACGGGGTGCCCAGTGGCAAGAAAGAACAATTGATGCTCTCTGTTCCCAAGGGTGGCTGGATGGGCAGGGAGAAGGGGAGACATCACTGGTGATGCCACCAGCGAGAGAGGATGAAATAACCCTGAAAGACTGAGATCCTCCTCTCAGAGAGTCCTGTGAGCTGAGGGCTGGTGGGCAATGGGGGCAAATAGGGGAGGAAGGGCCACGTTTGGTGATGGAGGGAAGAGCAGAGCAGGATCAGCCACGGGAAAGATTTGGGGCATCTGGGTTTGCCCTTCTCTGCACTGTGGGACCAAAAACCTCCCCCTTGCACCCTCACCCTTCCTCTCATTGCATTTCCCATTGTTTCCCCATCACTTCTTTGCCTGGGCTTTGCCCCCTGGCACTGAGCAGGCAGCTGTGACCAGCAGCTGTCACAGTCTTCGATGGTTTGGTTGGGTTTTGTCAGGTACCAAAGTCTCTGATTGCCAAAAGGAGCTGGAGGAAGACAAGGGATTTTTTTCCCCAGCCTCTTTCCTGAGTGTCCCTTGCCAGCCTCCCTCCGTGCTGGCCCGGCCATGGTACCCCTTGCACACAGATCCCAGGTACTAGCCACGCCCAGCAGGCTGTGGGGACACAGAGGGGACACTCCCCTGTCCCACCCCCTGCTCGGGGTGGCAATATCACCTCTCCATCATTCCTCTAAGAGAGGCACAGACAGCCAGGACATTGCTGCCATGGCTGTTTATCTGCCTTCTCCAGGCCTTTTCTCCCCCTGAAACCAGAGATGATTTTCTTTGGCTTCCTTCAAAGAAGGGAGGTGCCAGCTCCTGGCACCAGGGATGTTTTCTCATTCAGCTTGGTCCATCTTGGCAGATCACAGCTCCCCTCTGCGACTCAGTCTCCCCATCTGTTCACAGAGGGAGTGATGCTCTCTCTGACAGCAGCGAGGGGCTGATGCTGAGAAATGCTGCCTCAGACATCACCAGAATTAGCACAGTGCTACGGATTAAATGATTCCTCTTTCTCTGCTGCTCTGGTAACAACACTCAGTGCCTTTACCTGTGGAATACACCAATGAAACACTCATTTCTCCCCTGAGTGGTCCCGACAGGGAGAGCCAAGGGCTCAGCCTGGGTCCAGATGGACCTGGCAAAGCCTGAGCAGAGCCAGCACAGCCCTGCATGGGTTCAGCTAAGATGGGTCTAATTTCAGGGAGCTCATTCCCCACATTCTGCACTGCTGGGGCACAGGTTTCTTTATGGGCTCAAGGAGGTTTGTCTGCTCTGAGGGAGCTCTAAGTGCTCCAATAGCAGAAGACTGGAAATCCCAGAATCCAGGAGAGGTAAAGTTTCTTGGGTTGAGGATGGGGCAGTCACTGGCACCCCTTTTCTCCAGGGGATCGTGGAAAGGTTTGGATTGGAAGGGTCCTTAAAGGTCATCTCATTCCACCCCTGTGTGACCCACACGTGAGAGGCTCTTGTGGGGATCCCCCACATTCCACCCCTGCTTCCCACCCACAGGCAGCCCTGGCTCTGCTGAGGCTCAGGGAGAGGAAAATGCATTTCATAGAATCCCAGAGTCCCAGACTGGTCTGGGTGGGATCTCAAAGCTCACCCTGTTCCAGTCCCTGCCGTGACACCTTCCACAAGACCAGGCTGCTCCAAGCCCTGTCCAACCTGGCCTGGGACACTTCCAGGCATGGGGCAGCCACAGCTTCTTTGGGCAACCTGAACCAGGGACTGCCCACCCTCACAGGGAGGAATTCATTCCCAATATCTCATCTCACCCTGCCCTCTGGCAGTGGGAAGCCATTCATTGTCCTGGCACTCCATCCTTTGTCCCCAGTCTATCTTTGGTTCTCTTGGAGCCCCTCCAGGCCCTGCAAGGGGCTCTAAGATCTCCTCAGAGCCTTCTCTTCTCCAGGTGAACATTCCCATCTTTCCCAGCTTGGCTCCAGAGCAGAGGGGCTCCAGCCCTTGGAGCATATCCATGACCTCCATCCTGCCTGGTCCCTCATATCCATGACCTGAGCCAGCCAGGCTGCCTGGGCAGCCTTGAGCTGTGTCTGCCCATGGTTCCTTGCCAGGGAATTAAGACCAGAGTAATTAGGAGCATTCACAGGCTGTAATTTAGGCCCAGCTGAGGTATTTCACTGCAATACCTGGTCTTGGGTCTCATATCTTTCCACCATCCTGCTAGAAATACTGAGCTGCTTCCTCCCAGGGAACAAGGTCCCTCAGTTTTCTTCCAAGGGAATAAATAATTTTTTAATCTAAACGAGAAAACAGAGTGCAAATAAACTTCAGGTTTGCTTTGTGTTTGCACCTTTTATTTATTATCTTGGTGACAGATTCTCAGAGGTGAGGGAACATTTAATTGTAGTGTTAAGTGGAGCCTTCACTTCCAATTTGGCATTTCATTTGACTGACTGAGATATGGATTCACTGTTCAGACTCATTCCAAGATAAACAACTCAATGGCTTTACACCCATGTTCTCTGATAATTACTTCTTCCATCTTTAGGGTGTGTGGAGGGGGTAATCACACAGGTTTTGGGGGGAGCTGTGTTTGGACAGAAGCTGGAAGCCAACTGTAATCCAAATTGGTACCTCCAAAATTCTTTCCACCAGTTGAAACTACATATAACCAACTAATTAGCAAAAAACTTAAATGAATCCAGCTGCTTTTGCATTTGAGATTGATCTTTTAATCAGGGGAAATATGCATTGGACAGAAGGTGCTGGACTGGTTGTTTTGGGTTACTGTGTCCTCTGAGGTTTAGAAACAGTAGATCTCATCAGCACTGCTAATTCTCCTGTAGGCATTGGGTAGAGAAAACAACCTCCCTGATTTTGGGAACCTCCAGCCAATTTTTCAGCATTGAATGTCCTATAATCTTTGTACTGGGTCAAGTGCAAGAAAGGAAATGTTCCCTTTGCAGTGACAAATTGTGCTATGATGATCCTGATCTAATAACAAGTTGTAGCCTAAGAAACTGAGGAGTTTAGTTGTTGACTGCAAAATCAGGAGCCAGGTTAGCAAGAGAAGTGTAAGACCCAAGAAATTAAAAGGCAGACAGTAACAATCTCTTGTTCCAAGTGTAATTTAGGATATCTCTTTTTTTCTTATGAGTTCTTCTGCATTAGAGAGCTAAGGACCCACCTCAGCCCCGCTCTGAGGCTTGCTTGGTGCCTGTTAGTCGAGATTTTATCTCCAGTTTCCTGCCTCCCATGTATCTGGGGTGCAGATCTTGATGTCCTGTTGAATGCAGATACAACAACAGCAGCAGGTCTCAAGACCCCCCTCATTCCCCTTTTCCTTGGGGTTCCTGATCTGTTCCTACCTTTCATGGCTCTTGATGTTTTCCAGACTCCCCTGGCTAGAGGCCTCCCGTGGACACCCAGCTGGGGACACCCAGCTGGCCTTTGTGTAGCAGTGGTGGTGACAGGCAGGGAAGGGTGGTGGCACCGGGCACTTCCTCAGCTGGCACCTCCCTCCCAGCACAGCTGTTTTCCCTCTGCAGCTCAGTGTTTTGTGGGATGGACTCTGAGCCACAGAGGCTCTGGGAGCCCAGTCATATCAGGCACTTTGTATTTGCTGTCCCATTTCCATTTCTCTGAGCCACATTTGTCACATTTGGCATTTTAAGTGGGTTTTAGAGCTACTTTCTTTCTTCGTCCTCTCCTCTTCCCCCTCCCTTCTAAATTTTGAGGGCTGACTTCAGAATCCTCGTTTCAAAGAGGTTCTTTTGCATAAAGAACCAAAATATGCAACACATAGAGAAATCAAGTGCAGTACAAGCAATAATTAAAAACCCACTGCTTTTATCTGGCCAAGCCCTGGATTTGCACTGAAGACTGGTAAAAGCTGCCTTTTATCCCTTCTCCTTTGTACTCAGGGAATGCCTCATCCTCACTTATCCCATCACACAGAGACTCTGCTGGATTGGGTCTGGACAATCAGCTCCTGGCTAATTGCTATGGCAGGGGCAGGGCTGTTGTGTGGCACCTCTGGAGGTGCCCAAACCCACAGGGTGATGGCCCAGCATGGCAAGGGAACTGGCCATGAGACTCCTGGCCAAGCAGGTGGATATCCTACCACAGCACTGGGTGAGAAACGCCTCCAGCACTGTCACAGAATTGTGGAATGGTTTGGGTGGGAAGGGGCCTAAAAGCTGGTCCTGTTCCATCCCCTGCTATGGGCAGGGACACCTTTGCTAGCCCAGGTTGCTCCAAGCCCTGTCCAGCCTGGCCAGAGAGAGATGCACATGGGAAATTGTCTTCTGCTGGAAGTGGGGCTGCCTCCACAGCACAGAGGGGTCATCCCTGTAATGCAGCTGTGTGGGAGCCACCCTCAGACTCAGGCCCCTCTCCAAGGAGATGCTCACACAGCAAACTCCTATTTTTGACAGCAAAACTGTTCAGACACTAAAAATGTCCAGGAAATATATTGCAGAGGAGCAGCACTGGAAACAAATCCATGGTGCTCATCACACTGTCCTGCAGCTTTCACAACCTCACCCTCATCTCTTGGGGACCAAGCTGTCCTTCTCTGTGTGTCCTAATTCCCAAAGTCCTGGGGCTATAAAAGAATCTCAGCTCCTGCTTCTTCTTCTTCTTCTTCTTCTTCTTCTTCTTCTTCTTCTTCTTCTTCTTCTTCTTCTTCTTTTTTTAAGCAGCATTTCTCACACTTTGCTTTGCTCAAAATGTTGTTGCTTGAAAGCAGCAGCCAAAAGACGAGAGCATCACATTTTTTCAGAGAACATCACCACTTCTGAGATTCTGCAGCTCGTTTCATGATTTTGCAGCCATTGCCAATAACATTAAATCACTTCCCTCCTACCTACTTCGGGGTCCTGGAGGAAGAAGCCAGAGGTTCAGGAAAGTTCAGGGGTCCTGCTGGGCCCTGACCACATGTGGTAGAGCTGGGAGGGAGCCCTGGAGCTGCCTGGATGCAAAACTGGCTCAGTGGGACTTGTGCCCCACTGCTCAGGGCCATTGGGTGCACTCTCACACTGTCACATGGGGTGATACATCCAGAGCACCCACCCAGCCACCCTTGGGCAGGTTCAGTGCTGCCCATGGCATCAGGGGTCCCACGACTCCCTTTGGACCATTAAGGGGATCTCTGGGGTTGGAGGGCAGTGCTCACTGATAGACAAAAACTAAATTTTCATTTTCCTCAGGCATTGGATGGCCTGGGCATCCCAGCTCCCTGCTTAACCTACACACACATATTTGGGATGAGGGGCTGAGCACGGGGTGAGTGGTCCTTGCTGAGAATCTGCTGGTGCAGTGACAGAGTCCACATCAGGGTGTGGCCTCAGGCTGAAAACAAAGCTCAGTTTGGAATCAAGATTAGTTCTCTGAGCAGAAAGGAGTGCTATTGGCTGTTGGGGTGAGGGATGCTGCTGAGTGACTCGCACTCCACCTTCCTCCAACAGCAGCTGCATCTCCCCCACACCAGGGCAGAACTTGAAGGAAGGATCTTTCAGTGTGAGGTCTCTACACTTTCCATCCTCCTTCCCTGAGGTTTCCAGCCCTCCTGTGCTCCCCTTTCCCCTGCAGCACTGGTCACAGTGGGAGCCGCTGGGATCCCACCCACACCAGTCCCAGGGGAGCTGTCAGTACTGGTCCATGCTGGAGCTGCTGTGGTTACTCACCCCCACCTCTGAGCTGAGTACAGCTGGGCAAGTGATCTGAAGGAAGCTCTGCAGTTACTGGAAGCCTGTGGTTTGTTCCCAAAGGCTGTGATTCATTGCCAGAGCTGGGGCAGACCAGCTCAGGCACAGACACCCAGAGGGAGGCACGGATCCAGCTCCAGCAGGGCCAGGAGCAGTCCCAGGACAGGGTGTGGGGAGCTCAGCCTGCCTGGGGGGGATGTTGTAGCTGCTCCCAGGGACCAGAGGTGTAATAGTACAAGTGGAAAAGACAGAGTCCTGTCACTGGAAGCTGAAATATGGCAGGTTTAGCTCAGAACCAGCTGGGCATTGTGGGGAAATGGGGGAATGTGGGGGAGCAGGGAAACCTCTTGAGGCTCTGGGTGATGCCCACACAGGAGGTGCCAAGCTCAGGTGGGCTGATCTCTGAGGTGTGCTGTGCTCTGAGGTTTGGTCCTGCTGGGACTGATGGCATCAGGAGAGTGGCAGAGTAGGGGGGGACATGGCCAGGCTCTGGGTTGATCCAGGCACTGCTGGAGCTGGGAGGGGTCACCTTTTCCCATGCCTGTAACCTCCATCTGGATGGACATCCCCGAGGGACCCTCATTTTGGTACTGCCAGTCTGGGCTGAGGATAACCTGGCATGGCCGGGCTGCCCCATGGAGGCATCATGCCCACTTCCAACCATTTTAGCACGTTAAAGCTATTTTCTATCTTATTTCTTGTGGGAATGCTTGTGTCCCTGGGGCTGCTTTTGGATGTGCCCACATCCCTCTGCAGTCCTCAAGGACTTCAGGATGCCTCTAAGGTCCTGAGAGATGCTCGAGATGTCAGGGCAGGCTGAACCCGCATCAAGGCTGAACCCCCACCAAGGCAGCAGCATTTCCCCAGGCCCTGCTTGGAGCCCAGGACATCTGCAAATGCTCCAGGTCCCTCCACAAACTTCTCTGACAAAGCCTAAAGCACAAAACCCTCTTTCTGTGTTATTCTCTTGCCATTTGCTGGACCAGCTCCAGCTTCTCCCACCACTTAATGAAACCCTCACCTAAGCCCTGGGGACTCCATGTTTCGGTGTGTGGGGACCAGTCAGTTTTGGCAGCATGAATTTGTTCTCCTTAGCCTCATAATCACACTCACCCGCATCCATTAGAGAATTACTGGCTATTAGAGGTGATTGCAAACATCCAGAGGTCTTGCCAGATGCTTTGCCCAGCCAGAGTTGTTTGTGCTCTGCAGACAATCGTTGCAGAATCATTCCTACACAGAGTCAACATTTGGGGATTGTAAAACCAAACCCTGAATGCAGATGGACCAGGATGGTCAGCAGTGGGATGCACACAACCCACCCTCCCCCCTGCTTCTGGGATCTCTCCTGTTGGCTTTGGGGGAGCTTTGCATCAAGAAGCCTCCTGGTGTGGAACCATGTCCTCGTGCTGCAGTGGAGGAGACCCAAAGTGTTTTGGGAGCAGAGATTCTCAAAAAAGAGGCTTCTCATGCCCAGGTCCTCTCTGGGGAAGCAGGAGTGGCTGCAGCTCCAGGTCATCATGGGTGGGCCAAGCTGCCGGGTTAGGAAGGTGCCAGCTGCTCTCAGAGCTGGGCCAGGCAGCAAAGACACCACATGGTGAGAGGACCCTTCCCTGTCTCTCAGTGGGGTGGTACTTGCTGTGCTTGGGGGCCCTGCAGGGCAGAGTTAAAGCCAAGAGTGCCCCAGTGACAGCCATGACCTCTGGAATCAGCTCAGAGCACACAGGGACACTCACAGAGGTGTGGGTGGGAGGATCCAGCAGCTGTGGGGAACATCCATCCCTGGACTCCTCAGCCTTGGACTTCCTGTGCCCTCCTTTCCTTGCAGCACATGATCCAGGGAGCACCAGGCCCCCCGGTCTGTCCCAGTGCCAGCTCAGGACTGGGGCAGCGGGTGGCAATGGAAGCAGGGCAGCCTTGACCTGGGCTCAGTGGTTGCCAGAGCGGTTCCAGATAGAGGTTTGGGATGCAGCCCCACCCGTGTGAGTGGTGGGTAAAAGGTGCCTGTTGCCATTCTGCCCTGAGAACCCTCCAAAAGTGACACCTGTAGAAAAGCCACCCTTGTCCTCACCCAACTGTCCCTCACCCCGAGCAGACAGACATGGGTGAGGCATCAGGAAGATATTCTCCTCCTCAGCTCCTTTTAAATCATGTCCCCAAGGCAGAGCCTGAGGCCAGGCTTCTGTGTCACCACCACCTGGCCCATCCCCTGCCACCATGTCTCCCACTCCCTCTTGTCCCAGGGATCTGCTGGCACTTCTCAGGTTCTTCCCACAGCTCAAATCTCTTGCAGATCAGCCAGCCTGGGAAGGGACACACAGGGTTCTCCAACTCCCTTGGAGCACTGGTGAGTGGCTCTGTGCTAGATGCAGGTGTCAGACTGGAAATGCTGTGCTGATGGAGACTGTTGGGCTACTGGGGTGCAAGACAGGGGCTCCAGCACCAACAACACCACTGTCCTTGCTGGGTGTGTTCTTCTGGCTCACCTGAAAGACCAGACCAGTTTTTTATGCTTTTACTTTCTAGCTGGGTTTTGACAAGCAACCAGTCTGGGGTTTGGGGATCAGGACAAACTCCCATGTATCCCAAGGGGGTGCTGACAGGACCAGCCTCTTCATTCCAAGCATTTGTAGGAACAAGCTTTAATGTCCATCTAAATGCCAGCTTTGACTGATGTTGGTTGGCTTCTGTCCCTCTCAAGGCCACCACTCACATGGTGATGCACCCACCAGTGACCAAAACCACACATTTCCTACCATTCTGTGATTCTATGAAGAATCAACCTTTCACCTCCAGGATAAGATGTGACAAAGGCTCCACTATCAGAATTTCCCACTTTGTGTGAGTACCCAGGGACCCCTTGTCCCAGCCCTGAGCTGCCCTGCCCTTGCAGAACCCAGACACCACTTTGCATTTCTCAGGTTCTCATTTCTGAGCAGCTTTGAACACCAACAACCTGAGTTTTCCCACCCAGCAGCCTCCAAGACACTGAAAGATTTGAAGGGAAGATACAGCCAGGAGAAAGGAACAGGATTCCAAATCCTCTGAGATCAAAGCACTTTTGTCTAGAGACTTTCAATTAGATCAGGACGTTGTCTGGCTGCTTTTTCTTGCTGTGTTCATCGTGCAGATGAGCTTCATGTCAGCTTGGCCTCCTTTCCCCCTGCCACGTTGGCTCCAGCTTCTTTTCATTAGTAATGGTCTGTCTTCATTAGTGAATTAATTCCCCAGGAATTGCACTGCAATAAACTCTCCAGAGCAAAGACCAGCAAAGCCACATCTTGGCACTGGCTGGACAACAGCAAGTGTTTTGTGGACAGAAAAACTAATCACAGAACTGCTAAAAACCTCCACATTTTATTCAAGCCAGACCTAGAGTCTCTGAAGCTTTTTCAAACAAAACAAGAAATGTTTGGTGAGTGTTGGGTTTGGATCAACCTCTGGGTTGGGATCTTGGAAAGGAGCCCTCATCTCTCTCGGGAACAGATCCCAAGGCAAAGGTGAAGTCCATGAAAGCAATGAATGCTCCATTCTCCAGGTGCTTTCAGACATGCCCTAATATCTGAAATGGTCCCAGGGCCTTTGTCTGCCCAGGACTGGACACCTCCAGAGCAGGACCTGGGCTGAGCTGGGCTCCCAGGGCTGCAGCAGAGAGGGCTGGACACATCAAGACGTGGCAGAAGTTGAATTTAGTCTGGGAATGAGGACCAAAGGGAGAGGAGGGTGGATGGTGTCTTCAGAGTAATGGCCAGGGACCATTACAAAGGTCTGGAGGGACAGGACATAGGGAATGGCTTCCCACTGCCAGAGGGCAGGGATAGATGGGATATTGGGAAGGAATTCCTCCGTGTGAGGATGCTGAGGCCCTGGCACAGGGTGCCCAGAGCAGCTGTGGCTGCTCCATCCCTGTCAGTGTCCAAGGCCAGATTGGACAGGGCTTGGAGCAACCTGGGACAGTGGAAGGTGTCCCTGCCCATGGCAGGGGTGGTAGGAGATGGGATTTAAATCCCTTCCCTACCAAACCATTCTAGGATCCTGTGATCTCCATGAGAAAAAGAGCCTAAATGTCTGCTCCCTCCTCAGCCTCTCCTGGAGACAGCATCTTCCCCTAGAGAGCTGCTCCCTGTCTCCCTGTCAGCTCTGTGCAGTCCCTGGGACAATTTGTCTGCCTTTGCCTCCACCCATCACCTCTCCCGTTCCCCTGGGGAACAAACAGCTCTGTCAATAATTGCCACTTTGCCTCTTGGCTTTATCTTCCAAACTCTCAAAGGCAATTTTGTTCCACACCACAGTTCCTGCCCATCCCATCTCATGATGAGGTTGGTTGGTCGTTGATCCTTTCTCCCAGACTTGGCACCCACAGGAGGGCTTGGGTCAATGCCCATCGCTGTGGGGAAGGGATGGTGCAAAAACCACCACTCAGGGAGGGCAAGGGGAACATCTACCAATTATAGTCAGGCTCAAACCCCCAGAGGCAGAGGAAACAAACCCAAAGTGGATGAGGATAGGGGTGATGATTACCATGGATGTTTTAGTCACAGCTGTTAATAAAAATAACAGCAGTAATAGAATTGCAATGATGCTGGCAATTGCTCTGGTGATGATGAGAATAATAAGATTATTTATTAACTATGAGCCATTATCAGCATTTTCCAGCGCTTCTGCCTCTCAGACCATCCCGAACTCCAGCCCTATCATATTAATGCAAAATGAGACAAATGAGAAAATATTTTCTTTATGGCCTAACCAAGAATAATTTTGGGAAGAGCAATGTTTGTCCTTGTCCCTCTGCTAACTGTCCTCCTATCGTGTGGCAGGGGTTGAGAATTAGGTGGGATCTTGCATTTCCACCCTTTACAGAATCACAGAATAAAGCAGGTTGCAAAAAGGCCTCTGACACCATCAATTCCAACCTGTAACAAATCCCCACTTTGTCACCCAGCCCAGAGCACTGAGTGCCACATCCAGGCACTCCTTGGATACCTCCAAGGAAAATAAAGTGTAAAAGGAATTGAAGTTGGACTTGTGGCCTTCAGAGCAGCTGAGCCCCATGAAAGCTCCATGGTCAGACCCAGTGGATGGATGGACCTGGTGGGCTGGAGGGAGGAGGAACATGGAGTAGTTTTATGGCTTTTGTCATTCTCCATGTGGGGCTGATGGAGACAGTGGACATAAGTCCCTGGGAGCACATTTCCTGCAGATGCCTCTGCCCTTGGCTGGTTGCTTGAAGGAGCTCCAAATGGGGCTGTTTTCTATGGACTTTTTTTTGTTCACCCACTTTCCTGTGACCATTTCACACACAGGCTGGAGGATGATGTCCAGGTTTGCTGTGGCTGCTTCTGCAGGTTCACCCTCAAACCTTGAGGGGCAAAGTGAAGGGAGCAGCAGGGAGAGCCAGGTCCTGCTCCCAGACAGTGTCAGGCCAGGCACTGCAGCAAGGAGTGAAGATGGATGTGGACCATGGAGAGATGTGTGTGCAGTGAGAAGGGATGGACCCTCTGTCTGGGTGGTGGCTGCAAGCTCTGGGGCCGTGTTTGGGGACCAAGGTGTCACCGCTGCTGCTCAGCAGCTTTGTCTGTTGGGCAGTGGCTCCCACACAGCTCTGCAGGTCACGGAGCACTGAGAGTGGGTGTATGTCCAGCAAAATCAGTAGAAGACCCCAGAAATGCCCAGGAGTGAGAAATGGGACACAGCTTGCAGGGGTTGCACAGAGGGAAGGAGCTGGGGCTGGTGCTGCTATTTCTAATGTCACCCCACCCCCCCCGGAGCTGTTCAGGCCAGGGGAGGTGGCAGTGGGGTGTCAAAGCTAGAGGGCACGTCAGCCCTCCCCAAGGACCTGACATCGGGTGCAGGGGTCAGCACACAGCCCCACGAGAGTCTCTGGCATCCCTTTGCCACCCCGCGCTCCCTTGGACCCTCCTTGCCATTCCCTTCACTTGACCCCCAGTGCCGGTTCTCTCCCAGCACCCCTTGCCCTCCCTGTGCCCCAGTTCTCCCTGCCTTGTGCTGTTCTCAGGGTCTCCTGCCCTCTCTCCTCCCCAGAAGGAATAAATCACCCTCCAAAGCCAGCCTTGGGTCTCAGCGGAAACAGCTGCCCACAGTGTCACCTCCTTCCCACGGGACCTGGCTGCCACCAGGATGTTGGGAAGCTTTTCCCAGAGCACAGGAGGTTTGTTCAGGAAAGCTGACAGGGACCAATGGCCCTGGACCCTCTGGACTCACGGGGACTGATGTCCTCTCCTCCAGCCTGTGCTGCTCCAAGCTCCCACCTTGATTCCTTCCCCATGAGAGGGGTCTTGAGAAGGGAGAGTGTGTTTGGGTCCTTGGCTGTATAAAAAAGGCCCCAAATGCTCAGTTTCCATCACAGGTAAAGGCTGCAGACCTGCAGCAGGGAGCTCTGGGCAGCAGGATTGGGAATCCAGGTTTGCCAGCCACCTCCACATGGTCCCTGTGGTTGGGTTAACACCAGCAGCACTGAGAGACCCAGCAAACAGTCAGGAAAACACTCTTTGTTCAATCCCCTTTGGTGGAAAGCAATAACTCTTGGGCTGAGAATCTTCTCAGCCTCCAAAGAAAAGCTTTCTGGAGGGCCAGGGGAAAAATCAATCCAGCAGACTGCACTTCCCGCTTGGAGAGCTCTGGAGAGATGAGCCCAGCCCTGGTGGCTCCCCAGGGGCACCAGGGAGGGAGCAGAGCCTGGCCAGAACACAGCTCTCCTCCTGGCCCTGGCATCAGCCCATCAAGAAAAAGGGTTTTGTCAATCTGAGCGCATTAGGAGAGGACCAGGCTGTGCCCAAATCTTCCCCTGGGGTCCATTAGCACCCGCAGATCCTTCCTCCACCCCAGCACATCCCACAGGATGCTTTTGCTGGCGATTTCCTCCCCAGGCACAGAGCAATTGTCTGGGACAGGGAGCTGGCAGGGTTGGTGTGTGGTGGGAGGAGAGGGTGACCTGCTGCTCTGAGTGCAGGTGCTTGGATGGGAGCTGGGCTCCAGAGCACATTCTAGGTGCTAATGCATTCCCTGGCTTGGCATCATCCCCCAGAGCTCACAGATTGTGTCTGGGGTCTCTGCCATCCCAGGGAAACCGGTCTGTGAACACAGTTTTCAGAACAGGCTGTTACCCACTTCCCGGGGAGGGAAGGAAGAACATCCTCCTATCTCAGCATGGGCACTGCCACCCCACCGCTGCCACTCCACCTGCAGCCACACAACCCCCAAGCAGAGCATCCCACCCATGTCTAAGTCCTTCCTGTGGCTGTTGTCTCTCCCACAGGTATAAGAGCATGGTCACCCCGCGGCGAGCAGCCGTGGCCATCGCCTGCTGTTGGATAGTCTCTTTTCTGGTGGGACTTACCCCCATGTTTGGCTGGAACAACCTCAACAAGATGCGGAGGACTCAGGAGCTGAATGGCAGCCACACGGAGTTTGTCATCACGTGCCAGTTTGAGACAGTCATCAGCATGGAGTACATGGTGTACTTCAACTTCTTCGTCTGGGTGCTGCCTCCCCTGCTGCTGATGTTACTCATCTACCTGGAGGTCTTCAACCTCATCCGCAAGCAGCTCAACAAGAAGGTGTCCTCCAGCTCCAACGACCCCCAGAAGTACTACGGGAAGGAGCTGAAGATTGCCAAGTCCTTGGCTCTGGTTCTCTTCCTGTTTGCACTCAGCTGGCTGCCTCTGCATGTCCTCAACTGCATCACCCTGTTCTGCCCATCCTGCCAGACCCCGCACATCCTCACCTACATCGCCATCTTCCTCACCCATGGCAACTCGGCCATGAACCCCATCGTCTACGCCTTCCGCATCAAGAAGTTCCGGACAGCCTTCCTGCAGATCTGGAACCAGTACTTCTGCTGCAAAACCAACAAAAACGCCACCAGCACCACCACGGCTGAGACAGGCAACTAGGAACTGGGAGAGGGCAGAGGGTGACCACCCAGTCCCCACATGGACACTGTTCCTGCTGTCTCAGGAAGGGGTAGCAAGGACCCGATGGGTTCTGAGTTCAGCAGCCCCCTGCAGTCCCCACAGCCACCCTGGGGGGGGATATTTATTCACAAGCATTGTACTGTTTGGATATTGTAGCCTGCACTGTTCCTTTCTGGTTTAGGAATTTTTTCCCCCGTTTGTTTTTGTTTTTTGTTTTTTTAAGCGTTGCCAAGTATTTAAGGAGAAATTGTACAGACAAATGCGCAGTTTATCTTCATGCAAATAAAGTCCAGTGATCCAAACCACCCAGGAGGCGCCCTGCCATTGATGGAGACCCTCAGCCCCATGGTGTTGGTGGTGCTGGGGGTACCTCACGCTCTGGCCCCATCTCCATGGAGCCATGGGGGTACCTGGGCACTGGGACAAAGGGATGCCCTGTGGGAGTGAAGATTCTGAGAACCAGGAGAGTCCAGGGCAGTGTGATTTCTGAAGAAATTAAGTTTGAAAGCCCTTCCTTTCCCCTCTGTAACCAGGGAGAGGTGAGCTGGGCTGAGACATGGGAAGAGATAGGAAGAGTCTTCCCATGGCATTGCCAGCATCCACAGGGCGGTGAACCCACCACCCTGCAAAGCAGAGGTCAGTCTCCTCCTCTCAGCACTCCCAGAGAGGTAGGCAGAGGTGGGTAGTGGTGAAACCCCTACACATGATCCCAGAGAACTCTGCAGAAACCGCTTTTGCTTCCCCAATGTCTCCCCATGGGTCCCAGCAGCACCCACTATGCCTGCAAGCTGCACCCAGGGAGTGTGTCCTCTCCGCTTGTCTTCTCTCTCCCTTTACTCTGGCTTTGAGTCATTTTCCCTCCTTTCTCCTGACTGTTCTGTGAAAATGTGGTAGCAAATCTCTCTCAGGCTGTTCATCTCACACCTCTCATGTTGCTCCCTCCCACCCTCCCTGTGCAGCCAAACTCTTTTGACCCAAACCTTGTGGGCTAATGCAGCCAATTCCACAGGCCAGGGAGCAGAGGGGAACCTGGAGCCCTCTGGGAGCGAGTGGGGGACAGCTACAGGCCCCCATGTGGGTGCTGATGCTGCCACAGGGCACTTTGCCACCCCTGAAGTTCAGCTGTGGGTGGATTTGAGGAGAGGGTGGCTGGAAATGGACCATCCAGCTTTGGTCTCTCTGGATGCTGGAAGTGCCAGTCCCTGCTCTGCAGCAAGATCTCCTCCAGGGCTGAAGGGGTGGTGGGAAAAGTTAATTTGAGTTGATCTGGGATTCTTTTCTTATCAGCATCCCTTGTTCACCAGGCTCCTATTGGAAACACAGGTCCTGTGACCCTGCCCCAGCAGGGTCCTGCTCTCAGAGGGGACGTCAGCAATGGGCAAAGTGACTGCAGGAAGTTCCCACAGAGACCAGGGGTGCACAGAGGAAAACGACCTTGGATGGGTGAGACTTTTGGGTGATTTTTAGCAGTGTTAGGAGTGTGCAGCACAGACACTGGGGCAGCCAGGAATCTCTTCCCCACTGCTCCAGCCAGCTCTGTTTGGCTCGACAGGAGGAGGAGGGCAGCAAGGAAGAGACGAGATGAAAGGCTCAGCCCCCCACATTTTGCAGGGGCCTTGACTTATTTCCAGGCTCCTGGCTCGGACCACACTGGGAAAAATGGGAACAGAGCAGAAAAACAATGGCAAGAACAGGAGAAAATCCTTCCCTTAGTCATCATTACAACAGAGGGCTCCTGAACACCCTCCCAACCTTCCCATGGTGTAGATGGTGCTGTGCTAGTGCTGAGCCCTTGGGAGCAAGAACTTCAAGAACTGCAGCCCACACCTCCCTCCCAGGCATCACCAGGTGCCCTGGGGCCAGAGCTCAACCTCTCCCATGCGGGTGAGGCTTTGGCCCATCCCATATCTGCCTGATGGCTGCTCTGCCCAGTGCAGTGACCCCCGTGCCCCCACCTTGTCATGTCCTGTGCCAGCTCTGCCCAGAGCCAGCATCTCCTGGAAAGGGCAGAGGGAAGTACCTCAGGTGTCATGGAGCACTAATATCAGCAGTGTCTGAGGATGCTGCAAGCCCAGGTTAGTGCAGAGAGGATGCCCCAGGCTGAGGCCGTGGTCCCTTGGCACAGCAGTTCTTTGCCTTCAGATCAGTGCTGATGTTTGCCTGGTTCTGACTCCCACCTGTGTTTTATTTCTGCTGCTTTTCTGGAACTGATGTTTTGGCCTGATCCTTTCTAAGGTGCCCAGGAACGTGGTAAGTGGGATGCTCATAAATTAAAGGGCACGTGAATGGTTGCTTCATTAAAAATAACATCCAGTGGATTTTTCCACTCTGTGCTCTCCAGACCTTTCCTGGGGAGCCCTGACTAAAAGTGGATGTTGTCACCCACCTCAGTCCCCTGTGGGGTTACAAACATAGTCTGTGCTCTGTAGGACTGAAATAAGGGCCTGGAAAGGGCACAGTATGCAGCATGACAGGGTCCTGGAAATCAGCTCACAGTCTGCTTCCAGACCCTGTCCCTGAGAGAATCCCACTGGCCAAGGGCACGTGCTCAGGTGCCAGGACACCAATGGGGACAGGACACTCCCAGCAGTGTCCAGGGCCGGGTGTGAGCATGCCAGGGAAAACAAGCTCTCCTCGCCAGCTGGAACAGCAACCTCCACTCTGTGGCGTTATCACCAGTACCAACCACCTCAAAAATCCATCCTGACCAGCAGTGGGAAAAAAATCAATCCAACAATGCCCTCTGATGGTGGAAACAATCATGGTGTGGATGGTGCTGTGCCAGTGTTGAGCCCCTAGGAACAGCAACACTCCCTGGACTTCAGCTTGGGTTGAAGGTGCCTGAGGATGGATGGGGACAAAGCAGAGGGGATGCAGGAGAGATGGTGCAGAGAGGGGTCTGATTAATCACAGGCACTGCCCAGCTTTGCTCTCCGTGGCACCAAGGGTGGGATGGGCTCCAATCTGTGGATGCCAGGCTGGATTTGCATCTGCACTGGCAATGCCAGGACCAGCCAGGACACAGGCAGGA
This sequence comes from Alaudala cheleensis, assembly GCA_013398995.1. Lineage (NCBI taxonomy): Eukaryota > Metazoa > Chordata > Aves > Passeriformes > Alaudidae > Alaudala > Alaudala cheleensis. Next base: position 564,196 of record VWYE01024883.1, read on the forward strand.
TGTGAGTCTGGCCCCACAGCAGAGCTGCCAAGCAGCTGGGACAGCTCCTACCCTTGTGCCCCCAGACCGAGGGGGAGGAGGTGCGGGTGGAGAGATCACCCACGTCCCTGACCCCAGGTAACCATGAGTTCCATGGGTCCCTCTGGGTTCTGGGAACACACAGTGTCTTCCCTGAGCTGGCCCAGAGCTCAGGTGATAACTCACCCTGCACATGAGTCACCAGCTCACAGGGACAAGTCCCCTCCTCTGGATACCACATCACATGTCCTGTACCCACCGTGGGGAGGTGACAGCTCCTGGCTGGATCACTGCCTCACTGGCAGGGAGTAAAAACTGTGCTTCAATAAAGAAGCATTAAGATGCCACAACACTGATGTGACATTTCTTTTTCCCCAGCCAGAGTCATTCCCCTGCTCCAGGAGGAAATCTTTCTGCATTGTCTTCCTCCTTGTTGGGCTCCTTCAGGTTCAGTAGTCTCTATATGTGTTTCATAAAGCTGGTCCTTCCTTCCAAGTTAAAAGCCCATCTCCTCCACCCTTGGTTGGGTAGGATCCTATGCAACCCCACAGCAGCCCTGGCACCTCTCCACCCAAGCCAACCCCACAATAAGCAGGACAGAGGGGTTTGGTGGCTTTTATTATGATCAAATCCCCTCAGCTGGGTTTGTTTTATTGTCACACCTAATGACAGATTAAGAGAGGGCCAAGCCATGACAGGCTGAGGTGCAGCCCCCAAAGCACTGCCAGGGAGGGACAGCCCAGCAGAGACCACGGCCACGGACATCAGCACCTGCCCTGCCACAGCCTGGCACCTGCAGGATCCACCTGGGAAAAGGAACAAGATCCTCGTCCTGCAAGGGCACCGGGAGAGCCCAGATCAGGGGTGAGTGGGAAACATGTCCCTGCCACAGCTCTAATGTAAGGCAAACCCAACCACAGTTACAGCCCTCCCTCCACCTCACCAAGGGACAGATTTCCCTCACATTCATCATCCCACCCCACCCATGCAACTCCAGCCATGGGACAAGGAAGACCCAAGCTGAAACTCCATCAGCAGGTGGCAAGGGCTAATCCAGGACACTCAGCCTGCTCCAGCCCCCTGAAGTGATCCACTTTCCCTCCATCCCCCAACCCAGACCTACCTTGCTCCTTGTCTTGTCCTCCGATCTGTCCTCACTTGGGCACTGCAGGAGAGCACAGGAGACAAAACTCCCCTGAACTCCCCTTGTCTTACTCCCCTTTTGACTCCCAAAAGCACCTGTGTGCTCACCCCAGTGTGCACCTGCACATCCTAACCATGCACACCACGTCCCTGCACAGACCATGCTCCTGGCCAGTGTCCCCTGAGATCCCAGCTGGGTGACTCCCAGCTGCTCTGTGTCACCAGCACAATGCCAAGCTCATCCTCCTTGGCCAACTGGGCTGATCCCCAATGTGGGCAGCAGGGCAGGGGGGATTCTGCCCCTGTGCCTCACTCAGCTGAGCCCCACCTGCAGAGCTGCCTCCAGTCCTGGGCTTCCAGCTCAGGGAGGATGTGGAGCTGCTGGAGTGAGTCCAGAGGAGGCCTGGAGCCCCTCTGCTCTGAAGCCAGGCTGGGACAGCTGGGGGTGTTCACTTGGAGAAGTGAAGGCTTTGGGAGAGATCTTAGAGGACCTTGCAGGGCCTAGAGGGACTTCAAGGAGAGCTGGAGAGGGACTTGGGACCAGGGTCTGGAGTGACAGAACACAGGGAATGGCTTCCCACTGCCAGAGGGCAGAGATAGATGGGATATGGAGAAGGAATTCTTCTCTGTGAGGGTGGGGAGGCCCTGGCACAGGTTGCCCAGAGCAGCTGTGCCTGCCCCATGCCTGGAAGCGTCCAAGACCAGGTTGGACAGAGCTTGGAGCAACCTGGGACAGTGGAAGGTGTCCCTGCCCATGGCACGGGGTGGGACTGGGTGAGCTTTAAGGTCCCTTCGATCCAGCCCACTGACCTGTCACTCACAGAGCCCCTGCACAGCTGCACTGAGGATGGGCCTGTGGGGCCATGGGACTGGGGTCAGTGCTCCTGGAGGGTCCAGCAGCAGCTCCCACAGAGCTGAGCACTGACCCTGTGCCACACACCCTGTGCCACACCAACAGCCCTGGAGCTTCCACAGGGACTGGGGTGCTGGGGTTGCCAGATTGGAACCCTGCCTGCATGGGAAGTGGGAGAGAGCATGTCTGGGGGCAAAAGTGTGCTCAGAAGACACAGGAAGGGAAATAGAAGTGTTTAAGTTCACCTGGCCAGCACAGGAACATGCTGACAGTGTGCAGGCAGTGATCCTCCCACAGGCCTAGGGGGGGCTGTGGGGACCAACACAGGGCAGGGCTGTTCTGGGTGTTCTGCTGAGGGAAACGTGAGTGGGAAGTGTGGGCAGGATCCCAAGACATAAATCAGAGCAGCTCAGGTACAGGGGAGAAAGTTCATACACAACCCCTGCTTGGGACAAGAGCAGGGGCAGCCAGTGCTGGGCCAGGCCTTTGCAGCTCCTCTGGCTCTGCCATTTCCTCACTCCCCATTCTTTTTCCCAAGAATAAGGAATGGTGATTTCAAGATGCTTCAAGACCAGAAACCCAAAAAGCCCAAAGGTGCAGCTCCACAGGGCTGCCCAGTGTCCTCAGACTCCCTCACAGCCAGGATCAACACAAAACAGGGACAAACCTGGGAAAGTGAGACCTGCAAAGGGCAGGCAAAGGCTCCTGCTCCTCCTTCCCCTCAGCCAATCTCACCTTTCACATCCAGTCTGCAGTCTACTGAGGCTTCCCCCAGGGGATTCACAGCCTTGCAGGTGTAGACACCCCCATCGAAAGGGCCAGGCTTGCGGATTTCCAGGGAGCACACCCCCTGATCAATCAGTGCGATGTATTTCGGATCTTCCCGGATCTCCATCTGATTTTTCAACCAGATTATTTTGGGCTGAAAGTTTAAAGCAGGGAGAGAAATGGGAACTCCAACTGGCCCCAAAATGCAGCCACCTCTCCCTGCCTTTGCCTTGGCCCTGCCTGAAGCTTGTGGCCATGGTGGGATTCACAGCCAGAAGAATTTTGAAGATCCAAATCTCCCACTTGTGAGCCCTAACCACTGCTCCACCCTTCCTCCCCCAGCACAGGGGAAGCAGGACATGGCTTGATTTAAGACCAGTCTCCCATCTCCATGCAGAAACACCCCAAATGTGCCCCAGTTTGACTCAGAGGGCAGCTGCAGCCCCTTAACCCCATCCAACCCTAATCCAGCAGCACCATCCATCTTCCAGACACCTCCAGCCACCTTGCAAAAAACCCCACTGGTGTCCCCAGGCCAAGGTTATGCCATGGAGGAGCCACTGACCTGGGGGAAGCCCCGGACAGAGCAGAAGAGGTGAGTGCTGTAGCCCCGTGTGGTCGCTCGGTCTGTCAGGGGCTGTGTGAACTTTGGAGGTTCCATCATGTCCCGCTGGGGGATCTTCTCTGGTTGGTAAGTGGTTTCTGAGGAAATAATTAATTCTAGCTGAGGCAGACCTGAGGCTACCAGCCTGATCAACATAGGAAATTCAGCACAAGATACCCAAAACCATTTCTGTTCCCTCTTATAAGAAGCCACATTTCACCTGGGCTGACCCAAGGACCTGGCCCTCAGCTCAGAGCAGCCCTGTTTCCTCATCCAATCATGCCATGGTAGTACCCAGACCCTGCAAGGAACAGGGGGAACACCAATCCCCAAATCCTCTGTGACACATCCTGTGTGCAGCAGGTCAGGCCAGGCACACTCCGGATCTCCCACTCCCATCCCCAGATCTCAGTCCACAGAAGTAAGAGTTGGAGGGAAGCTCTGCAGATGGCAGAGACCCTAAGTCACTGTGTGCTACCTGCTACTGGCAGCAGGGTGGAAATAGATGGAAGGAGAGCAGGGCTGGTTGGAGATTTTGGCCCTGAGCTGTGGGGCCAAAGCCAGAATTATTCTGACGCTTCCCATCTCCTGCTTCCGTCTCATCCCAGGGATGTCCATGCCTTGGTTCCGCTCAGGGGGCTGAGCATGGCATAAGCTCTCCCCAAAGGAGAAATGAGGTGCAGAGAGGGGGGCAGCAGACCTCTGGACCTTGTGGGTGCTCAGCCTCACTGCTGCTGGTCTTGTCCTGCAGACCAGCCCAGCAGCATCAGCACAACTCAGGAATCCCCACTGGCCCACTGGTCAGGACCACTCTTGGCTACCACCCTCCCCAGCCCCTCAGCCAGGGACGTGTCCCCACTTGTCTTCTCAATGTGGGCCACCCCAGAGGCGATGGCGGCGCTGTCGCTGAGCCCACAGATGTTCTCAGAGAACACTCTGAAGGAGTAGGTGTTGCCAATTATCAGGTCAGAGATGGTGCAGCTGGTGCGGGTGCAGCGCTCCAGCACCGTGAACCACTTCTGGAAGGAAAAAAAAGAAGGGAAAAAGAGAGCAGTGAGGAAAGACAGGATGTAACAAAGATGGAGAAGGTGTGGGGTGAGGCAGGGAGTGCAGGTGTCCCTCTCCCATCAGGGCATCACCAGCAGCAGGAGTGCCCAGGCTCACCCCACTCTTCTTGTCTGACTTCTGCACCCTGTAGCCCTTGATCTCAGCGTTCCCATTGTCCACAGGGGGAGTCCACTCCAGGGCCACATTGAAGCCCCACACATCCACCAGCTTCAGGTTCTGGGGAGGCCCGGGTGGCTCTGTAAACACAAGTGGCCTCAGGGTGACATCCCAGTTTACTCCCCCCACATACTGTATCCCTTGACCTTGCTTTCAATCTCTTCTCACCCTGGTCCAGCACACAAGGGATGAGAAGCTGTGAGGGGCCAGGCTGGCAGAAACCCTGCATCCCCAGCCAGAGAAGTTCACATGCATGATCCTGGAACAGGGACTGCGGAGCCCCTTGCCTTGCTGCTGCCGCATCACATCCTGCCCAGAACAAGACCTACCCAACCAAGGAGGAGAACTGAGCCCCAGAGTGATCCTGCAGGGTCCCATCCTCATCTTACCAACCACCCGGATGTCCAGGGTGGCCTTGTCCTCGGCCCCGTTGATGCGCACGGTGAGCTCGTAGGTGCCCGAGTCGCCGCGCTGGGCCTGGCGGATGTAGAAGATGGTGTCCCGAGCCGTGTTGCGGATGTTGATGCGCTTGGTGTCCAGGGGCTGCCCTCCCTTGGTCCAGCTCACCTCAGGCTGTGGCTTTCCCTGGAGCAACAGGCAGGTCAGGAGCCGCTCGGACACATGGTCCCAGCAGGACCTGCTGGGAAGAAGGAGTGGCAGAGCCAGCCTGCTGTGTCCAGGCAGCAGCAGCAGCACAGGGGCCACCTCTCCCATCCAGCAGTCCCCAGGAAAGAAGCTAGAGCTGATTCCTGTCTGACTCAATCATGGGAAACCATTACGGGTGAGGCTGGAACATGCTGGCTCCCTAAGGTCCTCATGGAGCAAGCCCAGCTTTACTTGCCAGGGCAGAGCTGTGCTCTCACAGCCCAGGTGCTAAGCCCTGGCTCCAGCTTAGCACCAGGGCTTGAACACAGCATATAGGGAAAATTCATGTCTGGAGCATGGCCAGCACAGAGTTCAAACTGTCTGTGAGACAGAGCATGGACAAGCCCCTCAGCTCAGGGGCCTCTCACTCCCTCTGCCTGGCCAACACGTTTCAGAGCCAGCTGCCATGGGGTGGAGATGCTTTGAGGATGTCCTAGACAGGAGGAGAGAGATAGCTGAGGAGGTGACCTCCAGCCTAGCCCACCAATGTCAGCATTGCTCCACATCACACAGCTCTGGGGCTGCCCTCCTCCAAAGGCAGCTGGTCCCCTCTAGGGACCCTGGTGTTGTGCTGTGCTGGTCCCAAGGGATGTGGCCAGATCCTGGTCAGGAGCATGAGCTGAACTGGATTTATTGTTTGAGATAGCAGCAACAGCCAGCCCATGTCCTGATGTGTTTGGGGTTGTCCCACTGCAGGGGGACAAAGATGTAGCAGGGGGAAAATGGGATCAGGGCAGGAAGAGGAGAGAGATTCCCACCCCATCAACCACCCTTGGCCCATAAGACACAGGGACAAGGCCAAGCCAGAGCACAGCTGCACCCATATGCTAACCTGAGGAGCTAACCTGGAGTGAAATGGCCAGTGGATTAAAGCCCAAATCACCCACCTACCTGAAAGGGGATCATGATGTTCACAGCATCCCCCACACGCCTGATGTAAGTCTCCCGCAAGTGCCGAGGCATGCGGATCTTCGGGAGCTCTGGGGACCAGGAATTCACTTTGTGAGACAAGGAACTGCCATTCCTCAGCTGGCTGACCCTCCCCACACACACCCCTGCCTGGCCACCAAGAAAATCTACCCCAACAGCCACCTTCTCCCTCTCATGTCCTGGGCAGTGCTGCTCCCCTGCAGGACTGTGCTAGCCTATCCCATTGCCTGTACCCCAGAATGATATCCATCCCTGAGATCCCAATCACCAACCCAAGGGCAGCATTCCTGATCCTGATGATTCATTCACCTCTGTTCATTACAGCCAGACTATGGAGACAACCTGGCCTCAACCCGAAGGGCCCTAACACAACCTATATGGCAACAAGGCAGGGAACAACACCTCCCAGTTGGGAAATATTTCTCCCCCTGACTTTCCGGAGGCCCAACTTCCAACAAGGACAAGGTTCAGCTTCCACCTTCCCTATGCAGTCCAGGCCACTGAGGTACCAAGGAGGTACCTGGTCATACCAGAGCTGTGGAAGCCTCAGGCTCATGACAAACATCCCCAAGGAAAAATAACAAAGATAAGCAAAAACCCCACTGGAGTCTTTGTGCTCATGGAGTGTGTCCCCTTCCCAGGACAGAACAGAAGCCACAGAACTCTGCCAGCTCAGTGATATCCAGGGATCCCTCTGGAGCCCCTCATGAAGGATCTGGGAGTCTCTGCCCATGTTAAATGGGCATGAGCTTAACCCTGGGGAGGGGGCCTGGCCAGAATAAACCAGGCTTGAGCCAAACAGCTGTGAGGGCAGGGGAGCGCAGGGACAAGCCCAGCAGCCCCAGATGGCCTTTCCTGACAGCTGAGATGGTCCCTGCTCTGCTCATGCTGTGATTTCTGCAGGGATCCATTCCCCAGTGCTGCCACTTGGGCTCATCAGTCTCAGCAGGGCAGGGAAACCTGACCTCGGGGGAGGAATGTTAATTCATTGTTAATTCAGGGTGTTTTCTCCAGCTCCCTGTGCTTCCCTTAGAGAGGCCAGGCTGGCCAAGGTCAGTGACAAAGTGCCATGGTGGGAAGGCCTTTCTCCTGCCCCTTGTTCCCAGCAAAATGTGACTCCCATACTGACCCTTCATCTGGTTTCTCCTTGTCTCTCTCCACCTCCCAAGCCCACTCATCCCACCTGTTGTTAAGCTCCATGCTAGCCTATCCCATTGCCTGTCCAATTGCTGCTATTTAAAATCTCCTGGGGTGCTATAAATGAACTGGTGAGATGTACAAAGTGCAGGCCTAGAGAAAATGTGAAGGCCAGGAGGCAACAGATGGGTAGGGGAGGAGGAGAAAGGAGAAAGGAGAAAGNAGTAGATAAAGTTGTGTGTGGTCTCTCAGCTCTTTGGGTTTAACACCTGTTCGTGTGCCTGGGACACAGCTCAGGCAGCAGGGACAGGGTGTGGAAAGCACAAGCTGTGCATTTGGCATCTCATGGCAGTCCCCCACATCCCAGTTTTCCCAGTTCTATGAGGTTTGGTGGGATGGTTTTGAGGTCAAAGGTGAACAGGCACAGCCACCATCCCTAAGCCACATGCACCTCCTCTGAGCACACTGAGAAGATGAACACTGCAGGACCCTTTCCAAGGCTGATAGTCTTCTCCAAGCCTTTTCCTATAAAAAGCTGGTGGTTCCTGGAATAACTTTTGTTGGTGTTACTATTTTTAAGCAGCTGAAAAATCTGATTTTTTGAATAACAAGAAGCATTAATTCCTTCTAGAGGGAAAATGAGCCTCTGTTTGCTGAGTGTAAACTGGCCCTGCCCTCCTGCATCACCCTCTGCACATTGGCAGCACCCCCAGAGGAATGTGAGTCTTGCTAAGCATGGGAGCAACTCATTCATTAGCGAGTTCAGCATGATTAGAGTTCCCATGCTCCAGACAACCAGCTCTTGACTTCCCTGAGCTAAATAAACAAAGCTATCTAATGTGTGCTGGGGCATGTCTGCGACGTGACACGGCCAAGGGGAGGAGACATGCTCAGGGGGTGGTGGATTCTGAGCTCTTGCCATGAAATGGGAAAATGTGGCTCTGGCTTTGGAGTCCTTCACCCCCAAAATTTTCACATCAGCAAGATTGGTGAGGTCAGGAAGCTTTTCCCAAGGGAACTGGACACTGTCACTGAGAATAACATCTGTCAAAGGCTGAGTGAGCCGCACAAGAGGCTGCTCGTGCTGCAGAGATTTCCCACAGGAATTGTGCCCTCGGGAGCAGTACTCACGGAGGATCTCCCTGATGAGCACTGGCTGCTCCAGGGTGGCCGGGGCACTGGCTCCAGTGGCACTGACAGCCACCACCCGCACGTGGATCTTGTCCCCGGAGCTGAGGTTTGGGATCGTGTAGCGGGTGGACAGAAAAGGCTCCTGGTTCACAGCTTTCCAGTCTGAACCTGCAACAGAGCCAGCACAGCACTTTGGATGTGCTATGGAGAGACAGACACACCCTGAGCAGCAGGATCGAGGCCCAGAGGGTGAGACCCAGAGGCAAAGAATCCCTTCCTTGGCAATGTGGAATGATTTAGGGCACCAGCAGGAAAAGAGACTTTGGAGGGGAGGTTGGCCACCCCTGCCAAGGAGTGTGGGGTATGAAGTGCTGGCAGGAGCTCAGCACTGGAGCACGAGGACATTAGCAAGCAAGGAAAGGCATCAGGCCAGTGAACACGTCCCTGCTGACCAGGTGCATTTCTGAAAGCAAAGATCCTTGGAGGTCCCTGCCAGCTACTCTGTTCCTCTCACTGCCCCAGGACAACACTGGGGCTCACCATGGCCTCCACAAACCCCTCCACACTGGGCAAGATCTGCTCAGGACCTGCCCCTGGCCCAATGGGCCTCTCCAAGTGTTCCTTGTGATTGTAAGGGACATCTGAAACTCAACCCAGAGCCCAGCCCTCCCCCAGCCCCAGCTAACATGGCCTTGCCATGTGCCAAACCTCTCAAGATGTTTCTCACTTAGAAAATAAACTGCTCCAGTCTCCCAAGGACTGGGCATCCCAGGTGGGAAATGAGAGTGACCCACATATGCCAGGGTGTCCCAAGCCCCCAGAACAAAAGCACCTTCAGAACAAGGTTTTCTTGTCGATGCCATTGGAGCAGTCAAGTCCCACCAGATCCTCTCTGCCTTCACAACTGGCCTTGCTCTAATCAGCCCTTACTCAAATATCACCATATTTTAGCCAACCAGAGTCTTGCACCAGCCCAAATACACCAGTACCATGGCTCCTGGGTGATGATGGAGGGACTGGAACTCTCTTGTCCTCCAGCAGACCCAAAGCAAGCCAGGAGAACATCCAAGCCGGGCCCTTTTGGTGGCTGTCAGACAGATCCCTCCAGGAATGGCTGCATCTTTCCTTGTTCCATGCAAGGGCCTCCTCACACATCCCACCCAGTCGTGGTAACCTCTCCACCCTCAGCCCTGGGATGGAAGCCCACCAAAGCCAAGAATGTGTCCATGGTGTGTGCCACAAGCTAAACAGCTGAGGATCAAGTTCGCTGAGGTCCATGGGCCACCTGGGTCTACCAAACCACTCCAGCCCAGCCTCCCCTTGCAGATCCCCCCCAGACACACAGACCCTTCATGCTCACCCCAAAGTCCAGCAGGGCTTCAAGACAGTGCCCAAAACACAAATCTTATCCACCCACCCCATTCCACCGGCCAGCAATACAACTGGGGAACTATGGGCTATTGCTGGACAATTGCTGTCACCTCCCAACTCCATTCACCACAGCCACCCTCCTTCCAGACATAATCAAGTCTGCTGATACATGCCCAGGACCCTTTCCTTCCTCATCCTCCCATTTTATCCCCCATTCCCTCCATGCTCCATTTTGGGCAAACATGAGAGGATTGACCTTTTTCCTCCTGTTTTCATGGATTACCATCCCAGCCTGGGTCTCTGCAGATCCAGAGGGTGTGTTGGTCTCTGCTCCACACTAGAGCTGGACACAGCAGTGACTCTAAGCCCCTGCTAAAGGTATCACTGCTGTCTGAAACCAATGGGATGTTCCTTCATGGAAAAGAAATACCATTCAAAATGGATCCCTTTGGACAAAGAAAGGGAAATTTTGCTGAGGGAAATGTTCTTCAGGATTCCACCCAGCTCCATCCCATCCCACAAACATGCACCATATCTCCATGCACCATCTTTCCTGCTCGAGGCAGGAAAGACCAAACCTACTTCCATCTTTGCAGATCTCCACCATGTATCCATCCAGGCCTGCCCGGCCCACCTGCTCTGGGGCTTTCCAGGTCAGTGTAAATGAGTTTTCACTCACTTCTTCCACAGCCAAGGACAAGGGGCAGCTGGGTGGCTCTGTAACAAACACACAGTGTTGAGGGCAGGGCTCCAGTTCCGGGGCTCTTGGAGGGCAATCATTCAACCTTCAGGTCTGTCTTCAGTCCACCTAATCCCCAACCCTATCCCACTGCAAAAATATCCTTGATGACTTCATCCCCCCCATCCCTTCTCCTCAGCACATGCCCCCTCCAAGCCTTGCTTATGTTCCCTCCCCACATCAGTGTTCTCCACTCACCTTCCTTTGGTTTCTCCGGTTCAGGTTCAGGGGCTGGGGGTTCAGCTGGTGGAGCTGGGGAACCTTCTGCAGGCACTGGAGTCACTTCTGCTCCAGCTTCCGTGGGGGTGGGAGCAGGTTCATCTCCGGGGGCTGGGGGCTGCTCCAGGGGATGCTCAGGGGCTGGGGGCTCTTCAGTAGGTGGGGCTGGGGCTGCTTCTTCCTTTGGGGCTTTTTCTTCCTTTGGGGCTTTTTCTTCCTTTGGGGCTGCTTCTTCCTTTGGGGCTGGCACTGCCTTTTTTTTGGCTGCTGCTGGAGCTGGTTTTTTGGCTGGAGGTGCAGATTTGCCGGTCATCGCTGCAAAGCCTCGCCGTTGGGCAAGGGGATGGTCTGGGGTCTCTGCTCCAAGGTCTCTGCACTGTTTTGGGGTTCCTGCTCCAGACAAAAGATCTCTCCTCTGTGTCTGGGGTCTGGACTCCAAGGCTGGAGTCCTGGCTCAGGAGCAGGAGTCTCCCCTCTGGACTGATTGTCTCTGCTCCAGGACAGCTGTGCTGGGAGGGGAGAACTGGGTCACTGAGCCAGAGCAGGGGCTGAGTGACTTTTATAGGCTTTGGCTGGCACTTGTCACCTCCCTGCAAACCAATCTGCCTGCGCAGGCGGGACAGCCAGGAATAGCCACCCAGGACCTGCACATTCAGCAGCCCCAGCTGCCCCCTCCTATGGGATAGCAGCACATGGGCCCGCCCCCTCAGCGGCCCCCTCAGGGCTTGGTAGGCCAGGGCCAGGTCACCTTTCTTTGGGGACACAGCTCCTGTCCCAGCACCATCACCCCTCTGGCTAAAGGCTTCCCCACCTCCACTACCACCTCCTCAGCCACCCTCTGCCTCCCAGTCCCCACAGACTCTCCCTGGACTCCCTCATCCACTTTGCCTTCCATAGCTCCTGCATTAACACCAGACCCTCCCCACCCCAGCCCTCCCTGTGAATCCAGCACTGATCCCCCAACCCCCCCACTCCCCTTTATGTCCTCTCACAGTCCCTGTGACCCCAGACCCCCCTGGTCCCTCTGTCCTTCCTCAGCCTCATTCTCAATCCCACTGGGTTGGAAGAGGCTGGAAGACAATCTTTGGGCTCCTCTGCACCAGCCCAGCTGCCCATACCCCTAACGTACACTTCTGGAGAAGAGAATCACTCAGCAGCCCCATGCCATGTTCTCCAGCCTCTGTTCTGCCCAATCAATCATCCTTGTCCATGGAGGCTACTCACCTCAGAAATCATGACCACCGACCCCACTGCTACCCCCAAACTCAGATTCACCCCAAATCCCCCCAGTGACCCAGGAAAGCTGCATTAATCCTATGGGTCATAAACCACTCACCCCCAGCTTGCTCCTGTTCTCTTACTTGCCCTCACGCTGTGCATGAGGCACTATTAGAAGTGTCTCTGTATCCCCAACCTTCCTGCAGTTTTGGCTGAGAGTGTTTTCCCATTTCCCAGCTAGGGATGCTGCTATGGAGCAGCCAAGCAAGCCTGGCTCTCCTGGCTGCTGGTCCACAGGCTCATAGTTCTGTGGTCCCCAGGAAACATCTCCAGATGTGGACATCAGGATCAAGAGGCACCTCCAAGACAGCCAGAGCTGTCTTGAGCCAGAGGCACATTCTCTGCCAGGGCCAGATGATCCCAGCTTTGCCAACCAGGAGCTGATTTTCCACCTGGGGGGAGCTGTGGTCACCCAGGAATAGGAGGGAGAGAAGAAATGGCAAAGCCCCATTGGCCAGGCTGGTCTTTAAATGGATTGTGACATCCCAAAAAACAGCTTGAGGGGAGCACCCCGGCTGCAGCAACATGACCCCCTTGCTCCAGGAGGGATATTTTTTTCTCTCCTGGTTATTTGGCAGCAGGACAAAGCCAGGATACCACGAGGTGATGTTGGTGCCTCAGGGAGAGTCTGTTTGCCCCAAACTATTTGATAACCCAGATGTTCCTTGATTACTTCCCCAGTGAGGAGGAATATGACTAATAAAAGTTCCACCTTACCCAAAATACTCTTGGAATGCGTGAGGGATGAGGTCCTTGAGGCAGGAGAGAGTGGTGTGGGGCTCCCAGGCATTTCTGCTGCCTGCATAGACCGGTACTGGCAGTTCCCTTCCTGCCCAGAGCACCTTGGAGTGGCTCAGAATTGCCAAGTCGGTCATGAACCAGAGAATTCCCTGCAGCTGCTCTAGCCAGAGACAGGACAAGTCCTGCTGCCCAGCACAGCAAGGAAGGGCTGGAGAGGATCATCCATCCATCCTGCTCCACAGTCTTTGGCTCCCAGGGGCCAATTGGAGAAGCTCTGGTTTCTCCATACCTTGGCCCACCAGGATTTCATCGTGCCTGGGATGACGTTGGCCCCTCCTTGATTCCTCCCCATGGGCCATGCCTTGATGACTCTTTCCATCAGCTCACAGTTGGCCAGTTCTAGACTCCCACAAACATCTACTCAGATATCTTCCCTGTGTCTTTCTCAATCATGATGTCTAATCTGAACAAAAAAATACAGAATTAAAAAAAAAAGAGCTTGTTTTGATAACATGTTAAGAGAAGAAATTTAAAGAGCTCAGAAATAAAGTGAAAGCAATACCAAAACTCCAGTTCATAGGGAAATTAGCATTCAGATTTCTCTCTGATTTTAATTTGGGGGGCTGCAGCTGAAAATTGAACACTTTCCCCAGGAAAAACAAAGAAAATCAATGCAAGAATTTCCCTTGAAGTTCTCAATTAGAAAGAAACTTGGGTCTGTCAACCTGCTGATTGATGTTTGGATGCTTTTGCTCTGTTGACTCAGGGGGTGACTAACAGGTTATGAGCAAATGAATCAATGTGGTTTATCACCCACTCTTATTTGGGCCACGTTACCAGAGTTTATTGGCATCTTGTTTATTCACACGTTGGGCAAGCTCTGAGTGCTGAGCAAACACCAGCAGGGAAACACTGAGGAGCTGCTGCTGTCCATGGCAAAGGCACCAGGGGATGTTGTCCCAGTTCAAAGGGCTTCCCACAGGCTCCAGAGGTGGGAGTTGACATTTCCTTACCCACCACAATGGCTTCACTTGTGGATTCACAACAGGGACAGAGAAACTGCTGCCAGGAGGTGATTTCACCACCCAAGACAGGAGTGGGCTGTCCCAGCCCCTAGTTTTGGGTGAGGGAGCTCAAATTAGTCTGGTGATGTAAAGAAAAATCACACAGAGGGGGTTGTTCCCGCAAGTAGCTGGGAGGGTTGAATATTAAAAATTTAGTGATAATTTAAATATCAGCACATTTTTGCCTGAAACTATAGGTATTTCAGGATTTAGCTGAAGTACAGGTTTTCCATGTTTTCCAGTGAGAAAAAAAATCTCTTCCAACAAAATGCTGGTACTTTTATAAATTGGTTTTGACCCACATTTCCAGCCCACTGAGTCACTGATACTTTTCCTTACTTATTTTCCAAGTGACTATAGATCTAAATAAGGGCAGTATCATTTATGCCTGAAAGGATCAGATCCTCCTCATGCTGCTGTTATTCCAAATCCCCCTGGTGACACAGCACAGTGGTCAATCATTTTCTAGCTGTGTTTGTTTGACAGGATCCCATTGCAAAGAGGTGAATTTGTTGCCCCAAAACATCAGATCAGCCCATATCCACCCAGACTCCCAGTTCAGGAAATCAGAGACCTTGCCAGGGGGCGTGGGGGAAGCCTCAGGAATGCCTTCCCCACCATGACAGCTGATGTGTCGATGTGGGGAGATGGAAAATGCCTCCAACAGCTGGGGCAGATCCTGGAGGCTTCCAGAGATTAGGACCATCCCCTAAAAATGGCTCCAGGATTAGGCAGAAGATGGTGAGACCTTCCCACTTGCATATCATAAAGCAAAAGCCAAAGGCCAGGAATAAACATGGAGCTTGTGGCATAAGGGTGAGAGGGGCTCCCTGAAGCTGCCATAGCCTCTGTGCTCATCCCCTCTTGTCCCTGTCCCCATGAACACCTCTGGAGATCCTGGTGGGCTCTTTGCACCACAGCAGGATTGTGAAAGCAGCAGGTGGATGTCACACCTGGGCCACCACTGGCTCTGGGCATGGCATCATCTGGTCCTTGGCACAACCATGGGTTTGGCCAGAGGACAGAGCACCAGGGGCTCAGTGTGGGTGTCAACAAGAAGAGTCACTCACAGCCTGCATCAGGGGATACCCAGGACTCAGAGGGTCCCCACTGCCAACCCCAGTGAGATATATTCAAAGTCACCCAACAGGACAGAGAAGGAACCATCCCCACCTCCCTTTGGCCACATCCAGCCCTGCACACGTAGTGTGGACTGTGAGTCCATGTGAGACATCACAGAACACCAGGAAAATGCCCAAATCACCTGAATTTCAGCAGAAAGGAGGTGCCCAAGCCCCTTCAGGGGGGCTGTTGCTGGTGGTCACTGGAGCTGATTCCTGTGTGAGTCTGTGCCCTCCTTTCAACTGCTGGTCCTGCTCTTGTCTGTCCCCTTTCCAGGGTTAACTCAGATCTCCAGAAAACCAGGGAGCTCATCTGGAAAGCACCCAGTGGTCAACCACAGAGGCCAGCAGGGTGTTTAGGAAGAGAGGCTCAGTGCCCTGCCCACCACCTCCCATATTCCACACTCCTGCTCCTGGCTCCAGCTCCAGCTCCCAGCAGCATTTCCAGCCTTGCTGTCACTGGGATATTCCCAGAGCACTGAGTCAAGCAGCCGGGACAGACAGCAGGTGGGCTGGGACCAGGCAAGATTTCCATTTGTCTGTCACTCACAAGTGGACACTTACTTCACCCCAAAGCAATGACTGCAGGCAGGGGCTCCAGGCCTGAGCTGGGTCACGGCCCCACTTTCCCTCCCAAAGCCCCCAGGAAAGGGCCTGTCCAGGTGTCACCTTCGGACAGGAATTTTAAGCAAGTATTGCTTTAAAATATGCTTGTCTGGTCTAGAAAACACAACCAGGTGATAAAGAAACATCAACAGGAGCATTTCTGAGCTGGTGAGGGGCATCTCTTGCCTTGTGGACATCCCTTGCAGCCCAGCTCATCCCAGCAGCACTCAGCAACACCAGTTTGATTAATTGACTCTCCAGTAACCCTTTCTTCAGGGAAAGAATTGTCCAGCCCTGACACAAGCTGCCCAGGGCAGTGGTGGAGTCTCCAGACCTGGAAGGATTTAAAAGCCATGTGGATGTGTCAGCTGAGGACATGGATTGGTGATGGCCTTGGCAGTGCTGGGTTAAGGGTTGGACTCGATGATCCTAAGGGTCTTTTCCAACCTAACTGATTGTCCAATTCCATGATCAGCCAGGGCTCATCCACCTCCAGGTCCCCCAACATCAGCCCATGGAGCAGCAAGGTGGGTGTTCAGAGCTGCACTCTCCCTGCTGGGATCAGGAACTGCCAGATGCAGGCAGGGGATGCAAACACCCAGAACCAACTTTTCGGTGGTTATTTTGGGGTTGTGATGGGATCATTCTCCTCCAAGATGGATGGGGTAGAAAAATAGGAAAACCCATGCAGAGATGCCCTGATTTTGCCCCGTGACTCGCTGGGACCTGAGCCAGGGAGCTCCATGTTCCCTCCAGCCTGTGACAGCACTGCAGTGGAAAAACCATCACAGAGAGGCATCAGCTGCTGCCCACGGCCAAAATGGTTTCCCCAAGGCCACCTGTGGGGCCACCACAATCACAGTCACAGCACAAGGGAGCAGCACAGCCCGAGCAGGAGCTCCAGGGCAGTGACCTGCAGCAGCTGCCCCACGAATGGCTCTTTTCTGTCCCTAGTGCTGGGACTTCAAAGCTGGGCCTGAGCGTGCCAGGCCAGCAGGAACCCTCACGCACCTTGGCACCACAGCTGTCACCTGTCGTGTGCCCAGGAGCAATGCCAGTCCTGGGACACTGCTCTGCCTGGGCTGGGTTTTTTCCAGCCCTGCCCTACTTCTGGGGCTGCCAGCAGGAGCTCACTTAGGACAGACAGCCTGCAGGGACAGGGCTGTGTCAGCCCCGCTCTCCTCAGTCTGCCCAGAGTCACCTCTACCAAGGCTTGGGGACAGCAGCTGGAGATGCCAATAAGGCTCTGTCACCACCTGCCCTGTGGCAGGGAGAAGCTGCAATTAGCAGCTCAGGTTTTGCTTCTGCATTAAAACCAGGAGCTCAGGAAGGCCTGAATTGTTTGAAAGTCCCTCTGCTGGTTTATTCTGAACATTTGCACCCAGGGGCCAGAGCCACACCAGCTGCTTCTGACTCCTGAGCAAGGAGCTGAAAGGCTCTGCAGAGAAGGGGAACAGCTCAGCCCCAGGCTCCAGCAGCACAAGGGTGATTTTCAGTATGGATTAGGACCAACAGGGAACTCAGTGTTTGCTCTGCACAAGGACAGGCACCACTTCTCAGAGCCTGCCTTGCTCCTCACCTGCAGTCCCAGGCAGGACCAGGCACTGCCAGTCCCCAGGAGTGTGTCCAGCCCTGTCCTAAGGACTTTGAGGGCCTGAAACCCTGCCAGGGTGCACCATGACATTGGCCAGTAACAGCCCAGAGACATTCCGGGTCTCATTTGACCTTCAGTATTCCATTTATCAGGTCCCTGTACTTCCATCAAGCACTTAAGGCCACCTTGAGTGTCCTCAAGGCCACTGCTCCTACCCAGTCCTCCTGTAAGACCAACACTGGTGTTTCCACTTCCCCTCCCAGCTCTTTCCATATTTTCTCACATCCAACACCTCCTTTCCTTACCTTACATGCTTTCACTGACACCCTTACCCTCCCTGTGCTCTCCTCATCCCCTCCTCCCCCTGTTCCCAGTCCCTGCAGGACTCTGCCAAGCTCCATCCTGGAGCCTCCCTGCTGAGCTGAGAGCAGGCAGGACCAGCAGGATGTGGTGCAGCCAGACCTGCCCCAGCCCTGGGGACACTGGTGGTGCTGGGAACAGCCATGTTTCAGATGGGGCAGTGATATCCCAAGGAAGTCCTTGAGGCCAGTGTGGTGATGGCCACAAGGGCTGCCTGCATCTTCCCGTGTCCAGGGTGTTTGGGAAGGGCTGTCCCTTCCCAGAATTCTTGGAAGCAAATAGGATCTGCTGCCTTGCTGGGACAGCATGTCCTGGGCCCATCTCACAACCCTCTCTAACCCAAACACCTTTATTTGAGAACTTCCCTAGTGTGTCCCCTCCCTGGACAGTTTGCTGGGTTGGAGGGACTGTGAGAGAGTTTGGAGCATCCCCAAATCCCAGTGACTTCTGCCAGGTCCCAGTAAACTGGGAATACACACCAGTTTGGGTTGTCGAACAGGGCCCAGCTGCATCCTTTCCCTGCTGCCAGCAGGGAGCATCATGGGGACACTCAATCCAGCTGTCCCCGTGCTGGGTCCCACCAAAATCATCCAGACAGTGAAATCCTCCCAGCCAAGCTTTGGAAATGCCTGGTCCTTGCAGCCCCTGAGCCAGCTGTGGTGTCCTCAGAGCCAGCTGTGGCCCAGCCCTGTCCTTGATGCAGGGGCTTGAGTGCCATGGTCAGGGTATCCAGGAGCTGCTCCCTGCCCTGTCCCCATTCAGCACAGTGACAATCCCTAGGGGAGGCATTTCCCCAAAACACCTCCAGAGCAGCTGGGCCAAGACATGGTGCTCAGAGAACAAAAGGAGGCTGATCTGCTGATCCAATAACCTGAACAGAAACAGCCATGGAAGATGCTCCAATCTCATTCTCCTTGTCCATGAGCAAGTCAATGCCAAAAGGACACTTGGATATTTGCAGGAAAAGGCCAAAACCTCCAGCTGGACATGACCAAGTCCAGTTGGACAATGATATCCAGGGATGAGGATGGAGGTGGCTTTGGCTCTTACGCATCTTCTGGGGGTTTGGAGGTGGCAGAGATCGCAAGGGATCCAGAGACAAGAGGAAGAGATGGGGTCTTCTGCTTCCCAAGTGCTGACTCTTAAGAAGGATGAGGAATTCTCAGTCACAAAAAATCTGAGAGCAGCGCTGGGAGAAGAGCTTGGGGTGTTGGTGCTTTATGTGCCCCAGCTGTGTGGGCAGGGTCTGCCCCTGAGAAACCCCCGAGCCAACTGGGCTGATCCCCCAGTGAAGGCAGCAGGGCAGGGGGAGATTCTGCCCCTGTGCCCCACTCAGCTGAGACCCCACCTGCAGAGCTGCCTCCAGCCCTGGGCTTCCAGCACAGGAAGGACGTGGAGCTGCTGGAGTGAGTCCAGAGGAGACCACGGAGTTGTTATGAGGCCTGGAGCCCCTCTGCTCTGGAGCCAGGCTGGGGAAGCTTGGGGTGTTCATGTGGAGAAGAGAAGACTCTGGGGAGAACCTTAGAGCCCTTTGCTGTGCCTAAAGGGGTTCCAGGAAAGCTGTAAAGGGACAAGGGTCTGGAGTGACAGAACACATGGCTTTCCACTGCCAGAGGGCAGGGATAGATGGGATATTGGGAAGGAATTCCTGCCTGTGAGGGTGCAGAGGCCCTGGCACAGGTTGCCCAGAGCAGCTGTGGCTGCCCCATCCTTGGAAGTGTCCATGGCCAGGTTGGACAGGGCTTGGAGCAGCCTGGGATAGTGGAAGGTGTCCCTGTCTGTGGCAGAGGGTGAGAATAAGATGAGCTTTGAGGTCTCTTCCAATGCAAACCAGTCTGGAATTCCATGGCACAGTGAGCTGGATGCAAGGACCCACCCCTCGCTCTGACACAGCCAACAGCCTGACGGAGCCCATCCTTTGTGCAGGCTGGAAACGCCCCAGGATCACACTGGGCAGTGGTGGCTGGAGGCCTCATTCCTGCCCAGCACCTGTAAAGCCCTTGGGATTTATTGGGGTGCTCAAATGTTGTAGGAATGTCAAGCAACGTGCAGGGCTGTCACCCACCCTGGCTGGCACTGAAGGTAAGAAGCAGATCTATTTTCACAACCTGCAAAGCTCTGGGGAGGTGGACACGGCCTGGCTGGGCACCAGGAATGGCTCTTTTCTGCCCCTGGTGCTGTGACTTCCAAGTAAAGCTTTGGGACTCTCCAAAAGTTCACATCTTCCAGCAAGCCAGGCCATGGTCCAGGCCCATCCCACCACCTGCACAAGGGAAAACACCTTTGCTGGTCCCTTTTAAAATGCTGCTTTTGACTGTGGTTAGCTCTTCTTGTGGGGTGCAGAAGAAGCTGTGCTTCTTTTTGCACCCAGCACGGAGGGATGGGGGGGACACAGAGGGAGCTGCCAGGACCAGTTATCTGATCCCAGGAGCTCCAGTGTAAAGTTAGCATGGCCTTTTGGAAAGTACTTGCTGTGGCAAAACATGCAGTAAATCACTGCTCTGAGTGCCAACAATATTTTGAGATTAGCAAAGCTCACTTTGGGGTTGTGGGTTGGAGCCCTGCCAGTGTAACTGGGGTGGGGTCTTCCTCACCTGACACCCTCCTGCTCCCAGGGATTGCACCAAGCTGCAAATCCTTGCTTTTTGGAGGCGATTGGAGAAGGTCTGTGGTCAGCAGTGGGTGTGGGATCGTGCAACCCACTCCTGTGGATTCTCACTCTGTGCTCCCAAGGAGCAAGACTGCTTTCTTTGCCTTTTCCTTTCTAGACTACCTTGGAAAATCCCCAATTTCCTCCCTTATTTTATCAAATAAACCCAGCTCCCACCTGTTGCTCCAACCTTTTCCAGCATCATCCTGTGCTCCCTGGGACAAGTCACCATGACCTCCAGCCCCATCACCCTACCCTTTCCTCCTCAGTGTCCCCAGAGTCCCCAGCACCCCAGCAGTGGGCTTTCCACTGTGCTTTAAGGGTAAGAATGCCCAGGATTTCAAAGCCACCGAGGAGGTGGGACCCTGGTGCTTCCAGACATGCCACAAGTTTTCCAAGCTCAACTGAGGGCTCATTCAGCCTGTGAGACAAAGAGAAGGGAGAAGTCCTTGGAACTGAGCAGGAAAATGAGCATCAAGTATCTGGGAGCCCCAGCCAGCTGCATTCCAATGGAAAATCACCACAGGCTCTGCATCCTGCAGAAGACTGACCCCTGAAACACCTTCCCAAGGACTAAACATCCTGGAGATGGCATTTTAACCCAGGAGAAATCACTGGGTCATCACAGGAAGTCCTCAGGGAAATCCCAGGCTATACCTGAGAGTTCTGTGGCTCGACCCCTTCCAGGCCATTTTGTAGTTTGGATGCAGCTGCCTGTGTTGAGAATGCCATGGAGGAAACCACCCAGAGCAGTATTTGATCAAAGTTCTGGAGGAATGTGGGACTGAAGCCCTGATTGCTGCTGTTCTTCCATCTGTGCAGTGAACATCCTGATTTATTTCAGGCTTAGAGCTCCTGTCACTGAGTTCTCAAAAAGATTCATGTTGGCCACAGAAGGTCATTCCTGTTTGCATCAGGGAGAGCAGAAAAAGTTGCTTGTCAAAAGGACATTGTCAGAGTAGCTGAGCTCCTGTTCCTTGTGGAAATATTACAAAATACAAAGCTGCCAAGGTCAAGTGCAACTGCAACAGAGGCTGATATTAAAAATAATGTTCCTGCTTATTGGCATTGTGGGACAGCTCCCACCTGTGATGGTGTAAGGAACTGTCCTCAGAGTGCAGGAAAACAATTCAGCAAAAGCAGTACGGATGTGTGTCAGGGAAGGATTGGGCTTGAAACCAGGGAAAGGTTCTTCCCCCAGAGGGTGCTGGGCACTGCCCAGGCTCCCCAGGGAATGGGCACAGCCCTGAGGCTGCCACAGCTCCAGGAGTGTTTGGAGAACGCTCCCAGGGATGCACAGGGTGGGATTGTTGAGGTGTCTGTGCAGGGGTTGGACTGGATGATCCCTGAGAGTTCCTCCCAGCCCAGGGGTTCCTGTGGTTCTGTGATCTGTGGTTGTCCATGTGCCAACAGCAATGCCAGCCCAGCTTGGAGCCTGTAAGCTGAGATGTCCCCTGGCCAGAAAACAGCCTCAGAGCATTTGCCCTGTGCTGTATTTGCAAAGGGGCTGCAGCCCAGCATGAACCCTCCCTGCTTTCCCAGGCCCCTCTGCCCAACACCACATCCATGAAATCCCAAAGGTGGATTGAAATATTTGGGGTTAAAATCATGAGGTGCAGGAAGAGTGGCCCAATTTGCTTTGTTTTCCAGTGCCTGGGAGCTTTGGAGCCTCCTCTACAACTACCATGGAAAAATTGGGCCCAGACCTCTTTCCATGCAAAAATGGGCCATTTTTGGGTGTGTAACTGTGACATGGGGGTCTCTGCACCCCAGCAATTGGAACATGGAGGGCTTTGGAGGGATAAGGGATGTGCCTTGCTAAGAAGCTGTGATGTTGGTGTACCATGAGGGCTGCCATCTCTTTTCCTTGCCCAATCTGGGTCTGCTTTGCTCCTGCTTGTGGCTCAGTGTCCCAGCTGTCCCCAACAGGTCCCTCTGCACCCACAGGGAGAGAGGAGCCAGCAGAGGATCTTCCGTGGCAGCCCGTTTTTGGGGATGCTGGGAGGGGCCATGGAGCATGGCACAGGGCACAAAGCTAAGCATCAGCGGCAGGAACGGTGCAAACACGAGTGTGCTGAACTCACACATCCCCAGCCCAAGCACAAACCTCTCGGGAGCCAGAAAACCAGGGGGGAAATTCCCCCCTGCGGAGTTCCCCTCTCCCGGAGAGATTTCTTTGCTCTAATGCCGCCATCCAGCGGGAGAAACTCCCTGACATGGGAAAGGCTGGAAAGGAGGGCACTGGGTTTCCCACCACACTCGGGCTGCCCTCGGTGGCCTCTCTGCCAGCGATGCAGCCACTGCGCCCCATCCTCCCTCCGTTACCAAGCCCCGATCCCAGGCTGGTGCCACGGGCACAATGGGAACAGCTCCCACAGCGGCACCGGAGCTGCCCCGGCACCCAGCCAGGGTAGGGGGAAGGAGGGGAGATGCTCCGGCGTCAGGCGAGGGCTGAAAGCCCGGAGGAGGCGGAGGAAGCTGCGGTGCGAGCAGGGTGCCAGCGCTGAGGACAGCCCGGTGCCAGGGCGATGCGGGGACATTCCCAACGCTCCCGCGGGATATTTGCAGTCTGAGCACACCGTGCCTGCAGAAAGCCGAATTCCAGTGCATATTCAGCATCACTGGGAGGGAAGAATAGCCAAACACAAAACTCCCTGCGGTTGGTCAGGGAAGCGAAATGACTTTGGCAGCGGCAGCGCGACGGCGAGCGGGGGAAGCGCGGTGGCCAGTGGCCCGCAGGATGCCACAATGCGCCCGTTTGTTGTACCCATGGGCGGCCGGATTCCGGCAGAAAGGAGCTCTCAGTGGGAATAATCAAAAGTTCAGCCTCTCTCAGCAACGCAAGGTTTGCTGGATTGTGCGATGGCACAAAGGGACAGTGTTTCTTCGGGAGCGGAAGGTTTGTGGCTGGAACACGGCGCTTTCACTGCCGCACAGAAGCCGCCGGAGTAGAATCACGGCGTTATCGAGGCGGGATCGCAGTCACAGACTTGTCTTAAAGGGATAAAACAGGAAAAGAAAATGTTTATGGGTATAAAATCAAATAATTTCTGGAGTTTTCTTCTGGCTGAAAGCAGCAGCTGTTCTCCTAAGGTGGCGCAAATTTCCAGGAAGCAGGCGTATTCCTCCAAAATCGAGGGGAAATCCCCTAACTTTTTCTTTTCCCTTGGTGCCAAGAGGAAATTTGTCCTGGGAACGAGCCCTGTGCACAAACAAACACACTGTCCTCTCCTCCGAGAAGCACAAATGCTTTCCCACCCACTCAGTATTAGCCAGAAAAATGACTCCTGGACCAGCAATTCCCCGATAACCCCAATGAGGAGGCAGCATCCTGGTTGAATCAGAGGCACGTGTCCCGGCGGGGATGAATTTTGGAAATATTCTCCACATCCGCAAGCTGGCGAAGGCTGTTCCTAGCGGCTGCAAACGCATCCCCGAGCTCCAGCCCACACTCGGGAAAGGGAAAGGGATGGGAGATGTTGCAAAATAAAAAAAAAAATGAGGACATTTCGTGTAGGGAATCTGTTCTACAGCTGCAAACGGCCCCACGCTGACACCGGGGCTGAGAACTCATCACACCTGGAGTCTGATAACCGGGAGCTGTGCCCAAGGTCCCTCTGTGTGTTTAACCAGCATCACTGAAGATATTCATTACTTCAGTTTTCCGATCAGAGAATTGTTTTGTTTGGAATGGATTTTAGTTACTGCATAAGCACTACCCGAAAACAGCAGAGGAAATGTTGGCGGACAGGCTGAGAATGGGAAAGGGGGATTTTTCTTTTAAATATATCATTTATGTTTAAGGGCTTTTAAGGGACTTTGCCTGTTGGTGCGTGTGAAGCAGAGAAACCACCTGGCAAAGCCGAGCAGCTCCGCAGCGTCCCGGCATGCCCGAGGCAGGGAAATCCCCGCATCGCAGCACCAGGACACCGCTCTTCCTTCCTGCAACGAAGGCAACCGGCCTCCAGCCCGAGAGCTGGACGAAGCACCTCTCTCTGGGAGGGAGGATAAATCTCTGACCGCTGGAGAAACGCCAGCCCGAGGTAAAGCACAACCCGAGCGGTCAGGACGAGTTCGCAGCCCACGGCATAGGAATGAAGCACGGTGGAGCCATCGGAGCGGATGATGGGTTCACTCTCTACCACACTGCAGGGCGAGAGAAAACCTCTGTACCCTGGAGGGGACGGGTCAGTGTCATCTGTGACCCCGCAGAGGCTGCGCTGGGCACCGCTGCTGGCACTGGTGGGGCCCGGCGAGAAAAGGGCTCGGATAAGGCCGAGAGGCTGGAGCAGGGTTTGGGCAATGCTGTAGCACTGGGGAAGGGCAATCCTTGTTCCAAGTGTCCCCGCCCCGATTCCCACCCTGTGCCCAGTCGCGCCCTGTGGCCCAGCCTAGGCCGGCTCCCCACACGGATGCCGAGCCCCGTTTGAGGGGATGCTCAGCCCCTCTGTGCCCGGTGCTCCGGGTGTCCCCATGCCCGATTCTCCTGGATGTCCCATACCCGGTTCCTCCTGGCATCCTTAGAACTCGGGCTGTTCCCAGCTGCCATATTCCTCTGCCTCCACGACCACCGCTCGGTCCCAGATTCCAGTGCCCCCTGTACCCGTGTGCCCGGTGCTCCTGCTCTTCTGCAACCAGGTCTTTCCTCCTCCCCCATTCCCGATGCTCCCAGGCCCCCCGTGCCTAGTGCTCCCGACTCCTCCTCTCTAACGCTCCCAAGGACTGCCATTCCCAGTTCTACCCCTACCCCTATGTCCCGTACTACCGGATTCCCCATCCCCAGTTCTTCCTGGCATCCTCGGCTCCCTGCTCACCTCATTCCCGATGCTCCCGGGTCCTCCATGCCCGTTTTTCCCGGTTTCCCGGGTTACCCCGTGCCCCAGTGCCCCCTCTCCCCGGACGAATGCCCCGTCCCCTGCCGGTGCCAGGTGTTACCCGGTTCCCCGCTCCTCCTCCTCCTCTCCGCCCCGTGCCGTCCCTCCTCCCCCGGGAAAGCGAAAGCGCGGCGGGCGGAAGCCGAGCCCTCCCTGGCGGGCAGGGCCGGGGCGGCACCGGGACCGCGACAGGACCGCAGTGGGACCGCACCGGGACCGCACTGGGACCGCTCCGCGCCGGGGCCACCATGGCTTCCATCGGCAACTTCATCCGACGGAGCCTGCGGCGCGCCGGCCGCAAAGGTGAGGGGCGGGAGGGGCTCCGGGAGGTTCCGGTGCCGGTGCCAGGTTCGGTGTCGGTGCCGGTGCCAGTCTCGGTGCCGGCGCAGGTCCGTCCCCGGTGCCGCGGCTGCCGGCGGAGCGGGGACGTTCCCGGGCAGCGCAGCGGGACCGCTCCGGGCGCAACCGACGGCAGCGGCTCGGTCCCTCCAGCCCTGCCCGTTCGCTCCCCAGCCCGCGGAGCCCAGCTCGGGCCGCCTGCCCCGGGACTCATCGCATCTCTTGCTCCTTTCTCGGGGGTTCAGCCCATCCCGGCGGCTCAGCCCATCTCGAGAGCTGCGCGCCATCTCCGGGGAGCCCACCGCTTCCCAGCTGAGCCCACCCCAGCCCCGGGCACGGCCCCACAGATCCCCGATCTCCCCACATCCCCACTGAATAAGGCATCGCAGGGCACGCCGGTGTGGGGGGATCCATGGTGGGGTACCCACGAGGGAGACAGTGCCCTCAAGACAGTTGGGTGTTGCAGAGCCTTCCGAAGGCGGTGCAGAAATTGGTCCTTTGGGATTTATGATCTTTTCCGAGATACCGAATGGATCCTCAGAGTTTTCTGGTTGCCGTATCTCAAAGCCAGAACAAAGGGTTGGAGTGGATTTGGGGGCTTACTGCGCTCCCCTCCCCGTCTGTTTTGGGCTGGCTCCGCATGAGCTCGGTGTTCCCAGCTCAGCAGAAGAGGTTTGATAAAGCCAAAGCCGTTTCCTCTCCGCTGGGGCAGGTGGGCGGCGTGAGAAGCTGAGCTCCCCCGCAAACCAGGTCGGGAACCTTTGTCACACCAGAGGTGGGGAGTTTTCCGGGAAGAAAGAAACCGGTCGTGCCGCAGTCAGAGCGGGGCTGAGCGCAGCCCTCGGCGATAAGAAAAGCCCGCGGCAGCCTTTGCCCTCTCCGTGCCCGGTGGTTGGAAAGGTGAAGATCCACGTCACCGGCAGCCACTTTTCCATCCGGGAGCTGCGGGACCCCACCTGGCCACCCGCCTCCTTCCCCTCCTCGCTGGGGATGCTCCCACTGCAGGGGGCTGGAGTGGTCCCCGAATCTTCCTGACATGGCTATGGGAGAGTCATTGGCTCTTGTGACCTTGGCTTATGTTCCTGGCAGACGAGGCGCTGTGAATCCTGCCAGCTTGAGCCAGCGCTGGGATCTCTGATGCCACATTCAGCCTGCCTGACAGTGCACTCCACACGTCCCTGGAGCTCATCTTCCAGCCCAGGCATGGGCAGTTGTGGTCTTGGAGGGATTTAGGCTGTGCCAGTGAGGGCGTTGCAGCCAGAGCCGGCGCTGCTGGGGGATCCACACTTCCATGTGGAGAGGCAGAGCTGTAGCCTGGCATGGCCAGGCTCCCCAGAACAGCAGGTTTGGCTTGTTTGCTTTTGAACTCCATGGACAAAATGCAAATCCAGTCTTTGCTGGAGAGCACATCTGGTGTTCTCTGAAATGCAGAGTGGGACTGGATAGGCAGGATTTAACTGCACTTTCATCTTGCCCTGCTGATGGGAAAACAAGCAGTGCCAGTGTCCAGCATGGATGGGGGACACCAGCCAGCCTCCCATGGCCCAGCCTGGGATCCCCCAACAACAACCTCCTGCCTGGCTCTGAGGTGGGAACAGACCGAAGCCACTGCTGGAGCATCCCAAGGAAGAGCAGGAGAAGCAATGCACATCTTGTCAACCTTTTCCCTGGCCCAGAGCACCTCATTAGGCAGGTCCAGGATGATCCCCAACAAGGATAAACCAGAGGTATCCTCAGCCAGGTCTCATCCTTTATCTGTTGCAAAGGGACCTCTTTGGGATGAATTTCCCCCTGCCAAAGAGGAAGGACTTTGCATGTGGAGGTGGGGCAGCCCCAGGGTGCACAAAGGGGTGGCTTGGAGCATCTCCCCACCCCAAGCTGGGAAAGGCATTTCTGTTCCCTGGGAAGGAACATCCTGTGATGGGACCATGAGTGTCACCTCCTTCTATCAGCCTTCTGTTCCCATCAGCTCCCAGTGACCTGGAACAACAGCTGGAGAGGTGTGTCCAGACTGAAGAAGGTAGCTCTGGAGCTGGAGGGACGTGTGGGCAGGGTGTCCAGCACTTCTGTTCGAGAAGGATGCCATACATGGAGAAGGATAATGGGAGTAGCTGAGCACGGCCATGCCTTGCCCTAATCAGCTGTGGCATGACCAGAAGAGCCAAGGGACAAACTCTGGGATTTGGGGACAAACTGCAAAAGTTAGTAATCTCACCCAGCCACATATTTATTTTTCTTGCTATTCCCAAAAGAACAGCTCAACTTTTCTGCTCCAGCTCCCCACCATAATCAGAGATGGGACAGTTTCTGTATCAAGAACAAGGTACAAAGGGAAGCACAAGTGACCTCTGGGAGAGGGAAGAGCTGTAGCATGGCCTGGCTGCAGTCTCTGTCTGCCATTTAACTCCTCTCCAGCCCTCGGATCTCACTGTCCCACTGTGGTTGTCCCAGGGCCCTTGGAGATGCTGGATGGGGCTCTTTTCCCTCCTGTTCCTGGTTGTTCAGGGTGTGACAGCTGATGCTTCCCAGCTGCCCTCCCCAACCAGCCCAACAAGAACTGGGGTGTCATCTCCAGGAACTGCTTTGCTTTGGGAGCTGTGGTTTAGGGAAAACCCTTGAGTAGCTCATTTGCAATCAGCAGTTCCCAGGACATCTGACTGGAGCTTTAGGCTGAAACCATGTCTGGGCTGGTTTTTTGCTGTTTACTTCCCCTAAGGGAATAATATTAACTGCAATAAACACATTCCCACACCTCCCTGAAGATGTTTAGTGCAGACCCCATCTGCTGTCCCTCATTTCATGTGCCTGCTTTGCTCTGGGCATCCTTCTGCCCTCACTGGGCTGGGGCAAAGGAAGGCTGGGGGGTGTCTAAGGATTTTCCCTTAAAGACTCATAAAAGCCATTTCTCTTTCCTTTTCATATCCCCAACTGTTCATTTTGGGAGACCAAAAGTCCTGGGCACCAGGACCTGGTTCCCTCCAGCCACTTTAGCCAGTTCCCATGTTCTGCAACTCCTCCCTTGCCCTCAGGACACCTCACACCTTTCATTGCACTCTGATCTGATTTTTTTTTTTTAATCTTTTTGGCTTCAGAAGGAAAAGATGGGGCCTCTGATGCAGAAAACACTCCCCCATGGGAACCACAGGGGAAGATGGGGGAGCGGAGCTCAGTCTTCTACTCTGCTGGGCAGTTCTTCTTCGAGTACCTGGTGGTGGTGTCACTGAAGAAGATGCCAGATGGACAGTATGAACCCAAGATAACCTACCAGTTCCCAAAGGTATTTAGTCCTGGGTTTCCGATAAGATTAGTTTTCCACATTTAGAGGAGAAAGGTATGTTCTTCCTTTCCCATCATTAAAGCCATGGGAGGAGAAGAAAAAAAGTGCCACATGCCCTTGAGTCACAGCCCCAGAGCCCAGGGCTTTGCCTACCCTGGGTTGGGGTTGCCAGGACTTTCTGTCCCTCCCCATGGTCCCAGCCCAGGGCCACAAATCCCAGGAGGAAACTGCCAGGGGCTGTCCCTGGCCTCCTATCCAAAAAGGGAGACCATAGTGGGAAAATCACACCTCAGGGAGGTGGCACAGGAAGAGATCTCAGTTTGCAGAGGGTCCCTCTGCTTTGCCTCACTGTCCATGGGATGAGAGTCAAAATTGGGATTTTTGGGAGGTGCTTATCCAGACATGTGCAGGCCCCTTCTGCGTCATTCAGAGCTGGGGGTTGCTTTGGGACAGACCTCATTCCACTGAATCCCACCCCATTCCTGGTGGCAGTGGGGTCCCTCCATCTCCCTGACTCTTGGCATCACTTCCTTCCAGCGTGAGAATTTGCTGAAGGGCCAGAAGGAGGAGGAGGAACGTCTCCTCCGAGCCATCCCCCTCTTCTGCTTCCCCGACGGCAACAACTGGGCACCCATCACTGAGTTTGCCAGGTACCTGCCTCACTGCAGGGTCTGGGCTGTGGCTCCCACCCCTGCTGGACTCCTGAGGGCTGGAAGGACCAGTCCAGCCCAGCCTAGTCCAGCCCAGCTCATCCCAGCCCCACGGGTTTTCTCTCCTTACAGTGAAACCTTTTCTTTTGTCCTGACCAACGTGGATGGCAGCAGGAAGATTGGCTACTGCAGGAGGCTGCTGGTGAGCCTTCCCCACCCCACACCCATCAGGGGTGTCCCCCTCCTCCCCAGGGTGGGACATGTCACCTTCTGCCATGCCCAGGGTTCAGCTCCTGGGGACATGCCTCAGAAAGCCACTGGCCGGGACCAAAGTGCGGGCAAGCAGCCAGACCCAAAGCAGGCTTTTAAAGCTCTCTGCTGAGGCATCACTCAGATGCTGGATGGAGGAAACAATGAGTGTTCACAAAGCATGTGGATGTGGCACTTGGGGACATAGTTTAGGGGTGAATGTGGTGGTGCTGGGCTGACTTTTGGACTTGGAGATCTTGGAGGGCTTTTCCAAACTTTACAGTTCTGTGATGCCCTACTGGCTTCCACAGCTTCCCTGGCTCCTTTCCTTTGTCTGCAGTGGCAGGATGGCTGCAAATCCCGCCTGGGATCAGGATGGGGATGTCAGTGCAGCCATCCAGATTGTAAATGCAGCCAAGGAGCTGGGAGCCCTCAGCCCCATCCCCAAAAACTGCATCTGGGCAGTAGCTGTTTCTCAGCTGATGGGTTTGACCAGCTCAGGGGCTCTGAGGTTCAATGGCCTTCCCTGGCCACTCCTTCAAACAGGGATATAAATCCAGGAGGAAATCTCCCTGTGCCACAGCCTGGGGAATGGCTGGATCCACCATCCCTTCATCCTGGTGAACTCAATTTGGCATCCAGGGCTGAGCTCATGCTGTTGGAACTGGATGGCTGGAGAGCTGAAAGTGCAGAAAGCAAACAGACCCAGGATAGTCCAGTTGGAAACGGAAAAAAAAGCCAGAGAACTCATCCCAATGGCCTCTGTTGTAGCAGGAGGCAGGATTAACCCCAAAGGATAGTGGAGCAGGATGTCTTGAAGAATGTGTGTCAGGGTGGGAGGAGAGTTTGGAAATATGCCAAAGGACTTTGCACCAAAATAATTAACAGCTTAGGCACCCAAATCACCTTCTCTGGGCACCCTCTGCTTTTCCAACATGAATTGCATCTTTGACCTTGGCCTTAGCTTTGCAAATCCCCCAGGGAGTGACTGGGAATTTGAGGGGAGCAAGTGGGGATCTCTTTGGAGAGTGTGGAGCTGCTTCAGGGGGCTGAGAGATGCTCAAATCCTTCTCCCACCCTCTTCCAGCCATCCGGGCGTGGTGTGCGGCTCCCCGAGGTTTTCTGCATCATCAGCTGCCTGGGCTGCTTTGGGCTCTTCTCCAAGGTAGGGACGTGGTGGCCCTGGCCCAGTGGTGGCCCTGGTGGCTGCTCCTTTTTTTGCTGGGGAGTCCTGGCTCACATCTTTCTCACGCAGATCCTGGACGAGGTGGAGAAGAGGCGCCAGATCTCCATGGCAGTGATCTACCCCTTCATGCAGGGCCTTCGGGAATCGCCCTTCCCAGCTCCAGGGAAAACTGTCACCATCAAAAGCTTCATCCCCGAGTCAGGCACAGAGGTTGGTGGGGGACTTGGGGGCACCTCCTGGACTGCTGCAACATGAGGAGCCCAGGCTACGTCTGGGAGC
This sequence comes from Alaudala cheleensis, assembly GCA_013398995.1. Classification (NCBI taxonomy): domain Eukaryota; kingdom Metazoa; phylum Chordata; class Aves; order Passeriformes; family Alaudidae; genus Alaudala; species Alaudala cheleensis. Next base: position 595,246 of record VWYE01024883.1, read on the forward strand.
ATCCTCCACACTTGCAGCAAGCAGGGGTGCTCACCCTAGCAGGGCAGGGTGGGGAATGCTGCCAAGGGCCTCATCCCTTGGGAATATGGGTGTTACCTCTCTCCTGTCCAGGAGGAGAGCAGTGAGGATGAGGATGAGCCCAAATTGCCCCATTTTTGCATTCTCTGCAGCTCCCCCCGCCTGGAGCTGGAACTGCCACACCAAAACCTCTCTGCACACCGTGTTGGGACTTGCCTGGCCCCAGTTCCAGAGCAGGGTGCTGTGCCAGGGGCTGGGATGAGGGTGTTGTGCCAGAGGCTGGGAGCTGCTCCTGTTCCTGAGCCAGCATCAGCCCCTCTGGCAGTTTGGGGAGCACTGTGATGCTAGGGCTGTTGTGGGCTGCAAATTTCTGCCCAAAAGAGGTGGTCAGGCACTGGCACAGCCTGTACAGTGCAGTGGTGGAATCATATCCCTAGAAGTGTTCACAAAGCACGTGAATGTGGGGATGGGGGTTAGTGGTGAACGTGGAGTTGATGATCTTTTCCAACCCTGATGATTCCATGATTATACTCCATACCACTGTACTCAGCTCCCAGTCTTGATTCCTGCCTGGTTTAGCCCCCCAGGCAGGTGCAGGTGTGTAACAAGCCCAGTCTTTTCCTGCGGTGAAAAGAGCTGATCCAGGCATGGATGAGAAGATTCCATCATGCCCACACACAGCCCAGACTCGCACAGGCACAGCCTTTTAATTTGCTTTTTCTTTCACTTGTGGTAAAGCCAAGCTGGGAAAATGGGGAAGATCCACTCTGGCACTGGGCAAAATATCCTCAATGCTGAGCATCCCATACGTGTACCTTGCCAGAGAGGGCCTGAGAGCAGGATCCCTCCACTCTAGAGCAATTTAGCAGCTGGTGATCTAAGTGATTTCTTCACCCAGGGAGCTTGTGCAAGACTTTGCAAGTTGCTCAATGCTCTGTCCCATGGCCATGGTTGAAAGCACGGCCTGGGCTGCCAGAGGGAGGAGGAATGAGGATGTTCTTCGAAAGAGTTGCACTCTGGGGCTCTGGGCAGGGGCTGGAGCAAGGAGATCACTGAGACCAGCAAAGGAGGAGAAATAAATCCTGGATACTGCATGGGCGAAGAGCTGGGGATGGGGCAGGATTTGTGCTGGAAAGAAGCTCTGGAGCCCAGCCAAGCCTGATGCTGCTGGCTGGGAAGATGCTGCTTTAGTGGAAAGGCACATGGAGAAGGGGAATTTCCTCCTGAAGAATGGGGAGAGGGGTCAGGACTGTGTCATGAGCTACACAGTCCTGTTAACCCTTCAGTACTCACCATGTCTGGCTGCCATGGGGATTGATGGGATTGGGAGACTTGTAGGCAAAGTCAGCTGAGTAGCCAGCCCACCTGCAAATATCTATTAGATTCCTCACTTTTGTGACATCTTAGCCAGGAATGGCCAGGCTGACCCTGCCAGAGAGGCTTTAGAGGAAGTTTTTGTGGCATTTGTAGAAGTCACGCCCTCCCCACTCCTCCCTTTCCTGGCAGTTCACAGATGACCTGTCAGACACTGAGATGGGACATGTCCCTGCCACCCCCTGCCAGGGGCTTGGGTGCACTGGAGGCATTTGGGTTAAATTCCAGTGCCCAAATGAAGAGCCCCACAGTGCACATCACTGATGGCTTCCTTGAGCTCTCAGCACTGCACAGGCTGAATCTCCTGTCAGGATGAAACGGGGTTTGTCCCTTGCACATGGACAGAGTGCAGATGATGCTGGGTCATTAATTGCTTCCAAATCACCTTCTCAGAGAGCCAGAGCAGGATGAGGGACATGTTGCCCCTCCTAAGCTGGGGTTCCATGGCTCTCCCTTGGCAGCTCATCGAGCTCACACGGCCTGTGGATGCCCACCTGGAGCACGTGGAGTTCCAGGCTCTGCTCCAGCGACTCCACCCGCAGCTCATCCTGCACATCTTCGCCTCTGCCGTGTTGGAGCGACGGCTCATTTTCCTGGCTGAGGAGCTGAGGTGAGTCCTGATCTCTTTATTATAAAAATACCCATAAAAATGCCCTTGAAGTGGCACAGGACACAGCAGAGCTCGAGGTGGGGTGTCGCCTCCTCCCTGCCCTGATACCACCACTGGCTGCCTGTCCTGCAGTGTCCTGTCTCAGTGTATCCACGCCGTGGCTGCTCTCCTGTACCCCTTCACCTGGGCTCACACCTACATCCCCGTGGTCCCTGAGTGCCTGCTGGACACCGTGTGCTGCCCCACGCCCTTCATGGTCGGCATCCAGAGGCGGCACCTGGAGCGGGTCCTGGAGCAGCCAATGGAGGAGGTATTCCATCCAGGGGGGAGGGCAGCTGCATGGAGCCACAGGTTAATCCATGTCCCCACATTTGCCTTGGCCTTGGGGCTGGAGGCTCTGATTGTGCCCTTTTCCCATCCAGAGAGGTTGGAAATGAGGGTGTCCTCCATGTCCCCTCCTGTTGGCACCTGGGGCACTCCCCTGGGAGCTGCCCTGCCCCTGCAGCTCCAGGAGTTGCTGTTGGGGTCATCCCAGTCTTGAAGTAGAAGAAAATCTGTGTGGGGACAAGCCACCAAACCTGCACCAAAACTGTCCCTTGTGGGGAATGCCCTGGTCCCCCTGTCCAGGTCCCTCCTGCAGAGAGGGGCTGATCCCTCTCCTGCCACCCTCACGGGCTGGTGACACACCAGTCCCAAATGGGTGGGAGGAAGCCCAGATGCCTTTGCAGGGCTAAACCTGGTCACTCCCTGCTCTCTTTCAGGCTCTGATAGTTGATCTCTGTCAAGGGAAGATCATCCAGGCGGTAAGTCCTGCCTGTGTGAGTGTGGGGCTGGGGGTGGCCTGGATAACCCTAGGAAGGGCCTTTTCTCCTTTGGTGTCTGCTACCTGTGTGCTTCGACATTTTTAAATAGCTTCCCACTGCCAGAGGGCAGGGTTGGATGGGATTTTGGGAAGGAATTCTTCCCTGTGAGTGTGGTGAAGCCCGGGCACAGGTTGCCCACGGAACCTGGGGCTGCCCCTGGATCCCTGGAAGTGTCTGAGGCCAAGCTGGACCAAGCTTGGATCAACATGGTCTAGTGGAAGGTGCTCCTGCCCATGGCAGGGGGTGGAATGGGATGAGCTTTAAGACCCCTTCTAATCCAAACCCATTTGGGATTTTGTTGGTTCTATGATTTTGGGGGCAGAACCGTGTCAGTGGCACCCTCCCAGGGGGAACACCCCATGTGGGGATGTCTACAGACACTGCACCCTGCTTTTGAGCCAGAACAGCAGGGTCCATTCACTGGATACCCCACACCCACACCTCTGCAGGACATTGTGATGATGATTAATTAATGGGCTTTGAAAGCCCCACTGATGGGCTGCACCAACCTATGGCCCCCTGAGCTGGATTCCCTCTGGTGCTTCATGACCCCATTGCCTTCCAGGTGGGTGATGAGGAGGAGATCCTGCCCAGGAAGCTGCAGATCGAGATGATGACCTCTCTGAACAAGCACAACAACAACAACAACATGCATAGTAAGATTATCTGTCATGGTGAAACATCCCTGATCTGCCCTCTCCATGGTTAGAGACTTCAGCCAAGGGGTTTTCCTAAAATCACCTGGTCTGGGATGTTTCTCCCTGTTTGCAGGGGTAATCCCTTGGTTTTTCCTCTGTCCTTTGAAACCCTAGAGCACAGACAGATAATTCTGCTGGAAAAATAGATTTTTTTAGAATGTTAAGATGCTGCCACCCTGGAAAGCCAGGGATCCCTCAGCAAAATTAGCCTGACCTTTGATTATTAGCAGAGGAAGGCTCTAAGCAAGTCATTCCTTGGGAGATAGAAGCACATGTTAAAATAAGCCATCAGTTCAGAGGTCCCATGCCTACCTCCTGTGTTCTGTGTCCCCTCCAGGCTCAGAGCAGGTGAACACCATGGTGTCAGAGGCCTTTGTGCACTTCTTCGTGCGGCTGCTGGGGCACTACAGCTCCCACATCAAGTGGGGCAGGAGTGGCTCTGGCAGCTTCCAGGAACGAGCCTTCTGCAAGGCCATGGCCTCCAAGAGCTGCCGCAGATTCCTGAAGAAGTTTGTGAAGACAAACATGTTTTCCCTATTTATTGAGGAAGCAGAGAAGAGCAGGATCCCACAGGAAGGTAATGGTGCCGTTTCTCTGAGCTCTGGGGGACCCTGGGCTGGTTGGTTCAGGGGCAGAGGCGCCTTGTGCCTGCTGAGGGATGGGATGCAGCCCAAGCTGAGGGTGCTCAGGGCACTGAGCAGATCCTGCTCGCTCTCAATGGCTGCATTTCTCCATCCCTGCCAAGCGAAAAGAAAAAAATTCCTCATTTGTGACTCCCCATCCCTGGAAGTGTCTAAGGCCATGTTGGATGGGGCTTGGAGCAAACTGGGATAGTGGAAGGTGTTTCTCCCCAGGGCAGAGTTTGGAACTGAATGAGCTTTAAGGTCCCTTCCAATCCAAACCAGTGTGGGATTCTGGATTCTATGATTCATTTTAGAACTTGTCCCTTGCCTGCAGCTGGGGCTGGCTCACTGGGAGCTCCATGTTGAGGCAAACAAGTGGCAGCAGCACAAATACTTGGCTTGGGCACAGCAGCAGCTGCCAGGACCTGACTCAGCTCAGCCCCCAGCTCCATGGCAGCAGGGCTGGTCCTTCTCCCTTCTCGGGGATTTACAGGGCACAGGGCAGAGCTGACCCTCCTCTCAGCCTGGGAGGAGGATGAATGGGCAGTGGAGGGGGAGGAGACCATCCAAAAACTGTATTGCTGGATGGAGACATCCTAGGATCTGCCACCCTGGGGGACTCGTGCTGGCACAGCCTCAGGTGCTGCTTCTCTGCCCTTTTATGTGAGACCTTCTAGGACAAACCTGGGGAGGGAGAGAGGAATGGCACAATCCTTGTTTTCTCATTGTATTCCCAGTCCACATCATCATTCCAGCTTTTTGCTGCGTCAGCTGCTATCTCCCTTCCTTGCTGGGGGGAACACAAAACTGAACAGGACTGAACACCAGGGTTAAAACCTCTGGTTAACCCAGCATAATAAAACCTATTTTGGGTGAGAGGGATGAATTCCAAAAAATTAGGTTGGAGGGACCTCTAAAGGGCCTCTCCTTCCACCCCCCACCATGGCCAGGGACACCTTCCACTATCCCACATTGTTCCAAGCCCCATCCAGCCTGCCTTGGACACTTCCACATTTCCCACGGGTCCTCACTGTGTGCAGGTGTCCATAACCCAAGATGGTTTGGGACACAAACACTTCCCAAGATTTGGGCTCTGCAGCCCTGCATCTCCCATTCCAAACCCCAGCAGCTCGCCCATGGCCTTTTCTCCTCCACAGCATATTTCCAGCAGAAAATAACAGAGTATCGTGAACAGAAAAAGCACCGAAGGGACTCCTGAAGAGGAACAGAGGAACAGGACTGGGATTGACACATCCCTGCCAGCAGCACCACACTGGACTCTGTTCCTGCCCACCTGGAACTCCTGAGTTGCCAGGGCAGCACTGAGCACCAGCCCTACCCTTTCTTCCTCAGGGCATCATTGCACTGGAAAACTCTTTGCACAGAACTAGCCCCAGGCTGGGATTTCTTTCCTGACTGTGGTCACTCCAGGTACAGACTGTGACTCCCTGTGCTTGGCCCTGCACTGTCCTTGTCCCCCCCCAGCACCTCACACAGAGGGAGGGCAGCCAGGGCTGGCTGCAGGAAAACAGGTGTTTAGAGTAATTATTAGAAGGAGGGAAAAAAAGGGATGAGTAGGAAATAGTGCTACTTCTCATTAAAACAAACCAGGGGTTTGCAAATAAGGAACATCCCATTGCACAGTTCCTGAGGTTTTGTTATCAACAACTCTTTTATATTGTTTTATTGAGCCATTGTTAAACACCAGCAGGAGCAGGTTGGAGGGGGAGGTTTAGTGGTTTCCTCTCTCGCAGCTACCACGTGACTGGTGCCACAAGCCAAGTTTGCCTTTCTAAGGAAACAAAAATACTCATTTCCAGCAGTCTATTTATTTGTGCTGAAGCAAACTGTGAAGGCCACATGGCTGTGGGGTGTCAAGGGGGAAACAGCTGACCAACAGCTTTGGGGAAGGAGGAAGGATTTGTTCCATCCCAGAGTAAAACGTGTCACCATCCTCCTTGGATCTGATCTTGGTGCCAACTCCCCTTAAAACCTCACAATTCTCATCTGAAATGTGATGTCAGCAGCAGATTAAAGCTAAATGATGCTTCTCCTCCTTTCTGAATACACTCAGACAGGAAATAGATATTGCAGCAGGGAAGCTGGGCTGGGGCTGCAGATCTGACTGGTCCCACCCACAGAAACCCAAGACAGGGATTTCTCCCAGCAAAGGCTTGGATGAAGACAGAGCTTCATTCTCTTCTCTGGGATGCTACAGCCAGGCTGTTGCATTTGGTACCTACCAGGCATCCAAATCTAAAAAATATCCTGGGATCAAGGAATCTCAGATGGGTTTGGGATGGATGTTCATGATCACCCAATTCCACCCCCTGCCATGGGCAAGGGACACCTTACACTGTCCCAGGTTGCTCCAAGCCCTGTCCAGCTTGGACACTGCCAGGGATACAGGGGCAGCCACAGCTGCTCTGGTGTGCCAGGGCCTCCCCACCCTCACAGGGAACAATTTCTCCCCAGTATCCCATCTAACCCTGCCCTCTGGCAGTGGGAAACCATTCCTCCTTGTCACTCCAGGCTCTTGTCCACAGTCTCGCTCCATCTTTCTTGTGAAAGCACACAATTAGGTCACCCCAAAGCTTCTCTTCTCCAGACTGAACACCAATTCTCAGCCTTTCCTCAGAGCAGAGCTGCTCCATCCCTCTGAGCACCTTGATGCCTCCTCCCCTGGCTCCAAATCCAATTTAACACAACTTTTGCACTGGTACTGGAAGCCCCCAGCAGGGGATTTTGCACAAGCACTAAAATCCACCAGGCTGCCTGTTGGCCTTTACTCTCAAAGCTGGGCAGCATCCACCCGAACAAGAGAGATAAAGGACATTTATTTTTGAACCCTTCATCCAGTCAGGCACAAATGTGACTGAAACACGGCTGGACATAGGGCACAAACAGCAGTGCAAGTCCCCAGCCCTGCTGAAAGAAAAACATTGATTTGATGTTCAGCCCCCACATGTGTTTGGAGGAGGAACAGGAATTATTTTTTAGGAAAAAAGGGGATTTTTGGCATGGGGGTGTCTTCTCCGGCTCCACAAGTTCCCCCTCATGGGTAGAGAGAGTACAGGGTTAACTACAGGAAATTAAAGGTCAGTGGTATTTTTCTGGGGTTTTTTTGTTATATTTTTCAAGTTCAAATGACAGCAGAAAATGGTGTGGAAAATCAAGGGCACCCATCATGAACAATCCCTTTGGAAATGGCCACTTGTCTCACCCTTCTCACACTTACTCATTATATTGTGAGGAGATGGCAAACCTTTTGTTTGTGAAGCCAAACACCATCTCATTGAGAAATTGGGAAGTGGTCACTGTTTTGGGAGTAGTTCTTTTGGAAACAATTATAAATCACCCAAGGGATTGGACTGTGTGATTGCTTAATTCCTCCTGGAGAAAAAACTGACAGAAAGTTATTCCTCAACTGCTGAAAACAGACACACAAAAATGCATCCTTAAATCAAAAAATATATAAATTTTCAAATGCAGTCAGTGCTCCAGCTGCCAGGCTAGGGTGAACTTCAGCTTCAAAAAGGGCTGGAGCTGCCTTAGAATCATAAAATCCCAGAATGGTTTGAGTTGGAAGAGATGTTCATGATTACCCAGTCCCACCCCCTGCCTTGGGCAGAGACACCTTTCACTATCCCAGGCTGCTCCAAGCTCTGTCCAGCCTGGCCTTGGACACTTCCAAGGATGGGGCAGCCACAGCTGCTCTGGGCACCCTGTGCCAGGGCCTCACCACCCTCACAGGGAAAAGTTTCTTCCCAACATCCCATCTAAAATTCTCCTATTTTAGTTTCAATCCATTCCTCCTTGTCCTTGTGCCCTCCTCCTTGTGAAAAAAGTCACTCTCTTTCTGGCTTTAATACCCTCCCTTTAATGCCAAAAGTGTGGACAGACTCTTTGCTGGGGACACACTGGGAAGGCTCAGCTGGGGCTGCTGGGAGCAGGGACACCAGGACTGGCTCACATTGCAGCACGTCAGCATAACCTGCAGCGTGTTTTTAAATCCTTCTTCCTGCTCAAGATTTGCACAACACTTGATCCAAGCCTACAACAGTAAACAAAACAGTGCCAAGGAATGTTTCCCTGAATTGGAAAGAGCTCGTTTATTCTGCTAAATTATTAACTTAGTTCCCAGCAGAGCACTGGCCAACTCACACCATCTAAACAACTTGGGGCCTGGCTGGCAGGCAGCTCAGCCCCCACTGCTGATTTGGGAGTCAATCCCTGCTGTGCAGCTGCTCTTGGGGAGATAATTCATGCTCTGGCACATGTCACTCTCTGCCAGCAGCCTCAGTGCCAGCAAACAGTCCTGGGAGGGTTCACCCTGCTGAAACCAGCACAGGGGTGACAGCCCAGTGCTTCTCACTGCTCCAGGGCAGGAACAGCCCCTGCTCCCACCCCACTCACAGCCCACCTGGCCATAGCCTCTGAACTGCTGTAGTGCTCACCCTCTGGAAATGATTAAACTCCTCTGCAGCTCCATTCCATGCTCACAGCTAGGTCTCAGCAGCATTGGAGGTACCTGGGGCAAGCTGGGTAGGATGGGAAGAGGAGGAAAATAGTGCTTTGAAACAAAGCTGGCACTTTGATGACACAGAAAGAGGCCCTGAGGTGTCCTGACCTGTCCCTTTCCTGTGTTAAATCCCTTATCAGAGCAAGGGAACTCCTTCAGCAGTTCTTAAAGAGCCAACACAACACCCAGTGGAAATTTCCAGCTTCTCTTTACAAACTGAGATGAAAACTCGCAGAGCAGAACTGTATTTTTTTAGCAGGGCGTGTTCTCAGTCTCAGGTGCTGCTGCTGGCTTTGTTCTTTACCCTGAGTGTCTTTTTGACACTATAGAAAGTGAAAGGGCCCATCACGAGATCAGGCTGAGCCCAGAAATCCCTGGCCCCCCTTCTCAACCCCACAAGCACATCTGACGTGACCCATGGCCACAAACAGGCAGGTGGAAAGATTGTTTATTCCATTATCTGTCTGCATTATCATACCCAGAGCCATAGCAGCACTTTAGAGGGCTTAGACTGCCAGCAGTGACTGTTCCCTGATAACACTGCAACTACATCAGCAGAGAAATGGAGTTTTTTTTCTTGGCTGGGGGCATCCAAACTTCCAGTGAGTGAAAAGCTTAGAAAAAGGTGTCCTATGGCATTTCCTGAACAGCAACAGGCTTTAGTTTTGTACATGGAAATCTGGTCCTGCACAGCCTTTTAAAGGCTTTGGTTCTTCTCCAGTCTCAGTATTAGTAACAAATTATTTGGAGTGGCCTAATCTTAAACTCCTGAGGACTGAGAGCAGGAGTCTCCTTGTTTACATGGAGAATTAAGACTGGCATGGAGGTGTTGGGTCAAAGGCTGGACTTGATGAACCACCAGATAGATTCTGATTTGAGGAAACCACTCACACTCCAGGGAGGGACTTCCCAAGCAACAGTTCTGCACCCATTTTATGCTGCTGAAAGGAAACGTGGTTTGTAAAGGGCACATTCAAACCCCTCCAGGCTCCTCCCTTGCAGACTTCTACCTGCTCCCCTTGAAAGACAGTAGCAGAGGCTACATTGTCCAGATCAACCCTTTCTGCAGCTCACAGCAATTAAAACTCAATTGAGTTCCCTGAATTCCACTCGTATCTAAAAATGTCATTCTAGAGCCATCACTTTACACATGGAGATGCTCCCGGCACCAAGGCACTTGGAGCAGAGCTCCAGGACACTTGGGAGCTGCCTCAGGATGCAGGAATCAAACCCCCTAACTCTGGCAGGGACCCTGAGGGGACTCCCCAACACAGGGCCCAAAGAACCCTCAGTTGCACTTAAAACTGCTGGTCACAAGATTCAAAGTGGGAGTGCAAGGGCAGAATGGAGAAGCCTGACAGGAGTCTCCCCCTCATCCTGAGAATGTTCCCGATTCCCCCTGTGCCCCCAGGCTGACACATGACCTCTGGCTGACACTGTGCAACCCCAGAGGAAGGAACCAAGACTCTTCCAAGCAGAGCAGGCACAAGACTGGGTACTTCCCTGTGCCACAGCTGAGCTGAAGGACTTGGCAGCTCTGCTCTTCCCAACACAGCCCAGCAGGGCCAGCTGCTCTCTCCTCACAAACACTGCAACCACTGAACCAGAGCCACCTTCCTCCATGTCCCCTCCAGTCCCGTCCCTGCCAGGACACAAGCAAGCCCAATCTCAGTCCACAGCAGCTGGACACTGAGCACTGCCCAGGGAGAGGGAACAAGGGTTTCAAACTTCTCTCAGGAACTGAGTCTTCTCTCCACTTCCTAAGCACATTTTCTAATCACTAGGGTATCACAGGAAATCTACATCAGCACTTCCAGGAGCTGAGGGAGGTTTTGAATTATTGTTACTGTGTGTGAGGTTTTTTGTTTCAGTTTTTTTTCTGACTTTGAGCTGTGTTTAACTCCTTCAGAGCCACATTGTTGTCCACAGGCACTGCCTTGGCCTGGGCTCCCAGCACAGAGAATTCCCTTCCCACCTTCACAGAGATGCTCCATGGTTAGAGAGCTGGGATTCCACACATGGGATCCCAGCATTCCAGCTCTGTCCCCAGCAGCTTCCCCACAGCCAAGGCAAATCCTGCTGGGAAACACTCCCCACTCAGTACTTCAACTCCTTTGCTTGGGGGCTGAAGCTCCCCTCAGTGCCAGGGCCAGGTGAACTTCATTAACATGCAATTAAACCCTCCATTAATCTTAGAGTCCCTCATGCAGTTCACCACAGTTAAAATGGTATTAAAACAATGACAGAAAAAAGAAACCCAAACTTACTGCACTATGTATTACACAAAGCTCTCAGACATCCTGGAATGACAACATGATGCACATAAAAGCACTGGAAAAAGCACTCCTCTCTAAACCACAGGCAGGTTTGTCATTCATAAGTCTAATCAGGACACAGCAACACATACTTCTCAAGACAACTGCTGCTCTCAGAATTCTTATTTATTAAGAGCAGAAAAGAAATTTTGCTTAAGTTTTATACATAAAAAAGTAAACAGTAAATTTTTTTTTCTTATAGTCTTTTCCACCGAAGAAAATTGAGAAATAAGTTGTCTTTTTAGATAATGTTTATTTAAAAAAATAAAATTAATTGACAAAGATACCACACTATTTTGCATGCCGGGCACCCCTTGGCTCACAGGCCCCTGTTGAGCATGAAACCGCTTTGTCAGCAATGCATGAGCAAAAACCACCCCAGCCTGGCTCCCACCTGGCAGCTGCTGCAGCCACACAACTTAGTGAGATATCTCTGGGTTTTTTACCAGCTCAAGTCTTTAGTAAATAAATTCCAAGTGGACACTAAACAAGTATTTCACTAAGAGATGATGAAATATTAAAATTAAAAGCAGGTCAGATTGCAGCTGTAATTATACTACATTAGAAACTTCAGTTGGTGGGGATCCATTCACCATATAGAGATTAATTTGTAATCAAGGTAATTACAAAGACAGAGCATTTACTTCCTGCATGCTTTCCTGGGCTTGGAACCAACAGAGTTGACTACATGGAGAGTTGACTAGGCTGTACTTGGAATTCACTCTCTCAGGCAGGAGACTAGTTAAGGAGTGTTACTGATAACAAAGAAGAAAAGTTATACAACATCGATTATTATAAATTACTTTGTTCTTATCTGCTTTTAGCCTTAGTCTCCTACAAGTCTTCATCCATTGCTGTAGAAAGCCAACTCCTGGTGCACTCCCCTGTGGCAGCTGCCATCCCTAGTGGTGATTGGAGTGCGTGGGGCAGCCCTTGATGCGGAACACATGGATGTGCAGGTGGGCCGCGATCTGGTTGCACACACTGACACAGTATCGGAGCAGGTCCAACAGGGACAGGATCTGCACAGGGAAAAACCAGCCACAGTCATCCCCACGTGTTCCTGGTGTGCCACACAGAGTGTGACAGCCCACACCCCACAGCCACGGTGCTCCATTGAGCTGAATCTCCAGGAATAGCCATGGGATCACAGACTGGCTTGGGATGGGAGAGACCTTAGAGCCAGCTCCACCCCTGCCATGGGCACGGACACCTTCCACCAGCCCAGGTTGCTCCAAGCCCTGTCCAGCCTGGCCTTGGACATTTCCAGGGATAGGGGGTCACTCCCTAAAGAGTTTCTGGGATTGCTGGGTTTTCTTCCAGCCTAAGACAAGACCGACTCTTAATTCTACAATCAGAAAGTGGAGAAGAGTTACAGCAGCTACAGAGATACTGTGAATGCCCCATTAACACTGAATGGTGACAACCACACACATCTTTTTACATCACATCAACACAGTTTTACTGAAAGGTTAACACTGGTTTTGTATATTAAACTTGAGCATTTGATAAACCCACATAAGTTTAATTTAGGATGTTTTTTTCTGATGGGTGCCGGGGTCATGACAGACATTCCAGAGCTTAAGGCACAGTCAGAGCACCCCTGCACTGCCCATCACAGAGGCCCTGCTAATGAGGCAGCAACACTCATCTGCAAAATATTCTAATCTAAGATCTGAGTGTTTGCTACAGTGATTTGAAATTTTAAACTACCACAGTCATCAAGGTTGGAAGTGACCTTCAAGATCATCGAGTCCCACCATCCTCCCAGAGCCACCATAATCACCCTTAACCCATGTCCCCAGTGCCACTTCCAGACACCTCTTGAACACTTCCAGGTATGGTGACTCCATCACTGCCCTGGGCAATTTATTCCAATGCCTGATTAACCCTTTCAGTATTTTTTTTTTTCAAATATCCAACCCAAACCTCCCCTGGCACAGCTTGGTGCCATTTCCTCTTGTCCTGTCCCTGATCCCTGGCAGCAGGGCCTGACCCCCCCCAGCTGTCCCCTCCTGTCAGGGAGTTGTGCAGAGCTAGAAGGTTCCCCCTGAGCCTCCTTTTCTCCAGGCTGAGCTCCCCCAGCTCCCTCAGCTGCTCCTGGTGCTGCAGCCCCTTCCCCAGCTCTGTTCCCTTCCCTGGACATGCTCCAGCCCCTCAGTGTCTCTTGTCAAGAGGGCCCAGAGGTGTCCCCAGGACTGGAGGTGCCCCAGCAGAGCCAGCACAGGGCACCACACTGGGCCTGCTGGACACACCATGGCTGCAACAGCCACTGCCCACCTGGGCACACCTGGGCTCATGTCCAGCCAGTGTCACCAGCACTCCCAGATCCTTTCCCAGCTTTCCAGCCCCTCCTTACCCAGCTTGGAACATTCCATGGGGCTGTTGTGACTCGAGGGCAGGAGCTGGCACTTGGCCTGGTTGACCCTCCCACTGCTGGCCTCAGCCATGGATCCAGCCTGTCCAGGTCCCTCCAGAAGATCCACAGCCCATCCAAACTGGTGTCCTCTGCAAACTGACTGGGAATGCCTTGATCCCCTCACCCAGACCATCCATAAAGACAGTGCCCAGGACTGTCCCAACAACAAACAAGGGATACTGTGACCCCGCTCAGCTCTGCACCAGCTTCAAATCCACCCCCCTCCAGGGAATTCAGCTGGGCACAGCCAACACAATGAATTAGTGGCAGAGCTAATTAATAAAATGAGCCTGGACTCACCAGGGCAATCCAGAGGACAATATACTCATCAATAAAGCTGTTAAAATACTGGTCAAGGAACAGCAGTGCTGGGCCTATGAATGCTGTGTCATACAGATACATCTCACTCTTGGTCATGTGGGCAACCTGCAGTAAAAAAAAAGAGAAGTTAAAGAAATAAAAATGTGCCAGCCAAGGCAGAGTGATTTCAGAATACACAAAGCCAAAACCATACAGTTCAAGCCACATTACTGCGAAATATCAAATAATCAAGTGGCACCAACAATACTGTTTGAATCATGGTGCTCCACAGCTACAGAGAAGCAAGGTTTGCAGAGAGGCATCTTTTATTAGAGCAGAGAATGTAGCACATGAAAAAAAAAAACAAAACTCTAACAAGTCTTCCAGCTCACCTCTTCCTCCTGCCAGAAACCAAACAGTGAAATGGAAGCAGACTGGTAAACTTTAAAGTTGAGCTTGCAAACAAGAACTCACAGCTGCTGGAGCTTCAAAAGTCAAGGACACTTGGTGTTCCTCTCTCTTCACCTCTTTTTCTCCCTTTCCATAAGGACCACCACCTCTGTCTGGTTACAATTGATGAACATTTTTGGTGTTCAAGCCTTCCCACCTCCCCAGGTGAACAGAACTCATCCCACACTCCATCCTCACTGCACAGCGTGGCTGCCATGGGACTGAGCACCAAAGCAGCCTGGGAAGAAAGAAACTCGTCTTCCACAGTGAGCTTAAACTCTTCCTCCACTATGAATTTAAACTCTTCCACTGTGAGTTAAGTCCAGCACTGACCCAGCTCACAGTAGCCCAACAGAGGCCTGCAGAACTGAGATGGCATTTGAGGCAGGAGCTGTTTAACCCTAATTCATTGACACTTCCACCCTTGTACAAACCTGTTGATGATTTTAACCCCGATTTTCCTCCAATTCTTCAAGTTAAACTCTCAGCAAGTGTTCCAAACCTCAGCAGCTCCACCACCTCCTCTCCTTCTGCCAAAGCTTCCTCCTCCTTTGTCTCTGAGGGGGATTCCAGCCACCTCTATTTCACCCCAACTCTTCACACATGTGCACAAATACATTGCAAAAGCATGAATTAACAGCTGGGGAAGGGGGAGAAACAGCTCTGAGCTGTCCTGGTGGCTACCTGTGCAACCACAGCATCAACTCCAGGTTTCCACTGCCCTTTCAAACAGAAAAATACTCTGCTGCACCTGCAGGCTACTTAAAGCAAAGCACAAATATCTCTTAAGTGCACAAACAAGTGCAAGTTACTCAGTGGAATATCCAGAGAGCTCCATAAGCTATACCCTGCAACAAGACTCAGGAAGGTTCTGGTGCACTCACCACCAGTTTATTTGTGATCTTGGCAGACACAAAGCCAAAAGTCAGGATGTAGAGGCAGGGGTGCTTCTCAAAGAGCTGCACAGCAGATTTCTTGTAGATCATTGCAGCCAAGGCGATCACTGAGCCAATGTGGAGAAAAGGTGAGAGGACACTTGTTCCCTATGGTGAGATTAAAGCATGAGATTAATAAAATGTGCACACTGCAAAGAAACCTCAAAGAGCCCCTCGCATGGTGTGCAATGAGGGGTTCAAAGTAAAATCACATTAGGAACATCTTTCTGGATGCTGGTGGCAAAGGGAATGAAAAGTGGTGAAACTTATGCGTGCAGAAGCTGAGAATGCAGTGGAAACTTTCTGGTTCTGGGGAAAAATTCAGATTTTAGGCAGCAAGAACACTGCAACAGAAGGTGCTTGTGCAGACACCTCCACTTGTTCTTTTGCATTAGTAATATAAATAACACTGATCTTTTAGAAGGATCAAACCCAGAATCTTCTTGAAAAATTTCCTTCTGAATGGATTTTTGCACAGGATTTTTCTGTGAATTCTTCAGTGAGGGGTGTATTTATAAAACTTGGTTTATCTCATTAATTCAAAAACAAATATCAAAGTACAATGAGTACTTTTAATCAAAAAGTTTAAAACTTTGACTCCTAAGTCTACTATTCTTACACACACAGTATTAGCTTGTTTTTCCCAAGTTTTGTTTTTTTTTCTTTCCAGCAAGGAGCTGAAGGGAAAATATGGAGGAGGGATTATGTTAAATACAAACTGTGGCTGAAGAGTCTCTGTGCAGAGGAGGAACTGGCAGTCCAAGGTACTCACTGCTATAGTGGATCCATTTTTGCCAACTCCACCCGTGAAGATCACACCAAAGTAGTTTGTACAGGAGAATATGGTTCCTGCCACAGTACAAAGAGCTGGGAATATTTTCACCTGAATATTCAGTATTGGAATCTTAATGGAAGAGAGACAAGAAGTTAAAACATGCACAAATTCAAATTTGGGTTAATATTTCAGGTGCACTCAAACACTCCACTTTCCAACACGTTTGCTCTTCTCTCTCTGCTATACAGAGATTGACATTTCTACAGAGAAAAACATCTTTTCCAAAAATCCTTCCATGAAGCTTCCCAGAAAGTCAGACTTATGTTCAGTTACCAGAGAAAAGACACCAAAAGAACTTGCTCTAAATCATCCCAGGGAATAGAATCACCACCTTTCCTGAAGCTGCAGTCAAGATCAAACTGGGCAGAACAAGAGCCACTTGGGATGGTCAGAGAAACCCTTTCAGGTACTGGATGTGACCTTCTGTGCAAAGCAAGGCAAGCACAGAGATCAGACAAGTCAGATCAGAGTCAGTGACCCAGGAGAGGAAGGATGAGGTTGCTAAAGAAGGGGAGAGTGAGCACAGGCAGTTTCGAAAGTTTCCTTCGTTTTTTAACAGCCATGTTTCACAGCAGAACAGGAAAAAGTAGAAATGAAGAATAGTCCAAAGTAAACCACAGGAAATATGTTATGGAAGCAAGTGTTTAGAGATAACTACCCAAAACTTCCCAACTGTATCTATTCAACTACTAATAGCTCCTCATTTGGGAACTGAAGTCATGGAACTCAACTGAATAAACGCTTGGCTCCCCAGTGAGTCTGGTCAGGAACAGAAGCACAAAGGAGCTCAAGTTGCTTCTGTTTTTCTTCAATTACACTCTTAGAGTGGCTTTCAGCACATAAATCATGGAATATTATGAGTTGGAAGAGACTCACCAGGAGCATCCAGTCCAACCCCTGCTCCTACACAGACACCCCAACAATCCCACCCTGTGCCTGAGAGCATTGTCCAAACGCTCCTGGAGCTTCAAGATCATTCCTGAAGATCCTGAGTTTTCTATTCCATTCAACAACAAAATCTCTTGATCTTTGCAGGGCATGATTAAGAGGCAGAAGAGCTTTAACCCTTCATGCCTTGTTCAGCCCTCTCCCCAAACCCTGCCCAGTTTCACGGCATTCAAATATATTTCTCCCTTGCTAAGACTGCCCTGCTAAGGCAAAAAAAAAAAAAAAAGCATTTTCTAAAAGTCTAAAAGATTGTAGAGAAAGAAATAAAGACAAGTAAAGAAAAAGCTTGACTGCCAGACTGGAGCACTGCCTGTAATAATCCATTAGTGTCAGGAGACTCAAGACTTCTCAAGCTCTTCTAAAAGCAGTTACCTGTGCTGGCCTCTGCCTCAGAACTGATCCTTTGGTATTTAAGAACAGGGTGGATTATTTTTACAAGCAAAAGGAAGCAGTAGCAAACTCCATCACAGGAGTCAAAAGACACTAAGGTTGACATTTCCCCAAGACAAAGGGAGTTGGCTGGGAAAAACATCCCATGAACTCTCAGCTACCACTTGAACACTGGAGAAGGATGCTCAGAGAAGGAGAAGATAATGCCATACTGTTCTAACACCCAGTTTTGTCAGCTGTGGGTTCTTAACACCTTGCTTTTGGCCTCCACAGCAGCTGCATCAGTGCAAAACGTGTCTGAAGAAAGAATGAATGAGAAACAGCCACATACAGAAATTTGGCAGCAGAAAGCCAGGAGTGGATTAAAAAGTCAGCACCTGCTGAATTCCTCCATGTACAAAATGGGAGCAACAAAACCAAAAGTCGGAAGCAGCAAAGCAAGCAAATATTAGATTACTTTTATTTTTTCCCTCTGAGTAGAGGGAGAGAGGGAAATGTTCCTACAAAGTGGCACTGCAGCCCCTGAATTTTAACTCAGAGTACACTGGAAGACAGCCACAAGGCTTCCCTATCTGGTATCCCATGTATCACTACAGTCCCTGCAATTATTCTGCCCTTCCTGGTGATTCCAGGGGCTTCATCCAAAGTCACTTGCAGGCAGAACTTTCCAAAACCATGTCAGCAATGCAGAGAAGTATCAATGTTAAACCCTCTGAGACTGATCACAGAGGGAAGGTTGCATTGCCCAGAGAACTGCAGAGTTCAGGTAAAGCCCAGGAAAGAAGCATTCCAGGCTGGACAGGGCTTGGAACAACCTGGTCTAGTGGAAGGCATCTCTGTCCATGGCAGGGGGTGGGATTGAATGAGCTTTAAGGTCCATTCCAAGCCAAACCATTCCAGGATTCCAAATTTGGTTTGGGAAGTGCCCAGGCATGGCAATAACCAAGTGGCAGCAGCAACAGCCAGAGTGAGGAGCAGTTCCCAGAGCTGCCATTAAAGCAAGTCTGGAATATTTTACCAGAGAACTACTGCCAGGATTAGAGAGTACATTCCATCAGTTTTGTGCAGGGATTTCAACAATAAAATGATGAGGAAACAGGCCAGAGCAGAGCCCAGCTAAGGGCTCATGGAAGCAGCAGGGAGGAGCATCTAAGGGAGCACATGAACGGACATGGAGCTGCTTCCTCCAGGCACAACCCCACAAACCCCAGAGCCAGCTGGGCACCCCTGGAGTCCTTCCCACAGGGCTCCATCCCAGCTGGGGTTTGGAGCTGTCCAGATACACTGCAATCACATCTGCCTGAGGAACAACTTTCACAGAGGGCTGAACTCCAGCTTCATATTCCCAAAGTGTTTGCGCTTTTTCATATTCCAGACCCTGTGGGAGGAAATTCCAGCAATTGCAGCACTTTTCTTGCTTCAAGCAGGAAAATCAACTCTAAATATACATGAGTTACCCTAAGCTTCCTTGCTTTACCAAATGATCCAAGCTGGAGCCATACTCAGCATCCCACAGGAATTACCCAGCTCCAGGAGCCTGGGAAGCAGCATTTAACAGGCTTTGGAGAGAATTTACACTGCCAGAAAGGAGGGAGCCAGGACAGGCACACAGAGTTTCATGGAATAAAGGAAAGGTAATGAAAGCAACAACTGCCCAAATCTGCATTTTGCCTGTTCAGAGTGTTTTGCTTTTCCTATGAAAAGTGGAATGTTTGAGTACACAACCACATTTACTCTGTATTTCCCCCAAACAGAAGCAAAAAAAAAGATACCAAAGCACCAATTTTGCAGCCACATCAGGTATTAAAGGATTAGAGATTAAAGCTTGTTTTAATCACTCTGCTACAGCCAGATTCCATATTTATTTCTGTGGGATCTGAATTAAAATATCTGTTTCCATTTATAAAGAAAAGTGAAGCCTTCCTGCAGAAGTGAACCTGTCTTGAGATGTGCAGGAGTCCTTCAGTGACCACAGGATAATTACAAAGGATAAAATAAGAACATGAGCAAAATTACCAGAGATTGCCAAAAAGGTGGTCCTCCAATCACTGCCAGTAAATGCATGATTATTATGAAGATTTGTACTTCAGTCACATCAATTCTGATTAGGTATAAAAAGCCAAAAAAAAAAAAAAAAAGCAGAATTATTCAAAGCCATTTCAAGTCAGTTATTCGCAAGCTCAGCAGCACAACTCTGTCATGCACAGAATAAACACCCCAAAAGGCTGAGGAAAAGAGGAAAAACCTGCAAATAATTTAGAAGGCACAAATGCATTTGGTTTTATTGTTCAAATTAGGAGCAATGCTGTGCTATAATTTTGTTTTACTTCACAGTGTAATAACAGAAATTCATTTTATCAACAGGAAACACTGGAACTCTTCATTGCCCAGTGGCAGCTGTAGAAATAAATATTCAGTTTTAACCTTGTCCACCAAAAAAACCAGAATTTAGTACTGATGATAAAATTCGAAAAACATATTTTTAACCTCTATTATATTACTTTCTCTATCTTAATATGAATATTCTCTGAATAACATCAAGCTTTGAAAAGAAACACAAATCCCTAAAGGGTTGATGGAAATGGTGCAGTGGCAGCAAGAAGAGAAACCACTTGTGGTTCCAGCAGAGCCAGGATGTGCTGCAGGAAAGAATGAATGAAAGGATGAAAACAGGGAATTTATGGCTTTGTTTTAAGGATCACGTGAAAGTCTTAGAAGTAGAAAGAGGGAAAGACAGGTGTACAAATGAATGCCAGAAATAGGAGTACATAAAAGTATAAGTGAAATGAAGAGGATGGACTTGCTGGTGTGATATATATATATATATATGGGGATATATGCACCATATAGCTTATAAATAGGCATACACATTTTATACATCTATATATACACATATCAATGTATGTTATGTATTAAAAATATGCTATATATAACATATGCATTATAGCCATATAATAGTCTCTTGGCCTGAAGTGCTACATCAAAAATAACCCTTCCAGTCAGTTTGAAACATTTCTGGCTTATCCTTATTTCCAATTAGATCATTCTACCTGAAAGACTCCCAATCACTTCCTGCACACACAGGCTTTGCTGTGTCAAAACCCTGCTGGTATCACCTGGACAGGGAAGGAGCATTATGGGGTGGGTTTTCCTCTGTCTGCCTTAAATGAGCTACAAGACCATGGAAATTATTTTAATATCAGCTCAGTGCTTCTCTGTAGACTTTGTTTCAGTTTGGGAGTGGATCCTCTCATCTGAGGATCTACAGTCAGGTCAGCAGCACAGCCATACACACAAGGGATCATTCCAAGGCTGCACCTGAATCCCATGGCAGACATCCCCCATGGCAGGGGTTGGAATGAGATGAGTTTTAAGGTCCTTCTCAACCCAACCTATTCCACGATTCTTTGCTTTGTCAATTTGCTTTTCACTATACAAACCTGGAGATGGGACACCCAGGAAACAACCTTTGGAGCCGTCCTATATTCAATTTGCTCAATAACAATCCTGCAAGGCAATCACAACTGGCTGGGGGGAAAAATTAACTTCCACTGAGGAAAGAATGTTCTAAAAGATCTCTGTTTTCAGTCCTGATACAAATGGAGCCATTGAGGTACCTTGCAAGGGAAAAAAAAACAAAACTCAGAAGAGATACACAAACCAACTGATTTAATGCGAATTGCTTCCTTCCAGCCCTTGAGCCAGCATGGAAATGTGTTCTCAGTGTGTCCAGCCAAGGAAGGGCTGGAGCAGCTCCATTCCAGGAGCACGGGAATGTGTTTTAGCCCATTTCACTACTTCTGTCAATCACCTAAAGAACAGAAAGAAACTGAGAAAGTTCACAGAAGCAGTGACTAATAACTCAGGGAGGTAACTCCAAACCACAACCTTCCTTGGATAGGAAACCAGGTTTCTTTTGGCAGCAGAAATCTTATGCACAATCAAGTAATGTCAAGTATGGAAACCCAAGTTATTCTACCAGACAAACCTTTGCACAAATGCAGCACCTGGATTGAGGTTAGGGAGGCAGTTTTACCTTTACACAGCCATGGCACAACCTTTACTCCCCTTGCCCAGGGCTCTGCCCTTCCAACTCAAACAGAAACAGCATCAGGCAGCCAAGGATATTTGTTAAAAACTCCTCCCTGACTTACAGTAAGAACCTCCTATTGTAGAACAAATATGAATCTTAACTTCAGGTCCACCTTAATATTCTGCATTTTTAACACAAAATGGCTCCTTAAAACAGAAGACAAAATCATTAAGACCTACTGAGGAGAAACTAAACAGCAAACTATCACCTAAAGAAAGCATAAATTCTTAATCCCAAGGAGGAAAAAGGCCTGGGAATATCCCATGCTCATTAAAACCACTGTCAAATGACTTAAAATTATAGGCTTGGTATTAAAGCCCATGCCTGATGTTGGAATTATTCAGTGAATTTTTTTCTCAGGATGTCAAGAGGCCTCTTGACAGAAATCTAAGAATCCAGAAATCCACAGGCAGCTCCTCAAAGCTGGACCACAGAACAGAACAACTTTTGGAAGCAGAAGGTGGTGAAAGGGGCACACTGTTCCTCTCTGGGCTTAACTTGAATTCAAGGTAACTGAGCAGCCACAGGATGAACCAGATACATCTGTGATGCTGTTACATGGAGCAGTCATCCCAAGTTCCTTAAAATCCAACCACTTTCTTCCCCCAGACCACTGCTCAGCCCCACTTTCTCTCCCGTGCCAGCCCATCTCCTGCCATCAGTGGGGTCAAGAGATAAAAGTCCTAAACAGCCCCTAAAATTAAAAATAATTGAAAGAACGCCATTATAAACCAAAGCAACAATGGTTTTGTCAAGAGAGACGTGAGCAAAGCAGTATCTGCATTGCCCGAAAAGCATTAACACATCAGGTGATCCAGAGGACATTCTTACACCTAAATGATTAACTCGGTTTTGCATTGTAGACAGGTAAAATGAGCTAGCAATCAAAATAAAAAATCCATGAATTACCTCATAAATTGCCTTGGTCACCACAGTGTTTTTAAACTCTGGTAGAGCTGGAAAATATCTAATAAATGGCAAGGTAAAAGCAGGGCTGCTGGAAAGCACTTGCTGTATTTGGATGGAGATTACCAATGCCTTTCTTTTTGAGGGAGAATACATCCAACTTGCTTTAGTGGATGGGGAATTTATTTGCAAAGCAGGGTGATAATGCTCCTGCTTAGATATGACATCATTAGTACCATATTTTATTCTACATAAAGTTCCATTGCATATTTAAGTGACTCTCCCATGGTAAACACTAGAGAAAACACAATATTGGAGCAATGAACAATTTATCAAATTATAATAAAAAATAGGGGGGAAAAAAGCAGAAAATAGGGAAAGGCCTTTGTTCCTGCAGGCTGCCTCATATAAATGACTATATGTGACTATAATCACATTTAATTACATACAAACAGCTACTACACGCAGAGCTCTAAGAAAGCAAAACCATTAAAAAGCAAGAAAGGAATCAGCCAGTTCAAAGATTCTATTTTCAACTTGTGTTTGTATTTATTCACTCATTCAAATACTACAGTGGAAATCCTAAAAAAAAACAAATGGGAAGAGCAAGCAGCATGAATTCTGCAAGAGGTTCTTAAAGGCTCTGAACTGGGATATTTTTATTAAGTGGGTTATTTTCAGGCATCACTGGAGCCACACTTCCCCCAGGCTGACAGGTTTGCTGCCTGATGTTTCCTGACAACTGAGTCATTTCAGCACTGCCCAGACACTGACACTGTGCACATTGTCTGGAGGATCATTAAGCCTCAAGAAATGAAGAAAATGAAACAAACCCTTTTCCCAAGACATTCCCACACTACAATAGATGGACGGAAAGTTATTGCACAAGTTCAGTGGACACAAAGAATCAAGTTCCAAAAATCTCTTCTTCAAATAAACCAGGGGCTTTTTCATCTTCTATAAAATAAACAGAAGACCCTGAATTGAAGTTTAAGATCAGCAGGAACATCCAGGCAAAGAACAAGAACAAAGAGCTGATGGTGACAAAAGAGCCCAGACTCAATATTTAACAAACTGAAATGCCCAGACAGAACATCCAATGGCGAGGCTGGGAGAACACTCACAATAATGCTGAGAAGCACTGATTCTGCACTTAAGTGATGTTAGGGAAGAATAATAACCAGCAGTGCTGCAGAAGGCAGGGACAGGGTCAGGCAATGTCAGCACTGCACTGGGAGTAAACCACAGGCTAAAAACTAGAATACCTGAGTATTTAATTCAAATGAAGCATAAAAGTTGTACTTTAAAATGCACATTTAAGCTCTCACTCCCTATCTGCCTAAATTCACAAGACAGGAGGATTCCTGCAGAGCTTCCAGGGGCAGCTGCAATTCCTGTGGTGACACTGCCATCCATGGGTTCTCCTGCACAGCCTGCAGTGTTTTTCTCTATTGATCCTCCTTTCCCTGTTGTGACAAATTGAAATCCAGATTATTTGCCAGTCTGCAAACTTGTACAGTCTTCCCATACATGAGAAGATCCAGAGGACCCCAGCCTGGTTTAAGCTAGAAGGGACCTCAAGGTTGATCCCATCCCACCCCCTGCCATGGGCAGGGACACCTTTCATGGGCCCAAGGTGCTCCAAGCCACATCCAGCCTGGCCTCAGACACTCCCAGGAATGGGGCAGCCACAGCTTCTCTGGGCAGGCAGCCTGGGCTAGGGCCTCACCACCCTCCCAGGGAGGAATTCCTTCCCATTATCCCATCTCTCCCTGCCCTCTGGCACTCATGGCACTGAGAGGCCATTCCACCTTGTCCTGGCACTCCATCCCTTGTCCCAAGTCCCTCCCCAGCTCTTCAGGTACAGGAAGGGGCTCTAAGGTCTCCCTGGATTCTTCCCTTCTGCAGGGTGAACATGCCCAGTTCTCCCAGCCTTTCCTCATAGTTTCCATCCCTCTAATCACTTTTGTGGCCAAATATTGTCAGGAACTTTATTATTTTAACATTTTGTTTTTTATAAAAGACTTCAGATTGAGTCACCGTCAGCACCTTTATTTGCAATTCCTCTGTATCATTGTGCTAAACTGTACAAAAACAACCCAATTCTGGCCTTTGAAAAATCACCAAAGCAAAATGTTCCAAACCAAAGTCACATTCCATCAGTACAAGAACTGCAGGGTGACACTGCACAGCTGAAGGGAGAGGGAGGCAGGGCTGAAACGCTGGCACCTCAAGTGTGAATGTAGGGAATAATGGAGTAAACCTATTTTGATTTCCAAAATATTTTTATTTTCCAGCTTTTTAAGCCTTCAGGTTCTTCTAATAATTTCCCCATAGGCTACAGAGATAAGCAAACTTCATTAACAATTAAAGATTTTCCCCTCCATGGTGAAGATAAAACTTTCCTGCCCAGCAAGTACCAGGTTTAGCTGTGCTACAGGAATTTGGAAGCTGTTCATGTCACACTGTCCCAATTCCTGTACTATTTTCAAGACAGGGTTGTATTATTGTATTTTCTCAGTACAAACATTTGTCACATGCAACAGCCAGAGTATGAATATGCATTTTCTGTAGCTTACCTATCTGAGATGTGCAATACTGACCTAAAAAATCTGTTCTGCCTGACCTCTGAGTGTGTAAATAAGTGATTGATGCTTGGTGTGTCTGAGTAAACCACTTGGAAGCAGTCGCATCTTTAGTTATGAGTTAAGACTAAAACTAAAAATGCCAGAAAGCATCTGAAATCACTCGTGCCAGGATTTAAATAGATTTAAAAGTCTATCCTGTAACTCAGTGCCTAAAACTGGGTTAACATAAGTGTGTGAGGACACCTGTCAGGGCAACACCTGGGGTCCTGCTTTAGGAAGTGACAAGAGCCTGAGGGACAGGACAAGGGGGAAGTGACTTCCCAGTTCCAGAGGGCAGGGACAGATGTGGCATTGGGAAGAAGTTCCTCCTTGTGCAGGTGCTGAGGCCCGGGCACAGGTTGGCCACAGAAGCTGGGGCTGCTCCATCCCTGGCAGTGTCCAAGGCCAGGCTGGACACTGGGGCCTGGAGCACCCTGGGCCTGTGGAAGTGTCCCCGCCTGTGGCAGGGGCTGGAATGGGATGGGCTTTAAGGTCCCTCTAAACCAAACCATGCAGAAAAATGCCCTGACTGGCCCATCCCCTCACACCCTGCTCCCCAGCTGGCTGTAAAACCAGTATCACCAGTATCTCCTGGGATGGCAAAGGCCTCCTTTGCCAGGGGGTGGCTGCAAATGGGCATCTCCTGCACCTGCCCTTCCTCTCTCTCCCATCCCATGGCAAATTGTCCTACTCCAGTTCAAACAATTTCCTTTCATCATCCAACCTGAGTTATTTCCACCTCATAACTATCACATCAGGGAATAATTCCAGAACCCTGAGTGTTTGAGAACTATGTGATCTGATAATTTTTTCTGCCCTAAGTAACTCCTTGGTCAGCTGAGATGTTAATATCACAAGCTAAAATCTTGATTTAAGCTCTTCCTTCACTTGGATTACTGCTTGCTAAATTACTATTTCCTGACACTATTTCCAGCCTTTCATAGATTATGAACGAAGTATTTTAAAAATTAAGTCACTGATGCCACCTGACTCCCTTTAGAGCCACCGAGCTCCCAGGGCCAGCTGGAGACATTTCAGGATTTACCAGACTGCTGATGGTGCTGCATTTAAAGCAGAGCTGGTAATTCATCTTCCTAAATAACCTCCTGAAAGCAGAGATTTTGCTGAGCTATTACATGAAAAAACAAAAGATCTATTAGAAAATAATTAGCATCAACACAGGTTTAACAAAGGCTATGTAAACCAGCCACCAAAAAGATAACCTCCTTTCTGTTTAACATCTGAGGCAGTTCTAAGAAAGAGATCAAAAAGCTATTCTTATATCTCCACATAATTCAAGGAAAATTCCAGGTTAAAAATTCATCAATAGTAATCATAATCTATGAGATATTTCAAGGAATCCAATTCATTCACTTTTAATGATAACATTTTATTGGGAGGGGATCTCACCCATATACAGTGTATTAGAAAAAAGGGGGAAAAAAAAGAGAAAAAAGAGGTTAAATAAGGAAGAGAAAGTCCTTTCTAAGGCTAGCAAACTAGAGGGGAGAAGGATTTATTTAGCAAAGTCATAAGGAAAAGCATTTTGAAAATAAAGACAAGCTGGAAAGGAAGTTACTTCTTCATGAAGCTACAAGCACAGGGATCAAGCTGCACAGCTTAAACCAGATATTTTTAACCAAACTTCTTAAGTTATTACACAAGAAAGTTTCCTGAAAGAGCCAAGAAATTCTTCTTTTTTTTGGTGGAAAGGTATTGAAATGGCAGCAACAAAAGAAGTTCTTTTAAAAAGTAATTCCAACAACATTACTCTACAGCCACATTTAGAGCTGCTTCCACAGCTCTCCTTGGCTTTTAGGTGAAGCCAAAGCCATGGTAAGAAAGGAAGTTTAAATCAAACTTTTGTTGAACAAGCAGGTTTTGCTTTGGTTCCAAATAAAACGTAACGCTTTCAAAAAAATTTATTTCCAGTTAAATCCGATTTTTCCTCCTCGTTCAAACATTTTTCCTCCTTGTGTTAGGACTGAAAGCAGTGGTGAGATGCCCTGGAGAGGCTGTGAAGCTCCCCAGGGCAGTGCATGACAAAGGAGCCGCCCTGCCCGTGCCCAGCAGAGGCGTTACCGTGTAGTTCCAGAGGCAGGGCCCCAGCGTGCCCGTGAGGAGCTGGATGGCCACTGTGCAGAGCATGGACTCTGTCACATCAAATCTACACACAGGGAGAGAAACGGTTCAGAACATTCCCCTGAGCACTCCTCTGAAGTGGAGCCATTCAAACATCTTCAGTCAGACTAAAGGACAAAATCCAGGGTGGGGATGATTGGAAGGGCAGGTCAGGGAAGGGATTAACAACCACAAAACCCAGAGTATTAATGAATTAACAAAACCATTCTAACTGTATTTTACACGTTTAAATCTTCATTCAGAACTTCTGCAATTTACAGTTTTACCATATCATTCCAACACATGAGGAAAAATAATCATTTGGTGAGTGCATGAGGGAATAAATGAAATTCACAGTGAATAAAATCCATAACCAAGCACAATCCAGATTCTCATCTCCTGACCTCATGTTCGTGTCTGCAAGTGACACTGAATATATGAATTCTTTAGCTGAAGATGCTTCTGCATGTCTTAGTGGAGCAGAAATGCAGATTGTATTTCAGTTTGACACCTCTGAGGGAAAGGAAGAAGTTTCACCTCCCTCCTCACACAGCTCCTTGGCAAATATTTCTCCAATAAGTGAGCTCTGTACCTCTGCTCAGGGGTAATCACACTCCATTCTGTATCTATTTATTTCTCACCCCTGACAGAAAGAGATGAAAAAATATGCTGGAGCCAACAGAGCCACAGAAACCATCCTTTCTCCTGATACAGTGCCACAAACCTGCATTTTACCGTAACAAAATGTTTTCAGAGCGGGATCAAATTAAAAACAAATCAAACTATCTAGTTTAAAAATAAAATAACTCAGCAGCAACAGGGTCAGCTAGAACACAGCTCCTATTTCTTGCTGTGCTTATCAGAGTGTGCTGGAACAGACAGCCATCATGCCAAAGGATTACAAATGGGCAGCACAGAAAGGTCGCTGTGGCCACACTGCAGGGCTCAGGTGCAGTGAGGATATGCAGACACCAGGCCTGAGGAGAGGGATCAGTGAAGGTCAGCCTGATTAGCATTATCAGTTTAATTATCACAGCACATAACACAGTAAATAGCTGGTAGAGGTAATAGCTGGTATTTTAGGGAATACAGAAGAGAAAGCCCCATGTCCAAACCCCACAGCTACTCTGGTGCTTCACAACAGCTGCAGTTACCTTTTTTCCAATGTTAGTTTAGGTGATATTTGTAATTCAGACATGGATCCATTTTTTAAACATCATCTGGGAAGTTTAAGAAGGGGCATTGACCTTGGCACGTGCTTCACTCCATGGAGATGCTGGCACTGATAATCCCTGTGCCTGCTCTGCTGGGAACCTTGTCAGGCTTCTGAGTCTGGAGCCAATTAACACACAAGGGATTAGTGCTGCATCCAGAATATTCCCTTGTCAGTGCTAATTTACTGAGTGTATTCCATGGGCAGTTCTTAAAAGGCCCTGTTTGACTAAACAAGTCATTAGACAATGCAAGAGCCACCACTGGCTCAGGGCTCAGAGACAGCTGCACCCAGTCCCTTCCTTGTGCTAACAGGGAATCCAAACTGGATTCAAATGGAGAGATGTCTTGAGAACATGATCCAAGGACAACAGGAAACAGACACTTACATTGGAGATGGCCCTGAAATCAAGTCAATCACTAACAACACAGCTGATCTAATACAGCTTTTTAAGGCTGTGTGAAACTACGGAGGAGGTCTGTGCACCAATCCTCCCTTTCCTCTCCCAACACACAGAACTCCATGAAAAAGTCCCAAATCACAGCAGACAAGAAAAACACTCCAGCCTCACCAGAAAACAAAAGTTATGGGGCTGGAAAACTCACAGGGATCCATCTAGCAGTTAATGCTCTGATGTGAAAAATTATCATTCTTCCATCTGTCTTGTCCATATCTACTGAGCGTGGAAGGGGGATTACTGAGCCTGGGCAATGAACTGGGGATCTGAGCAGGAGACAAAGGACTGTTTTCTTAATGGAACCACAGCAGCAAGAAAAGAATGCTCAACATGAGAACACAAGAGAAAGAAAGGCTGAGAGTCACATGCTAAAAGTGCAAATGCTTATAGTTATTAGACTTTTATCCTAACTCATTCCAATCCAGCAGTTTCACTAGGATACAATGAAATACAATACTGTGAATAAAGCAAACTGTACAGACAAAATGAAACATGAATTAGAATTATTTCTAGCACCAGGTAATTCATGTTGAGGGGAAAATAATTTTAAAAATGGGCCATAAGCCCCTCTCCTTGTTATTATACATATCCAGTATGTACATTTTCCCTTCTGCTGCTCACAGAGGTACAGTGAAGTTGCACAGGTCAGGCAATAACCATGTGCTTGTTATGTTGTAGTTCACTATTTCATAGAGCAGTGAGAACTCCCAGGATTTATCAGAACAATCAGGAGCAGCATCTCCACACGTGACCAGTGGGATTGTGGCTGAAAATGCTGCTGAAGGACTTGTGGGAGGAAAGAGGAGGAGGATGTGGAAACTACCCCCCATCTTTTCCATGAGCCCTCAGCAGCTGTACAAGCTCCTGTGATGCTGCTAGTGAGACTGAGGGAGCAGGAAGTACAGGTTACCAGCACCAAGTTTCACACCCACCACAAAGACACTTCAACACATCCTGCTTGCAAGCACAGAGAATCCAACACCCCCTGCCATCAACAGAGGCTCTCCTTAGCCTCACTCTCCTCTGTAAATAACCTGAAGTGTCAGAAAGTTTTAAGCTCTGCAATCATGGGGATTATTGCCTTATCTCAGAGCAGAGATCCTGAGGTTGCTCCCAAGGAGCAAGAACTCAATGTGCTAAACTCTGAATTGGAAGGTTTCCATCCCTGAATTTCAATATTTGGTGTGTGTTGTCTATGCAAGATATAACAGCAACTCCTCCTCTGCTGAGGCTGAAGAGGAAGGTTGGCTCAGCTGCTTTCTGAAATCCAGCCCCATTTCCTCACCTCTCCTTTGGATCTTAGTGGCAGCAGTGGTGACAGAGCTCAGGTGAACCAGCCCAGAAACCCACAGGCTCTTGGGCCTGTACAGCTGCTCTAAAGTCACTGAACAGGAATGTTTCCCAAATTCTCCAACTCTCTTAAAGAAAGGCTGTTTTGTTCAGCAGCCTGAATTCTTTTTCTTTCTCTGGGGATTATTATTCAAACAGCAAAGTAACCATTTTTTAACCTTTCAGTTATATGAAAGGTGGCAAAAACTGATTCTTCCTCTCATATTTATGATGTTCCTTTGTGAAGCCTCCTTGGAAACTCATTTCTGTGTCTATATTCACACATATATACACAGCTATAATTTGTACCATCACCAACTTTTGGTATTTTCATTTAAAGCTGTTTCAATAAACCAGATAATGCAGTAACTTGTAGGAGAAATGCTAGAGACCATGGTACAGCAGCACCCTCCTGTCTCTGGATGGACCCTCTGCTGGAGGGCAGCCACTAAGTTTTTTTAAATATGATTCAGCACCTCCAGCACTTCCATCATGAACAAGTGAAGCAGGACTTTACCTGAGCAGTTTGTGTTTCATGTCTTTCAAGAAAACACCCAGGTTGGACAAGGGAGAATGGCTTCCCACTGCTGGAGGGCAGGATTAGATGGGATATTGAGGAGAAATTCTCCCCTGTGAGGGTGCTAAAGCCCTGGCACAGGGTGCCCAGAGAAGCTGTGGCTGCTCCATGCCTGGAAGTGTCCAAGGCCAGATTGGACAGGGCTTGGAGCAACCTGGGACAGAAGAAGGTGTCCCTGCCATGAGCAGGGTGGAACTGGATGAGTTTATGTCCCTTCCCACTCAACCAATTCCATGATTCTGTGATTCTGAGCTGTGCTGCAGAACCCAGCTCTGACAGGGATGGATGGCTCCAACCCCCTGGATGTGGGACAGCCCCTGCAAGTCAGGCTGTGCTTGAGCAGCTGGAAACACTCACTTCTCCTGGACTTCCTGCAGGGACCAGGACCACTACTGAACCCAAGTGGGACAACCCTGGCTAGATCACACCTGGGTTCCAGATAACATCAGGAAAATATTTTCAAAATTTGTGCATCATATTCCCTAATGATCTGTTTTCTGCAGCATGTTCCTATAGTATATCACATCTGCTCCCACAAAGACATATGGAAGTCCATAGAGGCTTGCCAGTTTGATTTTTGGGATATGCAGGAAAAAATTCTCTGTTTCCAAAGCAGAGGTGCCCCAGTGACAGCACAGTGCCCCAATACATGACTCAGCTCATCCTGTGCTGCAGCACAGCAAATCCACAACCCAGACAAACCAGCTCCTGTGCTGGAAACTAGGTCAGGAGAACCAAGTTGGGCTGTTTCAATACCAAGTGTCTCTCTGCCATTCAAAGTCACCTTGTTGTTTTTCAAATGTGATGAGTATTCCTTCTCTTCCATAAGAACATTCTCAGATCAGGTGTTTTAAGTAAAACTTCTGCATTTAACTCTATCCCTGATGTTCCCTGCTGCCTTTGCACAGCTGATACCATTACAGTGACTTTCCTGGAGCCTGCCCCACTTGCTTTGAGACAGTTCCTGTTTCCTCCTGGGGAATTTTTAAGCAATACTGACCTCTAGCTATTATTTGAGCTGTTCAGCCAACACCAGTTGCTACTTGAAGAGTGCAGTGGTTGCCAGGATCTAACAATTAATGTGATCATTTGAAGATGGAGACAGATCACAGGACTTTATTGACTCAACTGATTATTCTAAATCCTGGAGTCGCACAAGGACCCCCCCCCCACAGCTGTCAGGGAGAAGACAAAGAACCTACACAGCTAATGGAGTCAGTAATCAGGCCCAAAGGAACAAAGTTTTCCTCCCCCACCTGCAGGATCTGTAGGAATCTCACAGAACAGATCCCTCAGGGGAACTGCCATGCAATCTGACGTGCTCTGCTCAGCTTCAGGGACTTGCCAAAGCTGGGGCAGTGACACCAGAGAGAATAATGGAATTGTTAAGGTTGGAAAAGCCCTCCAGGATCAAGAAGTCCCGCCTGACCCATCCCCACCGTGTCACCAGCCGAGCACTGAGTGCCACATCCAGTTGTTCCTTGGGCAGGGATGGGGACTCCAAACCTTCCTGGGCAGCCTTTTCCAGTGCCTGACCACCCCTTCCAGGAAGAAATTCCTCCTGATGTCCAACCTGAACTTCCCTGGCATAGCTTGAGGCCATTTCGCCTTGTCCTGTCCCTGTACCTTGGAGCAGAGCCCAACCTCCCCTGGCTGTCCCCTCCTGTCAGGGAGTTGTGCAGAGCCAGAAGGGCCCCTCTGAGCCTCCTTTTCTCCAGGCTGAGCCCCCCNTTTAAGGCTGACTTTTCCAGCAAGACAGGCTGATTCTATGATTGAACATTTCAGGCCTATGTGGAAGGAGTGAAATACAATCTCTCCCTTTAGCATCCTCTGCTCTTCTCCAAGCCATTTAATTATGGAGTTCTCGCTGCACTGAAATACAATTTCTTGGACATGTCACAAATAGAGTAAGTGATAACCAGCTGTCTGCTCTTTCCTGCTGCTTCAGAATTAAGGCAAGTCAAAAATACCATCACTTTCCCTGAAATATCACTACTACACCCTCTGAGGATTTCTGAGAGTCACAACACGGGATATAGACAGGAAAAAGCTCCTGTGCACAAGGATCTTTTTGGCTCCTTTCAACAGCTGTCTCTGAACACACTTTTTCAGGATTAAGGATACCGAAGTCTGTGCACTGCAGTGAATCTGAAAGGGTTGATAAAATATCTTTTTTTCAGTTTTAGATTAGTGAAATGAAAGCTTCATTTAAAGAGTGTCGAACAGTAAGAATCTGTTAACTGGATAAACTGTCTCAAAACATTGGTTTTGCATTAAAATGAACATCAGCTTATGACAGCCTATTAACCTTGTGACACAGGGCAGAAGAAGGAACAAATGTGTTTACTACACAGTGCTGTGTTATCTAAATTAATGATACATACATGTAGGTGCTTACTGCCTCCTCTGAATTAGCTACACATTAATGATCACCACATTCTTATATTATAAGGCCAGGCAGAAAAATCTGATTTGCTGAAAAATGCACCCAAAATACAAACTCCTCACAAAGGCATGTCCCAGTGAGCACCAGCACTGACCCAAACATTTCATTACAGCACAGCAGCAGTTTGGGGAGGTTGATACTTCCCTCCATAAAGTCAAGCACATGCCAAGGTCGGGCTTTTGTGTTCTCTGATCAATAACCAGAAATCTTTGATTATCAGGGCTCTGTAAAGTTCAAATGTAGATAAAAGCATTCAGATCTTTAGTACAGCATGAAAGTGAGACTCCTAAAACAGGAAACTATTTCAGCCACATGTCTTATTTTAAAGATTTAAGCACCAGAACAGGGTAGTTCCAGTCAAGCTGCTTTAGTGTAGTCCAAGTTGGAACAGAAGTCTAGATTTTCTTCTTTCCTTCCTCTAATAGACATTTAAAATTTTGAGCAGAAACAGAGAAGTTTCTCAAGAGCATCTGTTATTGAAACAGTATCCTACCAATAAAAGCTGTCATGTACAAGAGGCCCACAGTTGTACTGCTTTAGCAGTATCTGGGTACCTACAGACCAGCAATTATAGACCATAAATAACAGTCTATTAGACATCTGTATGTAGCTGTTGTAGAATTGTTTCAAAATTCCACAAACCAAGGGCAAATTTCAGTTTCCAGATACAAAGAAAAAAAAAATTCCACTGTGCATTTATTTGAAAAGTGTTTGTTTACTTTATGAATGCAAACACAGAATAAAGTCTCAACATAGAATGCATTTATTTCCCCATTAAGGTTAGAGAATCCCACAGCTCACCAAGTCCATGTGTTGCACCCCCCACCCAGCCTCATCCAGCAGGAAACAGGATTTCTGCTCCTGACCTTCTTGGCATTGCAATTTTGGTTCCATTTATAGACAGAACCATGATCTGCACTAACTAAAAGGGATTCAGAGCTTCAAATTGGAGGCACAATGGCAATTAATACAGTCTCTTTTAAGAGTTATGCTTAATATTAACAAATAACTGCACATCACAATCAAGCAGTATCAAGACAGATTTTAATGAATGCTAAAGCCAGGCTGCCACCATATGACCAAAGCATTCCAGTCTTGGAATAAAACAGCAGGTACTTTCCATTACTTATTTAGCTTTACATCACATCAAAAGCTCTAATTAACTAACAGGCCAAAATATTTAACCACTCCTAACACAAGGGACACTCACTACTAATTACAGCTCCAACATCTACCAGAAGCTCTAAGTATGTGGCTATGGATTAAAACAATCTGCCACTGCTCTGAGGACTGCACCATGGCCACACAAGGTGCAGTTCAGGAGAGCAGGGTGCCTTGGCCCTGCTCTCAGCCAGGTACTTACATGCCGAAGCGCAGCGTCCCCGAGACGTACGTCTGCCAGTGCGCGCAGTAAAACATGAACGTCCCAGCAAAACAACAAAAGAACATCCAGTCAGGGTTGGTGCCCAGCTGCACAGCAATACAAGTTCCCAAAACCACAAAGACTGCAGGAGAAAACCAGTCACAGAGTGAAAAGGCTGGATGTGTGTAAGGATCCTCACCAGAAGCAAAGCTAACAACAGTGGGAAGGTTATCCCGGCATGGTTCTTTCACAGATGTCAGGGATTAACACTTCCACTTGCAAATATACAGCTTGCACAACATGGACGTCAATCCCTGTCACTTATTAGAAGTCATCAATATCAAGGTTCCTAAGTCTCCTATATTTTTATTCCCTGTGATGCCTTACCTCATTAAGGGACCTGAGTGATTGCTGCAGCCTGCAGCAAGTTTTGGGGTTTTCTCCTGCATTTGCCAGACGTTTGTCCCTGTCTACTGAATTTTTCTGATGCCATCAAGAAAATCGAAGGTCTGGATACATTCAGGATGTGTAACATACTTTCCCCTCCACCTTTTCGATACACAACTCTGATAAAAAAGTCATAAAATTTAAAGCTTAAGACTTTTAGAATTTAAGGAACCCAAAACACCCCATCAGGAGCTGGACTTGATCTTGTGGGACCCTTTCGAATCAGGATATTCTACGATTCTACAATTTTTTTTGCAATGGGGTTAAACTTCAGGCTGGCCCAATGAGCTCCACCTACCCAGGAACTGACCTAGATTATTCTAATCCTAAACTCTGATTTGTAGAGTCCCGCTGCTTAGGCTTAGACCTATCTTGGTATCACTCTGCATCAAGTCAATCTGAAGTAATATAGCAGAGTATTCTGATAACTTCTCATAGAAAATATTTTAGAACCAAGTCACTGCTAAAGCATCACAGAGAAATGCTGGCTCAGGTTGAATGTCACATGCTTAGTTTTGTTTTCAGTGTAATACAAGAGAAGACATTCAGCTGATCCAGAGCACTGTTCTCTGGAAAGAAAGGTGACTTTCTTGGTTGAAAGTGATACATTCAGCACTATCACTTATCCTTTCTTCAGTAAAGAAGCTTTTTTATAGTATTGCAGATTTGATCCCTGAAACAGAGTCATTTAATCCTCCTACTTCAATTAAAAGTGACAACAATACCTGTGGACAATGAATCACAGCCATGATCAAAAAGCTCTCCTAATGGAGTGCTGCTATTTGTCCTTCTTGCTTGTTTTCCATCTATAGCATCCAGGGACTGGTAGATGAAAAGGCCACAAGCACAAGCAATGTATGCCCAGGGAGGTGCCTAAGAGAGAAAGGCAATGACAATGAGGTTTAAAATAATCCTTAAAAAAAAGAAAGCCTGCAGCTGAGCTGTCCCACAGCCTGACACAACAGTTTTCCCTTTGTACATATGTCCTCCTTCACCCAGGGACCTTTCAGCAGCTGGTCCTTGCAAGGACAGACAGAATGGCTTGTTACATGTGGAATGTAAATAAACCAGTGACAGATTAATAGCTACAGCCCCTGCTTTAAAGCAGGAAGCTGCACTGCACAGCTGGAAAATATGTAATATGACATTTGCAAAGTTAAATCCATGCAAGATGTCCCAGTGATTTCAGAAACTTAGGAATTTTTAGGCCCCAACTTTGCCACAAACACTGAGCTCATCAGCAGCAGCCCTTCACCACTCAGCAGTTGAGAGCTGTGTCACTGCCAGTGCCCAGACTTTGAGTCCAGGAACATTTCTGGAGCTCAGCAGCACAGCCCCTCCACCAGCAACTGCTCCCTCCAGTACGAGGCACCAGCAGCTTTGCCAAATCTACGTTAAGAACCCTTAATGGCCACGTCAATGATAACGATTTCTACTCTGACAGAAATGCAAACAATGCCAAACCCTGCCAGAGCAAAGATCACAACCCAAACTTTTTTATGCTTTTTGAAGCATAAACCTTTAAGAACAAAAAATCCAGGGAGTTGCCATTGCTCTGCCTCCATTTACACATCCATAAATCAGAGATTATTGGCTATTTTGCAATCTTCACGTTTGACACACTTTACAGAAGTGAGCATTTATGAGCAGCTTTATTTTACAGACCACACCAACAAAATCCAGATACAGCTTAATCAAGCTGACCTGCCTCTCATAAATCCCTGGAGTCCAGCTGGTTTTGGCCAACACAACCATGACTAATTTGTAGCACATCAACTTAAATATATTTCCTCCTACAGCTTTCATTGCTCCTGCATTTAGCAAAACTGTTCATTCTGCCCCAAAAGCTGCCATTGTGCTCTGCTTTCAGCAGTGTCTGTACAGACAGCACAAGGTGAGAAAGGGGAAATGTGTCACCCAAGAGCACAGCACCACATTTAGAAAAGGTTCTGATGCCCACCATTCTCCCCATTTTTATCCCTCATGTACAGATTTTATCTGCCACAGTTAAATTCCATCACCCTGGAGGTTTCTCTACAAACTTAAAAATCAGTCTGCTGGCTCTCCTTTCTTAAAAGCTCCTTTCATGAGCAGTGTAGGTGTTTCTACTTAGACCTATTTATATCCAAGTAAGATTTCACTGCTCTCTCTTTATCCAGGTAATTTTTCCAGGTTTTTTTAAACTCTGGTACCATTTCATCAGTCAGCACTTTTCCAGCTGGGTCCTCCCAGCTTAGCAGGAAGTATTTGCATCTCCTTTACTCTCTGGCTGCACCAGGCCTGGAGCAACAGCTCTGCCCTGGCTGCACCTTTCAGCAGCAGGAAGGGAGGAGCCACTCTTGAGAAAAAGCAGAACTAAGGCTGAGCTACAAGGAGGAGAAAATTTACATCAGAAATCAATTAGTGGTTTGGGGGGGAGGAGGAGAAATTCTGCTCCTGGAGCTTTAGAACCCCATTTTCTTCCCCACACAGCTCCTTCACACTTAAAAAGCACCTCCCTGGTCACGCTGTGCCATGTGGCAAATCAGATCAGGCCAAAAGCTGCCTCAGCACTAAAGTATTTTTCAGTTCAAGTGAGGAGAAAATCTCATTCACCTCACACAAAGTACTTCTCAAACTGTTAAATGCCCAACAGTGCTTCCATACAGCAGCCTGCAGCTAACACTGACTTTCCAATGCTCAGCAGCTTCCTGGGCACTTCAGAAGTTTAATTACCAACCAAAGTACAACTGTTCTCCAAATTCTAAATTCTTGATCTGGTTTAGATATCCAAACCAACTCTGGGTTCCTGAGAGCTGAAGTCTCTCTATCAGACTGGATTTCAGAGTCTGAGCCCCCATGTAACCCTGCTCAGAAGCAAACACTAGTTAAACCAACCCACACCACAGTGCCCCAGCCTGGAAAAGGAAGGAGCTGCTCCAAGTATTCCCTGCTCAAACTGAACAGTCATTGTCTATCTTACACCTGCCAAATTCCACAGGTTATTGTGAAACAACCTATTTCAACAGATTTCTAGGAGAGGCAAACATCCCTTTCCCATGTCATACATGGAGCAGGGATGCAGTGCTGACTGTGCCAACCTACAGGAGATTTTGGAGTCTGGTGGGGAACAAACTGTCCTGCTGGCTTCCCAAACTCAGCTGGGAGACTTGGTTAGGAAGGAGTTCAGATATTTTAAAAACTGGAACTCTTGAGACATTCTCAGCCATTTGGTGTATAACACATTTCTGTACCAAATAACTCCCTTTCTCAATGCACCCATATAAAAGCAGCTTTTGAGATTCAACATTCAAGTGAAAAGTTTTCCAGTGCACAAAAATGAGTCTTCAAGTGTCTTATGAGGTAGTTATGAGAGAAGTTGAAATGCCTCAAAAAGACTTTTGTACCCCAGAAATCAGGTTAAAACAGTTCTGCTCAGGGCAGGTCATGAGCTTTTAGAGCATTCAGAACAAAGAATAAAACCACTGACTTTTATCTGGCCTCCTCACAGCACAGCCACAGCTCAGGAACACAGCCCCATGTTCCCACAGCTCCACTGCTCTGTGCCAAAGTCCTGACTGAGCTGCCAGGATACAGACCCTGCTGGGGCCCAGGAAGGTGTCTCTGTTTGGGTTTGGTCATACCAGCTTTGATATCTTAAGCAGCACTACTCTAGAGCTCGGTGCCTTGGCTCTGGTGCAGCCCCAGTGTGTCCAACCCACCCTGCTTGTGTGGCAACTCCGACCCCAGAGCCGAGAGGAGTCACCCTGCTATGGGCACAGAAAGCAAACAGGTACCAGCTCCTCCTGCCACGCACACCAGGCAGCTG
Organism: Alaudala cheleensis; assembly: GCA_013398995.1. Taxonomy (NCBI): domain Eukaryota; kingdom Metazoa; phylum Chordata; class Aves; order Passeriformes; family Alaudidae; genus Alaudala; species Alaudala cheleensis. The sequence continues at coordinate 633,933 of VWYE01024883.1, forward strand.
CAGAGCCTCTGCTCCAACCCCTCACAGCTGCTTTGCTGTCAGACCCTGCTCCACATGGGTGTGCTGGCCCCAGGAACTGCAGTCTCACTCCAGCACACACACGTGCTCTCTCTGCATGCCCGTGTCACAGAGAGGCACAAACATTTACAGAGACCAGGTTACAAGGACGAGGACTGTGGGCTGAACAGCAAGAACCAGCTCTCCCCAAAGCAACAATCCACCCAAAACCAGTGACAGCAACCAAAACAAAGAGCATCAGGAGTCTTTAACTCACCTGTTCTGTAGCTGTCGGGCAGTAACATACTAATAGCAGAGTTGTAAATATATTTATTAACAGTCCAATGATGGTGATCAGGTTGGGGGCAATCCAGGCTGGAACTCTTCCAACTAACCATTCCCAGTAGCCCTGCATGAGGGGCTCAAGCAGGGAGCGTCCGGCACTCTGGTATTTGTGCTCCTCTAACCGTTTGAGCTGGTGCTTGGACAGGGGTGGTGTGGGCAGCTGCACCAGTTTGCTGAGCATGCAGGCAGCAGTGGGGCCGTGGCCACAGCCCGTGGGGCCCTCCAGGTGCGACTCCCCACATCGCCTCTTGAGGCTCCGGTGCCCACTCATGGGTGGGGTGGCCTAGGAATTGTCTTGGGCAGGCAGCAGCTGGGCTGGAGAACCATAAGATCCTGCAACAAAAAAGGGGCGAGACACACCTGAGCACACAAATGAGATTTTTAGGCTATCAGAAGTTTCCAGTTGCTGCCCTAAAGAGCATTTCGTTTGTCGTCAGCAAAGCAAGATGATTTTATAAAATTATTCCTTAGAAAGAGGAAGTTATTTGGAGAATTGCTGAAGGAACGACAAGAAATGAGTGATCCCAGTGCAGCTGTAAAACCCTGCAGCCACCAGCCAAAATTCCAGCAGCAGCAGCAACTCTCATCACAGCAGTCCAGCACAGCCAGTCCCCTCACACCTCTTCCAGGATAACTCAGGTTATCAACTGACACCACTAAAAACTGTACCAATACGGAGAAGTCTTAAGTTAAATTGGTTTGGAGCAGCTTTGTCTCCACAGGGATGCTGAACAACCACTTAAAAACAGTTATGCACGTTTTTTTCAGATTTCTGTTCCTTATTTCAGTTTTGCTGTAGCTGTTTTCCTCTCTAAATTTAACACAGCTTATTGTCTGTTCAACTTTCAAGATATACAAGAAACATGCAGGAACTGGAGAGTTGGCCAGAGACTGCATGAAGCAGCTGTGAAAAGAACAGCACAAACAAGGACCCCCATAATGTTCCATCTCCCTTGAAAGCAGGTGACCAGACAGATGTAAATCTCTACAGGAAGTAGAGAAGCAGTAGAGAAATGAAACTAAAAATAAGAATTTGCTGTTTATCTATAGGAGACAAACAGGAAAAAAAAAGCAAAAAAAAAAAAAAAACAAACAAAAAAAAACCTGGTTGAAGTCCAGCAAGTAAAGCAGAGAAAGGAAAAAGACAGAGAGCTCTAAAGCCATCCACACCGCATATGTAGAGAAAACCGCAAATCAAAGGTCATCACTGGCCTAAGAACAAGTGCTCTCAGCTCCACTCTCCACACCCTCAGCAAGGCAAATTCCAGCAGTGAAAAGCCACCTCAGGCACCCCCGTCAGAGGGAGACGAGAAAGTGGCAGGGCCTTCGCTGTGCTGGAAAAGCTTGGGTGCACCTCTCCAATCGCCAGGAGACCAGACTTAGTCACCGCGGAGGACCCTGTGGGTGTTGCCTTGGATGACCAGAAAAATTACTCCCAGTGCATTAAACTGAGCTTTTCCCTCATCCTGAGGGAATGAGCCAGGGGGAAAACAGCCCAGGAGCGCCTCGTTCTCCAAAACAAACGTCCAGCCCAGCTGCCGGGGGACTCCCACCGGGCCTGGCCAACACCCGGCGGGGAGGGGCCCAGGGCACCCCTGGCCCCGCCGTCGCTTCGCCCCCGCCCACGGCGCAGGCCGGATCCCCCCGGCCCAGGCCCAGCCCCACCTCGGGGCCCTCCCC
>VWYE01024883.1:636249-717421 GCA_013398995.1 Alaudala cheleensis
CAGCCCCAGTGACCCCCATCACCGTCCCTGTCACCCGGTGACCCCCACCATATCCCCAGTGACCCCCTACCACATCCCCAGTGATCCCCCATCACTTCCAGTAGCTCCTCTGCCCCTTCATCCCTCTGCCCTCAGCCTCTCCTTTCTCCACTCCCTTTCCCTCCTCTCCTAAACCTCCCTCTGTCCTGGTTCCTTTTCCCTTTCCTCTCTGATCACCCCATTCCCCCTGTGACCTTGCAGTGACTCCAGTCCCAGTTGTCCCGTGGGAGTCTGCCGGTGGCTCTGCTCTGAGGACTCAGGTGTTTTTAGCTGAATCTGTGGTCAGGCAGGTGGGATTGCCCAGTGTTGTGGGTTCATCCCTGACACAGAGCTCCTGGATCAGCCACAGCACCCAGCCACTGTCACAGTGTGCCGGCTGTCCCAAGCAGGCTTGGGGACATCTTGTGTCAGAGTGTCCTGGGCCTGGCACTGTTTGGGTTGGCTCCAGGTGCCTTCCCAACCAGGGAACAGGAGCAGGGCCAGAACATGGAGACCCCCTGGAAGCTGCCCCCCAGGACTGAAAGATTTCATGGCAACCTTTTTGGTGTCTGTACTGAAAACACTCAAAATGAGTCACCTGTCATTACCCTGCAGCAGGGATGGCAGAGGCAACGCATTTCCTGCTCCCTTCCTTACGTCAGTGCTTTGAGGATCAGTGACCTTTACCCGTGGCTTATCAGTGGGACCTGACAGGCAGTTGTGCAGGCTATTCAGACACAGCCCCATCCAGTTCTGTTTGTTTAGAAAGGCACAAACAAACTCCTCTGTCCTTCCCTCAGCACTGTCCACTGGACAATTTGCTGAAGACTAAAAGAAGTGTCCCTTGGTAGGGCTTTATCTTTGCCTGTCTGGCTCACAGAGCAGGGAAGAGGCAGGCTGACAGTCCAGGGATCAGCAGTAATTCAGGAGTTTCCCTTTTCCCCACGTAATTCAGCCATCTCTGCAGCTTTATCATTCCAGGTAACATGAGCTTTCTGCCCTTGATGGTCTTGCCCACCTTTCATTTTCCTTTGGAGTTTCTATTCCACGTGCTCCAGCCTGGGCAGCGTGTGGCTGCCTTCTTGCACTGGGAGAAGCACTTCAAAGAGGGTTAAAATCTCCTTTGCTTTTGAAACACTTCCTTCACTTGCTCTTGATATTGGAAACAATTTGTGACACTCAAAGTGGAGCTTAAAAAAAAATCCCTTGGAACTCCAAAATGCCTGAAGATCAGGATAAATGTTTAAGAAAACCATAGTTATATGGAAAATTGAGGCTGGCCATTGCTTATGTATAATCTGCTTGCAAAGGAGCTTATGAAAAAAACAAGGAGTTTGAGTGTGTTTTCTTTCTCCCTGTTGAAAACAATGGGATAGGACAAGCTGTTAATAATAATTTACCTCAGCACCTTGCAGCTGGCATATGGCAATTCCTTTCTGTCTCCTGGTGTTTGGAGGTGCCTCATTCTGTGCCCAGACAGAGCCTGGGAGTGGGCAGGGATGCAGGGCAGCTGCACAGCAGGAAGTTGGGACAGCCTGGAATGTACCATGCCCTGACTGTGCCCAGGGATTTGCACAGAGTGAAGCCAGTGTTGGAGATGTACAGTCTGCCTCCAGAACACTGGGAAAAACTGACTTGATTCCACTGTAAAATATTTAATGAGGAGAGAGATGGAGGGAGATGAGAACTCAGAGTAGATCTTGGCTGACATAAGAGAATTTAAAGGAGGAAAAAATTTACAAAATTGTTTTTAGTGTAAAGACTGATCTGATCTGACTGCTCTGATCTCTGCTCTCTGTGACCAGAAACAGGACCCAGGGACGGGCTGGAGCTGGGTCAGGGGAGGGTCAGGCTGGTATCAGGGAAAGGTTCTTCCCCCAGAGGGTGCTGGGCACTGCCCAGGCTCCCCAGGGAATGGGCACAGCCCCGAGGCTGCCAGAGCTCCAGGAGCTTTGGACAATGCTCTCAGGGTCGCACAGGGTGGGATTGTTGGGGATGGGCTCCTCTGCAGCCCAGCTTGCTTTGGAGCAGGCAGTGCTGATGAGCTGCCTGTGTGAACATGTTTATTTTGCAGTAAGGGCAATATGCAGGGAGAAGTTGGGAATAGCTGTTCTGCTTTACTAAGCTCATCCTAGCCCAGGTAAATCAGTCTGCACAGGCATGTAAATACCCTCAGCAGGTAGAGAACCTTCACTGTCTGTGAGCTTCAGCACCTCTGCATCCACAAGGCAGTGCCTCAAACCTGTGAGAGGAGAAGTCAGGAGTTTTGGAGTGTCTGATTAAATGGACAGGCTGGATCCATGGCCAGCAGTGGGAGGGTCAACCAGTCCAATGCCAGGTTCTGCCCTTGAGTCACAACAGCCCCATGGAATGCTCCAAGCTGGGTAAGGAGGGGCTGGAAAGCTGGGAAAGGATCTGGGAGTGCTGGTGACACTGGCTGGACATGAGCCCAGGTGTGCCCAGGTGGGCAGTGGCTGTTGCAGCCATGGTGTGTCCAGCAGGCCCAGTGTGGTGCCCTGTGCTGGCTCTGCTGGGGCACCTCCAGTCCTGGGGACACCTCTGGGCCCTCTTGACAAGAGACACTGAGGGGCTGGAGCATGTCCAGGGAAGGGAACAGAGCTGGGGAAGGGGCTGCAGCACCAGGAGCAGCTGAGGGAGCTGGGGGAGCTCAGCCTGGAGAAAAGGAGGCTCAGGGGGAACCTTCTAGCTCTGCACAACTCCCTGACAGGAGGGGACAGCTGGGGGGGGTCAGGCCCTGCTGCCAGGGAACAGGGACAGGACAAGAGGAAATGGCATCAAGCTGCACCAAGTTCAGGTTGGATATTGGGAAAAAATTCTTCCTGGAAAGAGTTGTCCAGCACTGGCACAAGGCAGAGGTGGAGTCACTGTCCCTGGAGAGATTCAAAAGCTGTGGATATGGCACCTGGGGATATGGTTTAGTGGTGGCCTTGGCGATGCCAGAGGAACAGTTAGACTTGATAATCCTAGAGGGCTTCTCCAACTTCAATGATCCTATGAAGCTCAGGTTGCTGCAGCCCCTCTCCAGCCATGTATTCAGCATTGCAGTAGCAGGACACTGGGATGTGTGACCACAACGAAAGGGGAAGTCTCTATGTTCTGTTCCCTTTCTTAGGTGAAAGCCATGGTCTTATGCACTGGTTTTAGTTGCATTCACTTCATCTCTTGAAGGCTCTTCAGTTCAAGCTAAATGGTTGTGTAAACAACTCCTAAAATCAAAGAGCCTTTAACATTAGTTTTTCTTCATTTCTACCTCCCCACCACACACAAGCTTCACTCCTTAAACCACTTGGAATGCAGGAAGAACATCATGGGGCAAGCCAACAGTCTAGTCTTGTGTCCAGTCAGCAGCAGTGACTAACAGAAGGTGCTAAGAGGAATAAACAAGGCAAGAGGTACAGAAATAGTTCACATCTGGTTATTTTCCTTTATCTCTCAGAGAGTCAGAAAAATGAAGCAAACATGGAGCTTCAGTAGAAAAAGGACCTTGGATTCCCCTTAAGTGAGATGTCCTCTGATGCCCTGTTTCTCAGGTATGTGGAATGTGGTTGGGTGGTTGGATGGTTTGCAGGGGAAAATCTCTTAGCTCAGAAATAAAATGAAGGCACTATGAATATTAAAATGTGAAAGGAAAAGCATATTCAGACTGACTGCTTGGAGCTGGGAATTACATACCCAGGTACATAACAGTTATTACAGAGAATGTCATGCAAAATCTGCATTTCTGTTTCAAATTCCCAATTTACTCATACTAGAGATGGGATTGTGAAGTTGCAGTCATTACTGCATTGCAGTCTTAAAATCATGATCAGATGGCAAACTTTATATTTAGCTTAAAAATGGGCTAGAAATCAGGCAACTTGAATTCTGTCAGTCTGTTCTTATTCACTACATATCCTGGTAAACACCTTTACCTGCCACCAGCCAGCTTTCTCACAAGCAGCTGAACCTTCACCTGTACAAGGCTATAGTTGTCCATTCTATGCAAGGGTTGTGAAGGCTGACCAGCTCTTATCTCATGCAAGATTCACCCACTTTTATTTCAACTTTTTCCTCAGCATGAGACTTCCTGGTTGGTGCTTCCTCTTTCTTCCTTTTCTCTTCCTCCTTTCTTTCAACCTCTCCACCCCAGGCCATGCCCTTCTGAAACCTCTCAGTGCTGTACTTCCTTCTAATTTGTTTCAAATTATTTTGCTTTTCTCACATACAGGTCTTTGCCTGGATGCCCTTGGATGTGCACTCTCCATTATTTGCTCTTAACCTTTGTCCTTTTTCATCTTCCATTTACAGTCTCCAGTTTTAACTATGTTTAAATGCTTTATCTCCTCTCCAGTGGCCATCAGGAAACACTTCTTCCCTGTGAGGGTGACTGGCACTGGTCATGCCAGGGTGCCCAGAAAGGTTGTGTCTCCATCCTTGGGGTGTCACCCCTTGACTGCTGGCTCTGGTGGCCCTGCTTGAGTAGAGGGATGGCTCAGGGGACTTCCAGAGCTCCTTCCCCAGCCATTCTGGGATGCTGAAATAGCTCTGCTTGTGTTTGAAGCTGGTAGCAAATGACTTTGCTTTTGCAGCCAGAGTAGGAAGGAGTCACAGTTCTCTCTGTGTGAGCTCACCAGGGTGGCCCTTCTTGCTCTTAGAGAACTGGGGTGAGACACAGATTTGCTGGGATTTAGGGATTTAGGGAACAGGACAGTGTGAGCACAGAGTCATCATTTCAGTTCACTGCACAGGGATCTTTTCCTCCTGCCTGTAAAATAGCACCTGCTGTGAGCAACCCTGGAATTTGAGGGTTGTGGTTGGTAGCAGTGAGCTCAGATAGCTGAGAGGTCATGAAGCCAGGCTGGATGAAGCTCAACAACCTGCTCTAGTGAAAGATGCCCCTGCCCAGTTAATATCAGTGTTGTTATTGATATTACAGTCCATAGGAAAGTTCTGATTCACTCTCCACAAAAAATTTTGGTTTATGTTGTCAAACTTCCATCAGTGATATCTTCCAAAAGTTAACTTTACAGCATAAATAGGTCTAAACATTACTTCAGTTTTTATTTAATCCAAAATATGTTTTTTTTACTATTTTCACTGACATTTCATCCTAAACATGAATAAATTTAAAAACCAAACTAATTTTAAAAATGTGTTGCAGAATGGCAAAGTCATTTTCTGTCCCACTCTGTGAAGGTACCTCAGCACAGGCTTCTCCTTGGCAATACCCAAATCTAGACAGGATGGGAGGAAGAGATGTGTGGAAATGGAGCTGTTTGCTCAAAATTAACACAGTGAGACCAGGAAATACCCCAGTGCTTTGAGAGAGCCCATCAGCCCATTATGGAGAGGCAAGGAAATGAGACTCCGAAGCAAAGCGAACTCAGAGTGGAAAATAAAACCTATGTGTGTGCAACTAAAGGGTGGCAGGGTTAGATGGGATATTAGGATATTCCTCCCTGTGAGGGTGGGGAGGCCTTGCCATAGGTTTCCCAGAAAAGCTGTGGCTGCTCCATCCTTGGAATTGTCAAAGGCCAAATTGGACAGAGCTTGGAGCAAGCTGGGATAGTGGAAGGTGTCCCTGCCCATGGCAGGGACAAGATGGGTTCCAGGTTCCTTCCAGCCCTGGGACTCTATAACAGATGTTGAGTCACACAGTCTGACAGGGAATAATTGAGGGCAGGTATTAAAGTAATTTTGGGTCATTTCCTCCACACCTACCCAGCTAAGTGTTAATAGAAGCTGGAGGCTCCAGCACAGCCACCAGCAGTTGCAGTGTCAGTGCAGGGGCATGTTCCCTGTCAGCTGTCTCTGCTGACCTGGTTGTGACACAAAGCTGAGAAGAAAATGAAGTCACTTACTCACAGTGACCCACTTGACTCTTTTCTGGCAGCAACAAATCCAAGCCACATAGTAAAATGACAGTACTGGTTTCTAATGATCCTCTTAAGAATTTCAGAATTAACATTTCCAGATTTCATTCTGCTTGTTTATGATTTCTTCTGTGAAGTCTGTGAGCACTTTGGGTTTGCAGGAGAGGACTGAGAGCAATATCAAACTGCTGTATGGGAAGCAGCCTGCTTCAAGGAAGGCAAAGCTTCAGAGTCCTTGTAAAATCCCAGTTAACCTTTGAGAAGCTCATTAAACCTTTGAGAACTCTCAGTAAACGAGAATCACAGCAAACATTGGAGAACTCTTAGTAAATCTTTGCATTTGGTTCTTCACAGTGTCTGGAGGCAGCAGTCAGCCCTGAGATGTGGTGGTTCCAGCAAGGCCTCTCATTCCTGCCTGTGGCACTGGTTGTGTGGTCAGCAGCATCCTTTGTGTTTCCCTACATCACTGCAATTGTCCTGCACCACGTTGACCCCCTGGTGCCATACATCAGGTCAGTGATGTCCACTGTCCCAGAGCACTGAACTGAGCCCACTCCTGTGCATTCTTCCCAGCTCCAGACTTAAATAGCAGTTCTTACCCAACTGCTCCAGTTCTAAAGTTGCTGTTTATAGCCATTATGTATATAGTTATAGGTGATACTAAACTGACAGAGGGGAAATTCAGGTTAAATGTTAGGAAGAAATTCCTTCCCTGTGAGGGTGGTGAGGCCCTGGCACAAGGTGCCCAGAGCAGCTGTGGCTGCCCCATTCCTGGAAGTGTCTAAGACCAGGCTGGACAGGGCTTGGAGCAGCCTGGGATGGTGGGAGGTGTCCCTGCTTGGAATGAGATAGTTGAGATGAGCTTTAAGGACTCTCCCAACCCACCCCATTCTGGGATTTGTGAGTTACTCTGTTTAAAGGTGTCTGGTTTTGTGAGAAGCTCTAAGCTTTGGGCCTTAAAATGATGATGAACCAGGACACTGGGGGTGCCTCACCACACCCCTGCTCAGAGTGAAGCCAACTCACTGCCACCAGGTTTGTTGCACCAGTAAATCCATACTAAAATCTACATTGCCAACTTTGTTCCATCAAGGCTGATATATATAACTCACACTTCGCTCTTCCAGTTTTCCATGTTCTTCATTTTTCCAGTTTTAATACTTTTTATTCACCTTTTCTGGAATGAAGATCAATATGAAAGGAACAGTTATTCTGAGCATGACCATTCCCTGCTCCAAGGCTGGGTTGTCTTTACCATGGTGATCGCTACAGTTCTAAAACCAGCACAGCATAGTTTCAGTAATGAAAAATTCAGTGAAAAACATCTGGGAGGGGATTTTTTTACATGTCCTTTGTGGACTGAAATAAGTAAAGCTGTGTTGAAAGTATTTTTAATATAGATATAAATAATACAGGATATGTATCACTCCATTTATCTTTTCCAGTGATACAGGGACAATACCACCTGAAAGATGCTTGTTTGGGATCATGTTGAATGTTTCAACCTTCTTGGGTGAGTACAGAAGGTTGGCCTTGGTGAGCTGCAGGCAGTTCTGGAATGCAGAACAATGCAGCTTTAAACAAGTTCACTTCCTTCTTCAGATCATTAAACAGGCCAGAATTCTTACTCAAAAACCAAATACAGAGCAGTAAATCTCAATTCTCTTAAGCAATTCAAAGTGTATGTCAGGGATATTGTCCACAAATTGCCAGTATGGCAATTGCAGATTCTGGAAGGGCAAAAAATGCATTTAAAAAACAGCAAAAAGTAAAAGCAATAAAAATGCAAATTCAAGGCTGTCACCTTACCTGTGCTGCAACAGTGGAGGGGGGGGGGGAACAACCTAGTACAGCTTTTTAATTAAATTGGTCTGAAAATTCTATTAATTTGACTTGTTTGCCATTATATTATTTCAGTTTTATAATTGAAAATTTAACCTTTCCGTTTTCCTATTTCACTGTGCCCTTAAAAAGTTCTTGTATGTTAAGAGTTGCCTCTGTCACTCAGCATCCTCCTAGGTAAACAGGGACATGATACAGTCTGATACAAGGCCAGAATGGAGTCAGCCATGTGGAGATGTATCAGGTCTGAGGGTGCCTGCATCTCACAGAAATGGCTTAAAAATAATTTGTGAGACAGCTCCTTGGGTGTGTTTTGTGAAGCAAAAGGTTTAATAAACTTATAAAATAATGAACAATAAAGAACAAAATAGAACCCAAGCACAGGCACATGCAAGCATTGTACCTGGCTACAACATCCCAAGAAGCCCTGAGAATCTCTGTGCTCTCCCTGATGTACAGAATGATTTAGATGGGGTTTTTGGCAAACTGCCCAATAGAGAATGGCTCCATTTCTGAGGGATAGGTAAATAGACCTATCTGTGTTTCTGTCCTGGCATTGAGCCAATGGCTGATAGGAGAGCAAAGAAACTTCTAGGGCTTTTCCTTTGAAATTTTATGGTAAAACTGAAATCCTTTTTCCTTATGTGGGAAATACCTGCACTGCTACAAGGACACTGCTCTGCAGCAGGAATCTGACTGGCTCTCTTTGGCAGGGGTAGCCACCATGTATGTCAGGTACAAACAAGTGTCTGCCCTGAGCCCAGAGAAACCCCAGATCCTCAGGCTCAACAAGCTGGGCCTCACACTGGGATGGACGAGCTGCTTTGGACTCTGCATCATTGCCAATTTCCAGGTTTGTGCTCTGCCTGCACTGCTGTGCTCCTGTGCCTGTTCTCAGGTACCTGATAAACTGGGCCTTTACAGAAAGCTTTCACTGCTTTTTTGTCAAATTCGCTACAGACAGCAGTTAAAAAATATAAGGCTTGTAATTTGTTAGTTATTCCTTATTTGCTTTGGGACTTGTGGGCAGCTGTTCATGACATTTCAAAACATTCATAACCACCAAGCATTGTAGAAGCCATACTTGCATCTCCTTCCAGGTGGGTTGAAAGCCTGAGATCCAGATTAAAAGCCCACAGCTGTGGCTCAGGAGAATCGGGTATCAAATAGCAAAAACGTGGTACAGCTAGAAGTAAAGCCAACAAAATCACCCAACCCCACAAGCTCAGCTCTGGAAAACCTGCCCTCTAGGGTAGATTTTCCTTCAAACCTTCTCAACTTCTTGAAAATTCAGAAACATCAATTATTTTGATTTTCTCCATCCCAGGTCTCTATTTTTTCCCTCCCCAATACTTTCCCCTCCAGAAAAACCAAATCTGATATTCCCACCCATCACACCATGAGCAGGTCCCTGTTGTTGGCTTTGTTTGCCAGGTGATTGTATGATTGCCACTCTTATTACATTAATTACCTGATGGATTTGGGGGCTTTGTTGTGGTGCTTGTAGCCACCACAGGCTGTGGTGTCACCTTGGGCTCTGACTGGATTAGAAACAGGGAAAACCAAAAAGAAAAGCTCATGGGAAGCTCCACCTTTTCCCTAGCACAGCTCCTCAAGTGCTGCAGCAGCCCCTGTCTTACAAACCTCAGCACTCTCATTCTAGGCACTTTCTCTTTTGGAGGCCTCAATCTATTTATTATTTTCTAGAGCCCTCAGAGCTCCCAGCCTCCCATTCCACACCCACCAGGAAGAATCCTCCAGTCTCTGCTCAACTCCATGATTTCCCTCCACTCCCCTCAATAAAGAGTTTTTCTACTTTCTTTGTATTTCACAATAATCAAAACCCATGTTAATTTGATAACAGTTTGTGTATCATTTAATCTTGAGCAAAACAAAAGTTGGAAGTGATGCACCTGCATATCCCCCTGAAATCCACTGGTGATTGAAGACCCCAAAGTGTGAAAATAGAGAATTTCTCTCTGCTGACACCTCCCTGCACAGCACAGGATTTTGGAGCACACACCTTTGATTTTTTTCTTAAATGGAAATTCTCACTATGGATGCAGCACTTAAAATTCATTTGTGCACAGAAAATTCACAAGGAAAAGCTTGATCTTAAGAGTTGCTCAGTAGGATACACAGAGAACCTCATGTTTTAGGACAGAAAACATCTTGGGGTGCAGGAGGCTGCCAGGCCTTGCCTTGTGCAACAGGTCAGATGACACTTTTTGTTCCCTGTCTCTGGCTCATGTGCTAAACTGGAGATAAGAGGAAAGGCCTGAACACATGTCGGTTTTCACACACATGTATTTTATTAATAAATTTTTACTTGGGTTGGGTTTTTTGGAATATGTTCTGATTTTAGTTATTTTTGCTATTTGACACTTGGTTCTTCTGGTGATGTTTTTAAGTATTGCTGTTTGATTGAACCTTGTTCCCTCAGAGTATTCCAAGATACTAATTTGACAAACAATCTTTATTCAAACCAGAGTTCATTCAGAGAAATGCAAAACCTCATTATTTTTAATCCAGAATTGGGTACTGGAATTGTGTTGTGATAATCCTGTATTACACAATCTTACACAGATGCACAGGCTCCTGGGGTAGAAATGTTGTCACTCCCATTCCCTGCCTACCTGCAGGGATCCTCTCTCACAACTCCTGTGATATTGTCCATTAATGAAAAGAGCTCTCACAAATTCCTGTCCTGAAGGTACAGCTGTGACCTATAACTTCACCACAAGAATTTAACAAAAGCAGAAATTCCAGAGGCTGGCAGGTTCTGGCTTCCAGACATCTCCCAATGGGGCTTCCAAGAAAAGCCTCCTGAGGACTGGCACAGAACTGCTTAGCTCAGGATGGGAGAAGATCACTGAGGGGTGGATGCCAGGGGTTTACAGAAGAAAATGAAAGCAGGTTTTCACAGGCAGCACTTTCTCTCTCTAGAAATGCATCCTGTACTACATCCACGTGCTGGGAGCCTGCCTGACCTTTGGGGTGGGGTCCATTTACATGCTGGTTCAGACCATCCTGTCCTACCTGATGCAGCCAGAACTACACAGCAAAGACATATTCTGGGCCCGCCTGGCTGTGTTCCTGTGGAGCTGTTGCAGCATCCTGAGCAGTATCCTTTGTCCTGGGCAGTGGCATCAAAACCCACCAGCCTCTGCACCTCCTTGAACTGCACCACCACCATGTGCCACAAGAGGCCATTCATCCCTGATTGTACAGCCTGGAGTGGGCCCTGTTTAAATTCCATCCTGGGAATTTCAGGGAAAATGGTTAATCCCTGTAATACTTTTATCCTCCTGGATATTAAAAAAAAAAAAAGGTAAGAGGGATGGTTGCTACCCTTTCCCCTCCCCTTTCCTACTCCACATCAGAAACTGGAAAATAGGAAAAATAAGAGTTTATCCCCAAGAGGTCTGACTTAATTAAGAAATATGGGGCCAAAGGGAAGTGTGCTTAAGGAATGGGTGGTTTTAATGGGGGAAAAAAATAGGTAAGAAATAAAAGTGTGTTCCTGAGGACAGGATTGGTGCAGAGCATTAGAGTTGGATACAACTGAAAAAGAAACCCAGAATGTAGCACAAGAGGGAATACTCAAACAGACCATGTGGAGCAGGGCTGGCTGTGCCAGCTGGCTCCAGAACAGGGATGATGTGCTGGCACTTGCCAGAGAGACAAGCCTGGAGCACATTTAAAGGGTGAGTCAGGGGGCACTTTGACCTCTGATCTCCTCCCTGCCCATCCTGTAGTTCAAAAAAAAGATATTTCTGACTGGCATTCCCTAGCACCTTCCCTTGGCATCAGAATCCAACACCCTCTTTAGCTCTGAATTCCAACTGTGGGTTTAGAGAAAGAAACACAGAATGGTTTGGGTTGAAGGAACCTTCTAGTCCTGCCCTCTTGCAGTGGGAATCCATTCCTGTTTATCCATATATTTATATAACAAATGTGGGCAAATACGCTCAGAAATAAAGAGCTTTTTCCTCTCCTGAATCTCTTGAAACAGTCAGGAAACTGCACCAGAACATTTTCCTGCTCACCATAATGGACTTGAACACTGGATTTAAAAATTAAATTCAGTTTTTGTGTCAAACAGGACAGCAACAAACTTCCTGAAGTCCAGAGACCCAAATTGCAAAACTCATTGCTTAAACACGGTCCCATCTGCAGCTATATCCAGGCTACTGATTTAATCTCCACCAATCCCCTTATTTCCAGGCTGGCAGCCAATACCAACACTAAACCCATTTCCCAAGGCTGGAGCATCTCACTGGACTCCCATCCCTGCTGCTGCAGGATTACAGAGTCTGTAGGAGTCAGAGGAGCTGGGGCAGTGGGGTACAGGCTTCTTATCCATCAGAAAGGACCCTCACCTGCTGAGGGGCCTTGGCAGACTGCGAGGAACTCATCTGAGAAACTTGGAGAATTGTGTAACAGAAATTTTTGGTATTAGCAAACAAGATTTTCAGCTTTGGGTAGGGAGGAACCAAACTGGGGGGAAACTAAAATATGTTCTATGACCAATATCATCTGCAAGTTACAGATGCCAAAAGCCCACAAACCTCAAATCTGCAGAGGTTTTTGTGCCAATGTAGTCTAACCAAAATGACAGGGAAGTTGTAGAGATAATGATGTGTACATATGTAACAATGAAAGGGGAAGAAAAGGGAAATTATTGTTCTAAAGTAACAGCTCAAAATGTAATAAAGGAAAGATGGGGGAAGGGAGAAGTCTGTGGTGTTGGGTTAAATGGTTGTAACAGGTACTGGAACACAGAAGGAAATGTATTTTGTGTTTGGAGTCACAGCAGTGCCCATCCCCTGTGCTGGCTCTGCTGGGGCACCTCCAGTCCTGGGGACACCTCCGGGCCCTCCTGACAAGAGACACTGAGGGGCTGGAGCATGTCCAGGGAAGGGAACGGAGCTGGGGAAGGGGCTGCAGCACCAGGAGCAGCTGAGGGAGCTGGGGGAGCTCAGCCTGGAGAAAAGGAGGCTTTGTACAACTCCCTGACAGGAGGGGACAGCCAGGATGGGGTTGGGCTCTCCTGCTGGGGAACAAGGGCCAGGACAAGAAGAAATGGCACCAAACTGCACCAGGTTGGATATTGGGGAAAACCTCTTCCTAGAAAGGATGGTCAGGCACTGGCCCAACTGCCCAGGGCAGTGATGGAGTCACCATTCCTGGAGAAATTTAAAAGACGTGGATGTGGCACTTGAGGACATGGGTTTGTGGTGGCCTTGGCCTTGGGGAACAACTGGACTCAACCTCAGAGGTCTTTCTCCAACCTAAACAATTCCCTGAATCTCTGAAAATCCTCCTGGTGCTGTGGTGGAGTGTAACAACAGAACTGCCAGCCCTGAGCAAAGCAGTTGTAATGAGGGGGGCAGGGGTATGGGAACCAGTTATTTTTATATCACAGTGATTAAATTCTTCCCACTGCAGCAGGAACTCAGGTAGATAAGAAACAGCTCCTAGAGCTGTCCAGTTCAATTAGCAGAAAATTGGGTGTCTGTGGACCAATCAGTAACCAGAGCTCCTAAACCACTTGTGTCCATTTTTTAATAAGCTTTGGAAGTGTGGGTTCTTAAGGCCATGTTTGTGCCAGGAAGTCCAGCCTTGTTCAGCACAAAAATTAATCTTTCACATCAGGAGGCTCTTGATGTTTAATCTCATTAACCACTGAAGTAGTTAATATAGTTTAATTCTATGAAAATCAGGTTGTCTATAAATTAATGATCTGAGTTTCATTTGTTGTGTTGCAGGAGCACTTTTTTGGGTACCTTCCCTCTGTAAGATGTTGAAAAAGTGACATCAAACACTCCAGAAAGATCCAGGTCATGGATTACACGGGGGATCATTGTCTTGTGGGGTGAAATCCAAAGTGCTTCTTGAACCTTGACTAAGAGGGAAACATAAAAGCCAAAAATCCTCTTTGCTGCAGGTGATTTCCAAGAATTCCAACCTGTGGCCCACAGCAAATATTCAAGGTGGTTGAGACATTGAAAAGCTATCAGAGAAAAAGACCTAGACTCTTATTAGGGTGGGAAATACCAGTAAAATTAAATTAAACTGCTCAGCAAAGTGCTCACATCTGATCATAGCTTAAACACTTCCATGAGAGCACTATGTCTGATCAGAGGAATGAGAGACAGCACACAGAGAACACAAATAATGGATTGAGGTTTAAATTAAACTTTAACCAGTGGGCTGGAACAAGCTGTGGGTTGAAGGGCACAATGTAGACAGTCTATGGCACCATTACTGCTCCTCAGGCTGACACCTCACAGCCTCAGCTCAACAGAATCTGGAAGTTCCATGTTCCTCATCCTTGGTCTTGAATCTTCCTTAACCTCTTCCCTCAGTGTTTGTGTCCTCAGTTGTGTTGTACAGTGGCCTGTATGGACAGAACCTGGTGCAGAAGCTGCACTGGAACCCCCAGGACAGAGTAAGTGATTAAGGGGGGAATGGACACCAAATCCAGCTGGAATTGGAGGGACAGGTGGGAGCTTCCTGCAGCTCACAACACAGACAGGGGTGGGAGAGGAGAGAGCTGTGCCAGCCAAACCAGCTCCTTGGAATTGTGGGATCCCAGACTGGGGTGGGCTGGGAGGGACCTTAAAGCCCATCCAGTCCCACCCCCTGCCATGGGCAGGGACACCTCCCACTATCCCAGGTTCCTCCCAGCCCTGTCCAACTGGCCTTGGACTTCAGGGATGGGGCAGCCACAGCTTCTCTGGACAACCTGTGCCAGCACTTGGTGAAGTTCTGATCTCACAAAACTGTTGGATCTTCAAGTGTAACTCTAAATTAATCCCTCCTGCATCTTGAGGAGGGCCTTGCACCTCCCTGCTCTTTGTCAGCTGAGCTCTGGATTGAGCCTTCAGGTTTTGCAGGTGGGTATGAAATTCCCAAAGGGCATCATTCCAGTTGGAGCAAGTGTTTTCCTGGTCATTCTCATTCTGTAGCATGGCATTCTTGGAGACTTCAGATACAATAAGGGATTTTGTTGTGCTGTGGGAATAGTTGTGGATGCAGGCTCTCACATGGGATGTCACAAGGCACAAGCCATCCTTGTGCCACTGCAGCTCCAGAGCAGTTTTCACATGGATTTTTCCCCTCTGTAACACAGGGCTACACCCCCCACATCATCAGCACTGTCTCTGAGTGGTCACTGGCATTCTCCTTCCTCAGCTTCTTCCTCACCTACATCCGTGACTTCCAGGTAAAACAAAGTTAATGTTCTGTGTTTCTGAATAGCCCAGTGTGGTGCAGCAGGGCAGCCTTAGATTTTATGGGATCATGGAATTGTTTTGGTTGGAGAAGACCTTTAAGGTGATGGAGTCCAGCCATTAACCCAGCATGGATGAGTCACCAGGGCTGGACACCCATGAGCAGCTCAAAGGACCCCCACAGGGTCTGTCCCTGCTGTGTTAGCACAGCTCCAGCATCAGGCTGCCTTTAACTGGCCCTGACTGGCTTCACTTCCAGAGCTGTGACAGTCACAGGGGCCTTTTCCTCCAGGACAGGGCAAATGATGGAGCCAGTCCAGAGCACAGCTAGGAGCCAGGCCCATGGTTCTGAGCTGATCTGTTGGTGTTTCCAGAAATCTTTGGTGTTTCCTCTGGCCACTAAACTTCCCAGTGCCAAGGCATTGAGGGGCCTCTCTTTGCTTTCCCTTCCCAGAAAATCTCCCTCCGAGCCGTGGCCAGCCTTCAGGGCCAGACCCTGCACGAGAGCCCACAGAGCTTCACAGCAGAGGATCAGACCCTGCTCATAGCAGGGAGCATCTGATGGATGGAGAGAACTCAGGAATTCAATAGCAATAGCAGCTGTTATTTCTAAACATTTATTTTATATAAAAAAAAGTATGAAGTGATTGTCTTGTACTTGACATCAAGGGCTTTGCTATTAACCCACAGCAACGCAAATGTTACCAGCACTGTGAATAAGTCTGTGACATTTCTACATTTTCCAATGTCATGAAGGATTAAATGAAGGTTATTAATGAGTTGTGTCTCCTTGTCTCTTCCTCCACACTTGGTTTGACCTCCCTTGACCCTCCTCTCTCCAGTGCTCCTCAGTCCAAATCCTTTGGATGGCAGAGCCTCCAGCCTCACCTCTGCTCCCCTTGGGCCCAGGGGGCTGATCCTTTGGGCCAGATGGGATGGACCCCAAAGCCACCCCATCCTCTAAGCAGCCCATAGGGAAGAACCTCTTCACACCACAGCCTGCTCTGGAGGTCAAGAGGCAGCTGAGCAGCTCTCTCCTGCTGGAAGAGCCTTGTGCTGGCTCTGGAGTGACAGGGAACAGTAGGAACCACACAGGCACAGAATCCCAGAAGGGTTTGGCTCGGAAGGGACCTTAAAGCCCATCCCATTCCCCCCCTGCCATGTGCAAGGACACCTTCCATTACACCAGCTTGTTCCAGGCCCTGTCCAACCTGGCCTTCCCTCCCTCACTCTCCCTCGCAGTTGTTGGAGCTGATGGGAAGGCTGACCCAGGAATCCTCATGCCAAAGCATCTCTGTTGCACAGGTGGAAGCCTTGACCAAGGCAGCCCATGTCCTCCTGTTCTCATGTCCTCAACATCCCTGGTGCTCCTGAGAGCCTCCGACCTAAGGCAGCTGCTTCTTCCTGCAGCTGCTTCCAGCAGTTCCCAGAGTGTTGACAGCCCTTATTCCAGCCCTGTGGAGTGTCAGTGTGCTCCAGAGGCTGAGCTCCATGAGCCTCTCAGTGTCATACACAGCAGCTGGTTCCAGGGCCAATCCATACGGACAACCTCCCACACTCCACAGTCATGACCAGACCAAGCCAAGGAGCCTTAAAAACAAGTATCTCAAATTCCAGCAAAGTACAGCAGATTCAGGGGTATTTGATTGCACACAAACCTACCAAGTACCTGCACAGCTGTCTCTGAGCCCTGCAAGGCAGGAATAGCTCAGCTCCCTTCCCAAGTTATTTCTCAAGGCTTGTACATGAGCTCCAGCACATTTCCTCCCACACCAGAATCCCTTACACTGGCATCTTCCCTTCCTAGAGGAGCAGGCAAAGCACCAGGAGAGAAATTAATCTGAGCTGGAGGCCTCCAGGAAACCCCAGCAGTTCCCTGAGCAGCTTCTTTCTCTCAGATTTAAATGGGATGTTGCTGCATCCCATATATTTCCAGCCTGGTTCAGCCAGACTTCATACAATCCACAGGGTGGAAACAACATTTGGGGCCAAAAGATGCATTACTGCTGAGGGCAGTGGGGTGACAGGACAGGTGGATGTGATTCACATGGAGTCACAGAGAACCCTGGGCTTTATGGCCTGGGAGGGTTTCCCAAGTACTGTCTTTTACCTGCTGATGAATCCTCAGGGATCCCAGTCACCCTAGAGAGCTGCACACTTGGCCACACACTTCCTAAGCAGGGAATAAGTAAACTCCAGTTCCTGATTACTTGCTCCAATCTAGAAAATGTGATATTTCACCTGAGAGAATCCTTTGCCTCCCTCAAGGCTCATTAGACAGATGGTTTAAGCAAGAGATTTCCCAACAGTGATGGGATCCCAGTGGAGAAGGAGGGAGAGAGCTCTTTGCCTGATAGGATGGGAGGAGAAGAAAAAATCCCAATTGAATCATTCATGCAGCTCTCAAGGAGGCTATGGAAGGTATCTGCCTGCTCACAGGGCTTTCCTCACCTCCCCTTCACTGCTTTCTCCAGGGATCCCTGTGAAGCATTTGAGAGAGGTTGATCCTGACAACAGACATCTAAGCTGCTGCTCCCAGAAGCAATTCCTGCCCTAGAGAGCAGGAATTTATCTGTAACTTAATGTCCCTGTGATGAGCTAGCCAGGGCAGACTGAGGTTTAGGTTGGACATTAGGAAATATCTCTTCCCCAAAGGGTTGTCCAGCCCTGGCACAGCTGCCCACAACAGTGGAGTCACCAGTCCAGGAGGGATTTATAAAAACTGTGTGGATGTGGCACTTGGAGGACATCACTAATGGTGGCCTTGGCAGTGCTGGAGAACAGTTGGATTCCATGATCACAGAGGGCTTTTTCAACCTAAAAATTCTGATTTTACTGCCCAAACTAGTATATTCCTGGGTTTATAGTTAAACCCCCAAAGCCCCCTCACTGCTCCCGCACCAGCCCAATACCACGTGCTGGGATTCTTGCTCATCTGCAGCTCCATGGAAGTTCAGCCTCAGAGCATCCAACTCTTCTCTGTTTAACAACTTCTTCAATGCCAGGAAAATCCTTTTCCTGCTCTCTCGCCCTTTGCCAAGAGACAGGGATGAGCAGCACTGAGGAGCAGTTCCCTGCCCCCAGCTGCTCAAGAGTTACACACCCCTAGTGAATCCCTGCCATCTCCCCCTTCTCTGCAGCCCCACCAGCAGAGTCATGGTCTAGGGTTTAGGTTGGATCCCACCTCCCATAGAATCATCATGTTTGGGAAAGACCTTCAAGAGCATCCATCCAAGTCCATCCCACAGTGTCACTGCAGCCCCATAAACCCTAAACCACATCACCCAGAGAGATCCAGACACCCTTTAAACAATTCCAGGGATGGTGCCTCCACCAGCTCCCTTGGCAGCCCCTTCCAATGCCTGACCAGCTGAGTGCTGAACAGACTTACAGGGTCAATGAATATACCTGAATTGCCCTGACCAGCTGAGCACTGAATACACTTACAGGGTCAATGAATATACCTGAATTGTCCGGACCAGCCTCCTGGGACCTCCTCACACAATCATGGCCCATGAGCTCCACATGAGCCCAAGCCTGAGCACCCAGCCCTGGCCTGGGCTGTTGTGGGTGGCCCTGGTTCAGCTCTGCCCCAGGATTTGATCTGTGGACAGTCCTCAGATCTCCATTCACAGAATCCCAAAATGGTTTAGGTAGGAAAGGACATTAAAGATCATCTCATTCCACCCCTGTATCATGGGCAGGGACACCTTCCACTAGCCCAGGTTGCTCCAAGCTCCAGCCAACCTGGCCTTGGACACTTCCAGGGATCCAGGGGCAGCTACAGCTACCCTGGGCACCCTGTGCCAGGGCCTCACCACCCTCACAGGGAAGAATTCCTTACCAATATCCCATCTAACCCTGCTCTCTAACAGTGGGAAGCCATTCCCTGTGTCCTGTCACTGCATTCCTTGTCCCAATTCCTTCTCCAGCTCTCCTGGAGCCCCTTTAGGCATTGGAAGGGGCTCTAAGATGTCTCTAGAGCCTTCTCCAGGCTGAACATTCCCAGCTCTCCCAGCCTGGCTCCAGAACAGAGGGGCTCCAGCCCTCTCAGCATCTCAGTGGCCTCCTCTGAACTTGCTCCAGCAGTTCCACATCCTTCTGCTGCTGTTGAGCCCCCAGGGCTGGAGGCAGCTCTGCAGGTGAAGTCACTGAGTGAGGCAGAACCCCCCCTCCCCTGCTGCCCACACTGGGGGATCAGCCAAGGGCTTGGGGGATTTCCAGGCTGAGGCATGTCCGGGTCTCACCCACCAACACCCCCAAGTCATTGTCCCAGGGCTGCTCCATCTCCTCACTCCCAGTCTGGATCCATCCCAGGGTCACCCCAACCCAGGTGCAGCACCTGGAACTTGGCCTTGTTAAACCTCCTGAGTTTCCCATGGGCCACTTATGAGCTTGTCCAAGTTCCTCTCGATGACTCTCTCCCTCAGGGGTGTCCCTGCCCCCTCAGCTCAGTGTCACCTGCAAACCTGCTCAGGGTGCCCTTGAGCCCTTCATTTGTCATTAATGAGATGTTAAATAACACTGGTCCCAGTAGACACCTGAGGGGCACTGCTGGTCCCAGTAGGGACTTTTGAGTGACACCACTGGCCCCTGATGTCCATTGGGACTCTGAGCCATTAACCACAACCACCTGCATGTGACATCCAACCCATTCCTTATCCACCTGACAGCCCACCTGTTAAATCCATCTTTCAAATGTAGAGAAGGATACTGGGGAGAACCACATCAAATAGTTAAAGAAGCCCAGATAAATGACATCTGTCAGCATTCCCTTATCACTGATGGAGTCACTCCTGTTGAGCTTCTCATCCACCAGCACCCCCAGGTCCTTCTCTTCAGGGCTGCTCCATTCATCCCCCAGCCTGGAGTTGTGCTGGGGGTCGCCCCAAACCAGAGGCAGGATTTTGTCCTTTGCCTTGCTGAACTTCATAAGGTTCACATGACCCCAACCTCTCCAGCCCATCCAAGTCCCTCTGGATGCCCCATCCCTTCCCTCCAGCCTGTGACCCCACCAAACATCTCACTGTCAGCACTGTGCTGAGGGTGCCTCAGTCCCATTGGTCCCAACACTGATCCCTGGGGGCACCACTGGTCACTGGGCTCCCCTTGGACATGTCCACAGCTGCAGACCATAACCCTTTGAGTGCCACCATCCAGCCAACTCCTAATCCAGTGAGTGTTCCACCCATCAGATATGTCTCTCCAGCTTTGAAACAAGGCTGTCTTGCAGGACAGTGTCAAACACTTTGCACAGTCCAGGCACATGATGTCACTCGCTCTGTCCTCACCTAACAGCACTGTCACCTTGTCATACAAGGCCACCAAATTGGTCAGGCATGATTTGTCTTCAGAGAAGCCATGCTGGTTGTCACCAACCACCTCTTTATTTTCCATGTGCCTTAGCAGAGTTTCCAGAAGGATCTTCTTCATGATCTTGCCAGACACCAGTGTAACTGACTGGCCTTTAATACACTGCATCTGCCTTATTTCTCATTTGAAAAACGGGGTCAAACTTCCCATTTTCCAGTCAGTGGGAACTTCATTGAACTGCTACAATTTCTCAAGTATGATGGAGAGTGGCTTAGGAACTTCCTCTGCCAGTTCCCCCAGGATCCATGGATGCATCTCATCAGGTTCCACAGACCTGTGCACCTTCATATTCCTTAAATATTCCTGGATTTTATCTTCTCAAGTCCAGACAAAGGAACTGAGCTGGTGAAGGGTATGAAGCATAAGTCTTATTAGGAATGGATGAGAGAGCTGGGCAGCTCAGTCTGGAGAAAAGGAGGCTCGGGGGGGACCCTTCTGGCTTTCCAACAAGTCCCTGACAGGAGGGGGCAGCCAGGGGTGGTCGGGCTCTGCTCCCACGGAACAAGCGGCAGGACAAGAGGAAACGGCATCGAGTTGTACCAGTAAAGTTCCAGACTGAACATCAGGAGGAATTTCTTCCTGGAAGGGGTGGTCAGGCATTGGAAGGGGCTCCCCAGGGAGACTGAGGTGGATGTAGCACTCAGTGCTCTGGGCTGAGTGACAAGGTGGGTATCAGTCACAGGTTGGACTCAATGACACAGGTTTGATTTGATGACCTCAGAGAGCTTTTCCAACCTTCAAGATTCTGGGGTTCTCCTACTATGGATGGTTCTTCCTTCTTCCAGTCCTTGCCTTTACCCCTGCAACTCTGGTAGTGTGACTGGGTCACTTCCCAGCAGACTGAGGCACAAATGCTGAGAACCTCAGCCTTCCCCATGTCCTGGGTAAGCAGGTGTCCCATTTCCTTCTGGAGAGGGCTCATTTTCCCCAGTCTTCTTTTCACCACTAATGTACCTACAGAAGCTTTACTGTGCCCTTGATGCCCCTGACCAGATTTAACTCTACCAGTGCTTCAGGTTTCCTAACCTGATCCCTCGCTGCTCAGACAATCGCTTTGTATTCTTCCCAGGCTGTCCTTGCTTCCACACTCTGAGTGTGTCCAGGAGCTCCTTATTCACCCTCACAGGCCTCCTGGAGTTTTTGTCCAACTTGGGATACATCACTCCTGAGCTTGGAGGTGATCCTTAAATATCAACCAGCTCTCCTGGGTCCCTCTTCCCTCCAGGGCTTTTTCCCATGAGACTCAACCAAGCAGATCTTTGAAGAGGCATCCAGAATCCCAGGGCTCACTGTGCCCTCTTTGCTACCCTGAGGATCCTGAATCCACTGTTCTGTGTTCACTCAGCCCAGGCTGCCCTTGAGCTTCTCAATACCCACCAGGTCCTCCTTGTTGGTGAGCTCCTCTCTCCTTGCTGAATCCTCTCTCACTTGGAGTTTACCCTCAACGCATTCCAGAACCTCCTGGATCAATTATGCTCTGCTGTGTTGTGACCATGACACTGCTACTGTCTGTCCAGAGCTTCATCTGATGGGTGTTCCTGGTACAGCCCCTAAAAGCTTCCTGGACTGCACCTGGCAATGTCCAGACCTGGTCAGTGCTGGGCTTGGCTATCTCACGTTTATGGTAGGACTTGAAGATCTTGAGGGTCTTTTCCGATCTAAATGATCCAATGATTCTATGTCTGGGACAGACCTCTGGGAAGGTTTATGCCTCACATAGAACTTTGGGGCTGTGGTGGGTCTCCAGTACAGGAGACAGGCACAGGGATAGACCTGGCTAGGGACTCCAAGCCACCAGGACTCTGAAAATCCTAAAAGGTCTTCCACTGATTCTTCCCACGAATTTCCTTGAAGTAATTAATATCCTAAATCCATGGATTTCGTATGTACTTAGCAGAACAGTCCTGGTGTGTAACTGCTTCCTGCCAGCCCAGGCTGCACTCAGGGATGGCCACCAGTCACCTTCACTCCTGGGGCGGCAGCCAGCATTCCCAGAACTCTAATTCTTGTCACAGACTCTTCATAAATCACAGGAGTTCAAGGAAGAACAGGGCAGTAAAATCCAATCCATGCTGCAGATGGTGAGTCTGGATGAGGAGCAGCTCCAACAGCCTCAAGGTCCTTGGCTATCAGAAGCCCCTTTGCTCCTCTTGGCACAATTTTCCCCACTGTGTGTGCCCATTGGCACATCAAGAGACTTCTCTTGGCTCTCAGTGATCCCTCCAACCCTCTACTGATGTTGTTCCAAGGAAGATCTCTCTCTTCCATACTTGGTTTCACTCTTTTTCTGAACTGCACCAGATGTTTTCCATCACTGTATTGGACATAGCCCATTCACCTTCTTCCACCGAATCCTGGTCCCATTTCTGCAAAATTTTGCAGTGAGATTCTTCTCCCAACTTTTGAGTATTTTATCATCTCTATGAAAAACTCAGACAAATGGACTGCTTTGTTAGGGAAAAGAGGTTCTGGGACAAGGAAGATGATGCATTATAGAATGTCAATGCTGCAATCCTCAAGTGAAATGAGAGGATAAGAGAACTCGGCTTCATTAATTTTTTTGGAGATGACTGGAAAACAGAGGAATGACATTTGTTAGAGGACAGTAAAAGAGCAAAGCCTGTTGGAAGAGTATCTACCAGGTGATTGCAGCACCAGACACACGACAAGGCTGCCTCCATCTCCTTCCCAATTCCCACTTCATCCTTTCAGGTGGGATGGACTCAATGTCCTTCACATCATGCTGTGTTTGGGATTTTGAGGAGAATGCTGATCACACACACGTGTTTTGAGGAGAGCTCCCATGACATCACAGTTTTCATCTTCTCTCGCTGTGAATCCCCTCGCAGGCTTGGTATGGACAGGGATTTTGCCATGGACAAGAAACTGGGAACACACTCAGCCTGAACAGTCTTCCCAGACTAATCAAAGAAGGAGGCCATGCTCAGCAAATAAAAGCTTTATGAAAGCAGAAGAATGGAAGGACATTTCTGGTCACCGTTATTTGTCTTCCAAGTGAGTTCTGTGCACACAGAGACCCCAGAAGTGGTGGATGTTCTGGTTGCTGACAGGACGTGGTGACTGAATTCCTGATTTTACTTTTTGTGCAAGCAGCTTTTGCTTGACCTGTTAAACTGCTTTTATCTCCACCCACAATTCCATTCTTCCATTTCCTCCCATCTCGCAGGAGGGCAGCAAGTGGAGCAGATGTCTGGGAGTTAGCCCAAGTAAATTCTGTCCCAAAACACCCATTCCATATACAGTGAGCCCATGGATACCCACAGTGCCACCCTGACTTGCTTGTTCCACCACACTTCCCTTCTACCAAGTCATCTCAATCACAGAGTTTATTTCCATTATTCACTTTCCCTCCTCACCCACCACTGTCTCTCACCTTGGTCTAGCTCAAGCTCTCCCAGTTCCTGGAAGTGTCGAAGGCCAGGCTGGACAGGGCTTGGAGCAACCTGGGATAGTGGAAGGTGCCCAGGGGATAGAATGAAGTGAGCTTTAAGGTCCCTTACACCCCAAGCCCTTCTCTGAGATTCTTCAGAGCAGGAACTCCCTTTTTCTTTCCTTGTAAAAACCTCTCCTGCCTCTCCAATCTACTGGAATTTTTCCCACTGTTGAAAGTTATATAAATAAGGAATATGGGACTAAGCCCTCCAAGAAACATCCATCCTCCACCAAAACCCTATAAATAAACTGGGCATCCATGGCATAATAAATGAAAACCCTGCCGAAGAAAATTTGATTAAAATTAAACAGAATAAAAACAAAAGCAAGGACAGTAAAAAACAGCCTCTCGTGAACACAAATCTGCAGCAAAGCTCTGCCAGGATTGGTGATGTTTAACATAAACATAAACAGACAAAAACAAAACAATGACAAACTCTGCTGGCAAAAAAGTTATTAAATGGTGGAAAGGAAACTGAAAAACTGCAGAAGGAACCTGCAAGGATAAAATATATGGACAACAGAGGACAGTACAAAAGAGCATGGTGGGAAAATACACACAAAGTTCTAAAAAAGTTAGGATGTAAAGACAGTCTGAGGGCACAGCCCCTCCTACAAGGCAAACTAAGGTACCACAACTGAAGGTGGCAAGAGATATGCTCAAAAAAACTAAATTAAAAGACACTCATTGAGGATTGTTAAAGATACCACCCAGGGATAAAGAAGTCTTTTAGCTTCAAGAAATTATTATTAACAGAATTCTGTTTAAAAAAAATACATCCCACCTTTCCAAAACAATCCCACAACCAAATTTCCACATTGCACAGCTGGTCATGACCTTATAAAGGCTCACAATAATGACAGGGAGAGCCATGAATCCAAACAAATGTCACACAGCTCCTCCTGCCTCTGTCTTCACATCTGCAAAAGGTTTTGTATAAATATCTGCATTGTAACTGTCTAACATCAAATTCCCAGATCCTTTAAATAGTATTTATTAACCACTAACTGTTGACCTCTTCTGAAAATGGACAGTTCTCAGGAATTCATCAAACTTCTCATGCACATGAAAAAAAACCAATCAAAAAAGTATCTAGCATTGGAGTTCTAATAGCTAGGCCATGGAACTCAAAAGAGGAAAGTTTACTTGCTAAGACTACTACAGAACCCCCTTGATTCAAAACATGGGGAATATGCTGGTAAAAATGCCCTTTGTCTGTGCTCTTGGATCATGTCCCAGAAGTAGAATTTGGCGGTCCAAGTCTCTTATTTTTGGCATTTAACAGAAACCTACAGTTCTCCAAATATACACAAACTTCATCTAGTTCTTCCATCTGCCAGAAATACTCATTTAAGCAAGGGATTTCCTCTGGAAGTCACTGAAGAGGGCATGCACGAGGCTGGGACGCCCAGGGCAGGCAGCTCTCAGCTCTGCTGCATTTCCCGGCGCATTTCCTCCAGCGCCGCCTCCCGCTCCCGCAGCAGCTGCTTCAGCCGCTTGATCTTTTCATCCCGTATCGTCTCATCCAGGTCTGGAGGAGCCACAGGGAAAGCATCATCTCGGAAAGAACCTTCCAGAATGGAAGTATCCTCTGCAGAAGTCACTAATTCTGGAATCCCTGGGTGGGCTGTATCACTGGGCCTTGGGAATGTGTCCTGCTCCAAGTCTCTCCCTTGGGACACTCTAGCAGAGCCAGTGGGAACACTGGGCTGTAGCGAGGCTGCTGGAGGTGAAACACTCCTGTTAAGTGCACTGGAACTCGAGCTGGTCATTTCTAAACTGGGACTTGTGGCTGATTTGATCGAAGTTCTTCTCTTCTTGCCACTGTCTGACAAAGGTGAGGATTTTGTTTTCCTTTTCCTAGTCAAATCCTCTTCCAGATCCACAATTATCTGCACAGTTAGAAACAGACAAAATCCACTTCTGTTAAACTCAGCATCAGCTATGTTATAACATCAAATTCTCTAAGCACAAATTACAAGTTATTTGTAGCAAGCTTTTAAAAAATTCTGCCTGGAAGAAATTTCTTTCAGCAAAGAAACAAACTGATTTCTGCATTTGATGTTTTTCTAGCTAAGATTCCCAGTTAATAATTTCAGAACACTGAATTCCTTCCTCAGCCAACACTGCATGTCTACCTTTCCTGGGCAAGTCCATTATCTCCTGCAGCTGATGAAGTTAACACTACTGAAATACAAAAACTTTCCAATTTGATGGGAAAATTCAGTGTAGAATTCTTCTTCACGTCTACATTTTCAAAAGCTCAGTCTGAAGAGTAATGTCCATTATCAGACTGAATTTCTCCCAAATGTTTTATTATTTGAAAGATGGAATCACATCCTGGTTTGAGATGGAAGAGACCTTAAATCCCATTCCATTCCACCGCTTGCCATGGGCAAGGACACCTTCCATGAGACCAGGCTGCTCCAAGCTCCATCCAACCTGGCCTTGGACACTTCTAAGGAATGGGTTACTGTTAATGGTAATGCTAATAATAAGAGCAGCCCCAGATCTGCTCAATTATTAGCACAAAATTAGTAAAACCTGAGAAAGTCTTTGAGTTGAGTAGAATCACACAGAAGAAAATGTAGCTGAACAGAAATACTTGGATGGATAAAACCCTTTCCATGCATTAACATGGAAGTTCTTTCTTACAGAACTACCTAACCAATGACAAAGTTCATAACAACATTTGTGATTCCAAAGACTGGACAGATCCACAAGGAAATTTCTTTAAACATACCCATTCCTCTGCTTGTACCCACTGCACTGCTAGACAAACATAACCATCTGCAGAGGGTTAAATATAAATCAGGATCCCCAGGTCTGGTCCCTATTCCAACAAGGACCATCACCACAGCAGTAGGGACACTCTTCTCAAAAGCACTTTTTCAGGTTTCCTCCAGGAGAACCCAAAAATGAGGATAAAAATTCCTAGAGGGTGCTCAAGTCATACAGAAATCTCAAACAAGTTCTAGGAACAACACTCACAGAGATCCCAAAAACTCCTGACTCTCCTGGTGCATTCAGAGATGGGAGGCTCCAAACACCCCCAGCTCTGTACTGAATAAACATATGCTGCTTTCTGAGTGTTTAGCACTGAAAAATCCCAGATACCTTTTCCTCTTTAACACATTCCTGATGATGACTCATTATTTCCACATCCAATGAGGATGAACTGCAAGAATCATTTTTCCTTTCCAAGCTGTCACTTGAACAAACTCTTTCTTCTGGATTCCCACAGAAGGCCCTTACTGGTATTCTTGTAAGGTAAACTCTCTCCTCCTTAAAGAGACCAAAACTTTTCCTTAATTCCAAGTATTGTCTCCAGTGTGGGTGCTCTTGGTGTTTGATTTGAATAAGCTTTCCCGGTGAATCCATCTTTTCACACTGGATCTGAAATACAGAAACAGTGAGAGAGCCATCAATCACTCTCTCACACTCTCTCTCTCTATATATACATAAAATAGATAAAATTGATTAATATTCAAAAAAATAGGTACTAGAAGGACAGGTGAACATTTATTTTGTTTGCCATTCCCAAGAGCTACATTTAACACAGATAAGCCAATTTTGATAAATTATATGCAAATTATCATAGGTCTAACACTCGTTATTTAACACCCCCAAGTACATTGTGGAACATCCTGAAAATGTCCAGGCCAGCCAGCAACCACAGAAAAAAAAGAAGCAACAAGAGAATAACTTGTTCTACCCCTTCAAAGTACCAAAGAAAGAGGAGGGAAGAACAGGTAGTGTCTTTACTCTGAAATCCAGGGGTTTGCAAATTTAGGGACAAGAACACCAAATTTGCTGAGTTATTTCTCACCAAGGTTAAAGGAAAGGCAAATGCTGACATTCGGCATCACACAACACTCAAGAAAAAAAATGATATTTCAACCATTTTTCAGGTGACAAACCAAACTAGGTCTTACAGTCTGTTGCAACAGTTAAATGTCTAAGATTTGCAAAAATACACTCAGCTGACATTTCTGTTCTGCCTGGACAACACAAATTTCAGAATGATTTTCTTCTCTGGAGACAAATTCATCCTGGCCTCTGGAGCTACTAAGAACATGACCCCAAATTCTGCGTGGGGAGTTTGAGGATTGGAGGCTTGTAACTTTTGACATATTTTCAATATCATTATCTTAGAAGAGTATTTCAATGCAACCATTAAGGATCTTAAGAGTTCCTTCTGCCTGATGTGGACCCAGGAGTGAAGGAGGTGGACCCTCCCCACCAGGGCAAGGGAGGAGGGACACAGAGCTCCTGCCTGTGGCTGTCGGAGCAAGCGGAGCCTGAAGCCTACAGAGGCACACCAGAGCTGTCTCTGTAGAACAAACTCTGCTCTTCTAGCTTGTTTTCCTCTTGTAAAGCCACAAACTTGTCCTTCTCTACCCTACATCACCCCTACAACCCTAAGGTTGTGCTGTGAGCATGAAGCACCAACATTTAAGAGCCCAAACCATGATCAGCCTCCCTGGAGTTCAGTTATTGCTGACCATTTATCTTGGGAGGAAATCAAAATCCACCTTTCCTCTACCCCTTTCTTTTCTGGGCATTTTTCACTTGCACAGTACATAATTATTGGGGAAAAGACCTTTATTGACTAGAACCAACCTTAGAGCAGCATTTCCAGGATACCTGGTTACAAAAATGTGTGAATTCATCCAGAGCCATTGTATCCATCAAAAATCAGGACCACAGAACCACTGAACAGACAAACCACTGAGGTGGCATGTTTATGATTTATTACCTTTGGCCAGTCTTCACTGACAAATTCCTGCTTAGCCTGAGGTAACACAGCCCCTGCTGCTCTTGGGGAATGACTCATGTCCTTGCCATTCTGGCACACACTTTCCTGCATCCCTACTGCTGGAACTGGGATCACTCCACCGCAAGAAATGCTCTTGGTGAAGGGCAAACTCTGTCTCTGGATTACAGTGGGATCCTGCTGATTAGCACTTGGTGTCAGCAGAGCTGCAGGTGTGGATTTTAAGTCATTTCTTAAGCCAATTGGTGATGAATTTTTGGAGACTGTACATGGTTTTGGGTCTTTCTGAGACAGCACCACTCCTTTGCTTTTTGACAACACCAGATTCACCACTTTATTGGTTATTTTATTGACTTCAGCAGAATCAATTTGCTTGGGTGTCTCCTTTTTAAGTAAAGCATCAGAAGAGGAAGACGTTTTTTTGTCAGCCTGGACTGACAGAACATCAGAGCCTCTTTTGGTCAATAAATAGATTTTCCCATTGTACATGACCAGAGCATTGTCTTTTAATGGTGCGAGTTTGGTTTGGCTTCCACCAGGACCATTAGAACAGAGTGGCAAAATATTTGCAGGATTAACTTCTACATTCTTCGTGTCTGACAAAGTTTTCAGGATTTTGGAAGCCACATTATTGGAAGACTTTACAGGGATAAGACAAGCTGCGGAGAGCGGGACAGTTTCTTGCACGATCCATTTCATAGGAGTTTGCTGGCACTGCTGCCCCTCGGATGTGACTGGCTTGGGAGAAGCAGCAGATCCCTTTTGGGCAGCTGTTACTATCAGTGTCTTTGAAACTTCTGTGGCAGACTTGGGGCAAAAGCTCTGCAAGTGCTTGGGCAGGACTTGGGAGGTTTTCACTGTGTTCACGGGTGACACGTAAATCACCGTCGGCGTTTTTGCACTGTCGGCCCCTCCTGACACATTGGTGGCTGCAGCTGCCAGGATTTTCTGCTGTATTGCAGGTGGCAAAAGAGATGCTGGGACAGATTTCACTTCTGCATCAGCTGGAATCTGGAGGTGGTGTCCAGAGGGCAGCACTGGAGACTTGACAGTCACTGGCAGGGGTTTGGTGTTCACCACCATGCAGGTTGGGCTACTCTGGTGAGAGGAGCTCGTGATGGCCCCATTCTGCAAGGACACTCTATCCATGGGCACACAGCTGCTCTGGTCGTTGGCAGCTGCACTTGGAATCAAGCTTTCCTTTTCAGAACCCGCCCTAGCACTTTCCTGCTTGTCTAATGTCCTCGTAAGAATAATCTTTCCAGGATTAGAAGGCTGAAAAATAGGTATCTTAACAGATGAAGGTGCAGCAGTATTGCCAAGCTGGGTCTTAAAAGTAAGATGGACTGGGCTAGAAACATTTACATTAGAATTATTTGGCATGGCTGGAGACTCAACTATTGGCACAAAGCTTCCAGAAGTTTTAGAAATGGGAAGCAATTTCAGGAGGTTTTTTCCATCTGGTCCTGTTGTCTGAACGACTCGGTACATACAGCCTGCAATGCTTAACAAAGAAAAGGGAAAGAGAGAAAAATGAAAGGCAGTGTAAGTGAACAAGCACAGGTACTTTAATTCACAAGCATCAGTGAACTCTTACACCCAGAGATTAAGCAAATTAACTCCTGGAAAATGCCTAAGCTAATCTTCAGAAGCTTCCTACTGACCTACCTGGGTTTCCATTTCAGACCACCTCAGACTGTCTGAAAATAGTATCCAACTTCTACACTCCAGAGTAGCAAGAAATGGCATCTTTTTCAGATTAAAAATAAGTTAAAAGACCCCAGGAAACATCTCACATTACCTCTTCTTCCCTCATTGGGCCTTTCATTATGAAAATGGCACCACTACTTCCCAATTTCCCAGAGAAGCCTCGCTTTCCCCTTTCCCACCTCCCTGTTACTATTTATATCCTTCCTGAGTGCTATGATCTATGAATTTCAGGAACACTTCAGGAAAATACAGGCAGAGTAGTTGCATGGCAAGATGGAAGCAGAAATTACTTCAGACACAACAAAGGAACTTGGAAGCAGGATGTGTTTATCTTGTGGAATAGGAGGCTCTTGTGCCACCTGCCCAGCCATTCTTGAGGCAGATACAGACCACAGAGGTGGTTCATCCTCAAAGAGATGGAAAAGCCTCAAATGCTACTGAGTTATAAACATTTTTGAGAATAGAAGTCTAAGTCTGGGAAGGAAAAGGCTTCAAAACCAAGGAGGAACACATGGAAACAGCACCAGAGACATCTGGAGAGAAAACAGATTTCTTGCAGGTGAAGGTAAGAACTCACCAAGAGACAGACAGATCTTGTCAAAACACAAGTTACTTGTGACTGCTCCAAATGCCAAGACTTTTTGAGTCCAAAGCAAGACAAAGAACTCCCCACCCCAGGGGAGTTTGCCCAAAGCAGGCTCTTCTGCAAAGAACTCCTGGACTCTGAGCAGAACAATCTACTGCCCAAAACACTGCAGAGATGTGTGGGCAAACAGAGCTGCCCTCACTTGAAAGAAGAGACCAAATCACTGGAAGCTGTTCCCTGACAGCAGATCCAGAGTGATTCAAAGGCAGAGCTGCCAACTCCACCTGGAGTCACCAAGAGCACCAGCTCCATCCCACTGACTTCCTACATCCATAAATGCCTTGGGAACACGGACATGGGAGTAGTTCCCAGTCCACATTTACATGAGATATCAGTGCAGTGGACAGGAAATTCTGCAGTACTTTTGTTTTTAAGGTACTGAAAATTAAAATAGGGGCAATATATCACATGGTTCGTGTTGGAAGCTGTCACTGGAGGGCTTAGGAGCAAAATGGAATTGGATGCTCTGGAATCAGAAATGAGAGTTGAGATGGACTAACACTGAGAGGCAACAAGCTGACAGAAAACAGTTTTGCTTAAACAAAGAGGAAGTAGAAATATTTGTGTATTTGAACATAATTAAAGCATAGAAAAAAGACTTTTGGAGCACTTTACAACTCCCAGCACTATTGACAATTCAAATGAAGAACAGCAGCAGTTCCTGGACAACACTTTGTCTGTTCTGTGCTTTGAATCTCAACACTTCTTTCATAACTCCATGATCTACAGTCTCAAATTTGCTTCTATATATAAGAAGTAAAGGCAAATTCAGAAGGATTTTTTCAGTAAGTCCCACAAATGTGGAACTGCTGAACAGAGAAACAGGCACTTACCTGCACCTAACTAGGGCTGCAAATTGGCACCAAGGGGCAGAAGAGGCTCATTCCTCCACCTGTTAAAGCAAGGGGACACTTCTAACTTTTGGGCAAGAGGAGGGGGAGCAGATCAGAGGGAGAGGAAGCAAGAAAATCAGGGAGAGATGAGCTGAAGATGCATTTGCATCAGTATTTTCCTGTGCCAGTTTCCAGTGCTCACCTCCTCATTCCACCTGGAATCACCATTCACCTCCAGCTCGATGGACTAAAAACTGGTTTTGACCATGCTACAAAGAGGAACTTTAAATGTAGACTGGGGAAAAAAGCACCAGTAGAAAATCTCATTTGCCTGAATTTCAGATCATTCTGCTTTTAGTGATTACAGAAGGCAACTGTAGCTTTTTATCTTGATGAAAAAGAGCAAGATGCCCCAAAATTGTAATTGTCTGGGACAATTCTTCACATTTACTTTACATTCTTTAACTTGAAACAAATACCAAGTATTTACATGTTTGGAGAATGACAAAAAGCTAAAGGATAGGCAAGAGAGAAGGAAAAGTCCAACAAGATACCGAGAAGTGGAATTCACACAGATTTACTCAAACAACAGAGGAGAGAAAGGATCACTGCAAATGTTTTCAGCTCTCCAAGTGAAAACAATTTCACATCATAAAGCTTTTCCCAGGTGATACAAAGAAATAACCATGAGGAAGTTTCATGTCACCAGAATAAAATAAAGCACTGTCCCCATCCATTTTTGAGTGATGAAGAGGAGAGTTAGAAGTTATTTTGCTTCAGTCTTCAAGGTCACTGCTTCTTTGAATTAATGAATCTTTAAGAATCTCTAAAGCAGAATGAAAAAGAACTCCCTCAGTATCCCCTTTCTATGGTGTTAGATTAATTTGGTTGAAGAACAGGTTAGTTTTTTTCCTAAAAAAACCCCATAATAATAGGAAATCTCTATCATGCCAGGTTGTCCTTGGGAATTTCTTCCATAGTTACTGAAGTAGTTTTCTTTCTCCATCCTCCCTTCACTTCCCAACCCCACAAGAATAAACCTCCTCAAGTCTCATATATGAACACTCAGAAATAATTGTGTTGTTACATTTCTTTAGAAAGGCCTAAGGCAAATCAATGAACAAACCTGGAGGGAAACAAGCTCATGGAAAAAAAAAAAAAGGTGGACTGGTAGAAATCTTGTTTAATAGCACCAGAGAAATTATCAAATTCAATAAAAATAATAAAATAAAATTCTGTGACATTCACAGAGGGATCTGTCAACCAGATCACATTTTTTGACCCAAAAAGGAGATTTCTTTCAGTGAAGAGTCTGTGTGAGGTAACACCAACACTTCCCTATGGATGTGGTATTAATGAAGGCAGGAAAGCTGAGAGAACAGAAAGAAACTGGGAGATTTATTTCTTTACTTACTTATTTCAAGACAGAAAAATAAAAAGAATCACCTACATTTTCTTCAGTTCACCAGAATTCCTGGTTTTTTGACCAGACAGGTTTGCTGTCTAAACTTCTCTCATTGTTCATTACTCTCAGTAAGCAGCACAAAACACAAAATACTGAGTATTCCAACATTCACCTTCTGTCCTTTATGCTTGCATTAACAAAAACGCCCTTGGAGTATTTTCAGGGAATAGGAATATTCATTTCTGCCAAATAAATTCATCCACCAAATCCAATGCAACCACCAGCACATGATTCCCACAGAAATCCTGACTGTGCCACTAAAAAGCCAGAGACAGACTGTTCAATGAGCTACTTCTCTATCTGCCTTCACTCCCAACTGCTCCTTTAGGCACAACTTTCATCTACAAATGTGAATAAACAGCCAGGGACTATGGGCCACTCCAGAGAACCAAAAGAGCTTATTTTAATGGGTCCAGTTGGATCCAGGAGTGGCAAAGTAAGAATTTTGCTACTTTTTGCTACAATTATTGTCAATTGGAAATATGCACCCAGGGACAAAGTAAAATTAATTGTGTAGTTGATACATATTTATTTTATACAGCTGTATTCATTTCATGGATTACCTGAAATTGTAATAAAATAATAATAGCAATGATAATAATAAATATATAGTAACATATAATTAGATAATATACTATAATCATCCTTATTATCATCATCAGGAAATCGATGTTGAATTTGGAGGAATCCTGACCAGAATTTCAGTTCAAGCCATCTCTAATGACCTGAGGTTTTATCCTAAACCAGAAGCTTTCAATAATAGCAGAAAAGCCACTTTCTGTTTGACAGTAATTGTTTCTGGGAACTCTTTTCATCCACTGGGGAATATTGCCTGAGTACAGATAATTGTGGATGTGCAAACTGCCAGGAAACACTCCATGTGCTCTGCTATCAACCACAGCTCTCCAGATCCTCCTCAAGCCACAAAACCTCTGGTAGAATCTGTGACCATCAAAAACATCCAACGTGGATCCCGGGGCAGCCCCGGGATTCAGAAACCACTCAAAACTCATCTCTGAACACACAAAGCACCCTGAGAACTCCTGAGAGACAAGGAAAGGCATCAGGAGCCCAACCATGGCTCCCTTCCTGCTCCCCAGTGTAAAGCAGGACTGGAACCACAGGGAGCTGGGCAGCCCCGAGAATTCCCTCAGCACGGTTCCAGCCAGGATAACCCAGCACGGCTACCTCTGCGTGCTTTGATTGCAGTGAGGCAGCTGATCAGTGAAACCAGAGAGGCCAGGGAAGAGAACGGAGCTGGGGAAGGGGCTGGAGCCCCAGAAGAGGCTGAGGGAGCTGGGAAAGGGGCTCAGCCTGGAGAAAAGGAGGCTCGTGGGTCCTGGCTCTGCACAACTCCCTGACAGGAGGGGACAGCTGGGGGGCAGTTCGGCTCTGCTCCCAGGGAACAGGGACAGGAGGGGAGAAAACAGCCTCAGGCTGTGCCAGAGGAGGTTCAGGTTGGATACTGGGGAAAATTTCTTCATGGAAAGGGTGGCCAGAAGCTTCCCAAGAAGGAGATGGAATCACCATCCATGGAAGTATTTAAAAAAAATGAGTGGATGTGGCACTTGGGAACATGGGTTAGTGGTGAATGTGGCAGTGCTGGGGGAATGGCTGGGCTCATTGATCTTTAAGAGCTTTTCAACTGAAATAATTCCATTACTGTGAAAGGTTCAATTCCTCTCACATCCCCACGGCCCCTTTCCCTGCTGCCTCCAGCACATCCCACCCTCACCGCGATGTGGCCGCAGTGACAACAAATAGCAAGAGCCCCCGACAGCAAAACACAACGAAAATACAACGGGCGTCGATCCGGAGACGGCACCGCACGTGCGGCGGGATGGAACTGCCCCAGGCCGGTACGCTCCGCCCGAAACCGGAACGGGAAAAGGCAAGGATAAGGGAAGGGCGGGAGAAAAGGAAAGAGGAAAGGAATTAGAAGGAGATGGGAAAGGAAGGGATAATAAAGGAATGGAAGGGAATAGGAATAGGACGACGCCCTCCCGGCCGACCCCCGCCCGTCCCGCCGGGGCCGCCGCCGCCCCCGCCCTCCCGTTTCCGCCCACGGGTCCCGGCAGGGCGGGGAGCGGCGGGACCGTACCTGACGGTGCGTCCCTGCGAGCCGAACCCCCGGGCCCGCCCGTACTCACAACNTATAGTATGTAATATACAAAATTAATAAAATATAATAATCTAATGTAATTATATCATTATATAATTATAATTAATGGTAAAAATGAATATTGAAAATTGAAATTAAAGTAATAAATAATGACATTTATTATCAAAAATAATAAAATTTTATCATTATTATGCTGTTGCATTTTATGTAATCTGTATCACAGATTACATGAAGTAAATATATTTTTGGATTATGCTGTGAAAAGGGGCATCCAACCATGCACAAGCTACAAGCATACATGTGTATGTAGAAGGAGACTGTGTGATGCTGTGAGATATATATATAAATGTAATATATAATTATACATAATGTTCTAATGTAGCAGCATGTATAGTACCCAACAGCAAACAATAACATGACTCTGTGGGATGTAATAGTAAATATNTCACAACTGCGGCCGCTGCTCGGGGCTCCGCGACATGGCGGGGCGGCACCGCCGCGACTCCGCACGCGCGTCACTTCCGCCCGCCCCGCCCCTGCCACCCCCACTTCCGGGATGCTGCTTCCGGGAAGTGGTGCCGCCCCGCGGCCGCGAGAGGCACAGCGCGGGTGGCGCTTCCGGTGCTGGCGGAAATGGGCGGGGCGGAGACGGAGAGCCCGGGCACGGGCACCGGCAGCGGGACACGGGCTGGCCACGGGACAGCTCCACTGAGTGTGAAATAGGCAATTTGCATACGCAAGTGTGTGTTATAATGTATGCAAGAGCAGGTGTCTGTCAGAGTGGGGTGAACACGTACACACGCGTGAGAAGCATTGTATGGTATCAGTGAAAGTATATTACTTTATATAGTAAATATATTTTTGGATTATGCTGTGAAAAGGGGCATCCAACCATGCACAAGCTACAAGCATACATGTGTATGTAGAAGGAGACTGTGTGATGCTGTGAGATATATATATAAATGTAATATATAATTATACATAATGTTCTAATGTAGCAGCATGTATAGTACCCAACAGCAAACAATAACATGACTCTGTGGGATGTAATAGTAAATATAAGTACAAATAATACAGTGCATAACATATGGCAGATGTAAAATATCCTGTGCATTTTGTTATATATTCTGTGTTATTAAAGTTATATAGAGAAATGAAAGAGTGCCTAGGAGCATGTGCATTTGTAGAATATAAATATGTGTATGTCTATAAAATGGTGAGAAGAGTGAAAATAACACAAATCACATTATATATTAAGTGCTTTATGGTGTAACATTAGGATAAAAGGGTATCTGAGACTGTATAAATGCATGAACCTATAGGCATGAATGTATGTGTATATGAGTGTATAAATACATACACTAAAGATGCTTAGATATGATGGAAGCATATAACTATCATATCATATCACATCATATATATTTACGATATTATGTTTATTCTATTCTATTTATTGTATTATATTTATTATATTATATTTATTATATTAAGTGAAACCTATCGGGTTGACAAGGTGGGGATTGGTCACAGGTTGGACTCGATGATCCTGGGGGACTTTTCCAACCTCAATGATTCCATGATTTGTGGTGTCAGACTCTATTGCATGGAAGGGAGGAGTTTCAAATTCACCTGCTAAAATTTTGCTTTCACCCACCATAAATTGATGAAGTGACACAAAATGCTGGGGACACATTTGGCTGTTCTCCAGATGTGGAGGAACAGCTTTGGGATCTGTGTCCCTCGATTGGTGTCACCAGGTTCATTCTCCTTCTTTGGAGGGAGGAGCCCGTGTGCCTCTCATGGTAAACCAGGACCATGTCAGCCCAAAGCCCAACTCCAGAGTTTCAGCTGCTTTCCCAGCCCAGAGCCAACACACTGACAGTCACCAGTGTGGCCAAACATGGTGCTCCATGTCACGTTATCCATGAAGATAGGCCAGGTTGGATGGGCTTGGAGCACCCTGGAATAGTGGAAGGTGTCCCTGCCTGTGGCAGGGGGTGGGACAGGATGAGCTTTAAAATCCCTCCCAACCCAAACCAGTCTGGGATTCTGGAATTCTGAGATGTTACAAAATTGCTTGAGAGAGTCTTGCCACTGATTTTCACCTTGCTCCTTGGGAACAGATTGAACATATTGTCCTCTCTCTCTCTTGCTCCATGACCAGGATCACAGAACCCCAGCATACTTAGGTCGAAAAAGACTTCCAAGACCATCAAGTCCGAGCTGTAACCAGTCACCAGCTGGGCAAGACCACTGAGTGCCACATGCAGTCACTCCTTGAAAGTGTCTAAGGATGGTGACTCCACCACCAATGGATCCCCCATTTCCTCCTTCCACCCCAAGCAAGAGAATGAGTCAGAACTCTCTGGATTTGTGAATGTCCAGATTGTGGTAACAATGGGCTGTTGGGATAATGCAGGAGAAGGTGGATGTGTCCTGAAGAAATCACATGTATCCCACGGAGTACCCACCGTGGAGCAGGAGAAATGCTGGGAAGAATGAGCAGCAGAGGGGAATTTTATGCACTGAACACACCCCCTATTCCCCATTCTTCATCCCTGCTGCACTGCCCAGGCTGGAGGGAAAGAGAGGAGTTGGGGATGTGAAGCTGAACCTGGGAAAAAAAGTGATTTTAATCTTGTCTTGGTTTCTCACCATCCAAGCATATCTTAATTTGCAATAAACTAAATTAATGTTTCCAACATCAAGTGTTTGCCCATGACAATTATTGGTGTCGCATAGAGATTATAAAAATTTGGCAGAAAATAATCCCCCTGTGTCCCAACTGGTCCTTAGAGGGGCTGGGAGCAGCTGGGTTTTATTTCCCATCATGACCAGGTCTGGTCCTGTTCAATGAGGACTTTAATAATCACAAATTCACAAACAGTAGGAATTATTGAAATAGAAATACAGGTTTGGAATTGCCATTGATAAATGCACGACCACCAATAGAATGATGATGATGATGATGATGAACAACAACAACCATACTAATAATGATGTGCTAACACCAGTAATAGTAATTTTATGCAAAATGTTACCAAGAAGGAATCCCCACATGGAGGAGGCAGAGAAGAGTCACCCACTGATCCTTTCCAAGGTCTTCCTCCTCACTAGTGTAATTTATACCCAACCCAATCATCCTCTTCCTATTTTACGTACAGCATGATCCAGGCAAAGATGGCATCTCTGCCCTGGTGATCTTAAGCATCGTGGGCCCGTCGAGCTAGGAACAGCTCTCTCTTGTGTTGCCAATCTAAGTCTATCTTTGACACCTCTATCTTTGCAGCCTGATCCACCTGCTCGTTGTTGCAGTGCTTCTCATTAGCTCTACTCTTAGGGATATGGGCATCTACATGGGGGACCTTCACAGACAGCTTCTCTGCCCGAGTGGCAATGTCTTTCCACTCATCAGCAGCCCAGACTGGTTTTCCTCTACGCTGCCTTTTTCCACTTCTCTGGCTGTCCCCACAGAGCATTGGCTATTGTCTGTGAATCAGTGTAGAGGTAGAGCTTTGGCCACTTCTCTCTTCCAGCAATGTCCAAGGCCAATTGAACGGCTTTGAGTTCAGCGAGTTGGCTTGACCCACCTTCTCCTTCAGTAGCCTGTGCAACCTGTCGTGTGGGGCTCCATACGGCTGCTTTCC
The DNA here is from genome assembly GCA_013398995.1 of Alaudala cheleensis. Taxonomy (NCBI): domain Eukaryota; kingdom Metazoa; phylum Chordata; class Aves; order Passeriformes; family Alaudidae; genus Alaudala; species Alaudala cheleensis. The sequence goes on from VWYE01024883.1 coordinate 675,248, forward strand.
ACTTCTGGTTCATCCCTATGATGCGACAGGAACCATCAGTGAAAAGAGCATAACGTGTTTCTTCTGCTGGCAGTTTGGGTATATGGTGGAGCTTCTTCAGCACGTACCACTTCCTCTTGTTCCTCTTCGTCAGTGAGGAAGAGGAATAATTACAAACTGTCCATAAGGTGAAAACTTGTTTGTAACTTCCGGCCAGGTTGTAATTATTTCCAAAATCCCAGGGCGATTCGGGTGTCCAATACGGGTGCGCTGTGTGATGAGGGCAGTCCATTTGCTCCATGTGGCATTGGTGGCATGGTGGGTAGAGGGAGCCTTTCCCTTAAACATCCACCCCAGCACCGGCAGTTAGGGTGCCAGGAGGAGTTGTGCCTCCATGCCGATCACCTCCGAGGCAGCTTGAACTCCTTCATAGGCTGCCAAGATTTCCTTCTCTGTGGGAGTGTAATTGGCTTCAGATCCTCTGTAGCTTCAGTTCCAGAATCCCAATGGTCGGCCTCGAGTCTCCCCAGCCACCTTCTGCCAAAGGCTCCAGGACAAACCATTGTTCTCAGCTGCAGAGTAGAGCACATTCTTCACCTCTGGTCTCATTCTGACTGGGCCAAGGGCCACCGCATGAGCAATCTCCTCCTTGATCTGGGCGAAGGCTTGCTGCTGCTCAGGGCCCCAGTGGAAATCGTTCTTCTTGCGGGTGACGACGTAGAGAGGGCTCACAATCTTGGTATACTCAGGAATGTGCATTCTCCAAAAGCCTATGGCACCTAGGAAAGTTTGTGTTTCCTTCTTGCTGATCTGTGGAGACATGGAAGTGATCTTATTGATGACCTCGGTGGGAATCTGACCCCATCCATCTTGCCACTTTACTCCCAGGAACTGGATCTCTCAAGCAGGTCCCTTGACTTTGCTCTTCTTGATGGCAAAGCCAGCTTCCAGGAGAATCTGGATATCTTCTCTCCTTTCTCAAACACTTTCATTGCTGTATTCCCCCACACAATGATGTCATCCATGTACTGTAGATGTTCTGGAGCCTCACCCTTTTCTAGTGCAGTCTGAATCAGTCCATGGCAGATGGAGGGGCTGTGCTTCCACCCCTGGGGCAGTCGGTTCTGGGTGTACTGCACTCCTCTCCAAGTGAAAGCAAACTGAGGCCTGCATTCTGCAGCCAGAGGAATGGAGAAAAAACTGCATTTTCAATGTCAATAGTGGTGTACCATTTTGCTGCCTTGGACTCCAGCTCATACTGGTGCTCCAGCATGTCCAGCACAGCAGCGCTCAGTGGTGGAGTCACTTCATTCAATGCTCGATAGTCCACAGTCAATCTCCATTCTCCTTCAGACTTGGGCACAGGCCAGATGGGGCTGTTGAAGGGTGAGTGGGTTTTGGTGACCACTCCTTGGTTCTCCAGCTCTCAAATAATCTTGTGGATGGGGATCACAGCATCCCAAGTTGTTCTGTACTGTCGGCAGTGCACTATTGAGGTGGCAATTGACACTATTGAGGTGGCAATTGGCACTTGTTGCTCTTCCCCCTTCAGGAGTCCCACTGCAGATGGGATCTCTGATAGCCCAGGCAAGGTGTTCAACTGCTTGATGACCTCTATGTCTACAGCCGCTATCCTGAACGCCCCGAATGCCCATCTGAGTCCCTCTGGGTCTTTGAAATACCCACCTGGGATAAAGTCTATGCCCAAAATGCATGGGGCCTCTGGGCCAGTTATACTAGGATGTTTCTTCCCTCATTTCTAGTCAGGCTCACCTCAGCTTCCATCAAAGTAAAATCCTGTGATTCCCCAGTCACGCCAGCAATGGAGGCAGATTCGGCCCCCACATGTCTAGATGGGATTAGTGTGCACTGTGCACAAGTGTCAGCCAAGGCCTTATATTTTTGTGGTTCTGATGTACCAGGCCACCGAATCCACACAGTCCAAAAAACACGCTTTTCCCTAGCCTCCACCTGGCTAGAGGCAGGGCCCTTCTATGCCTGGTTACCCTTTTTTCCCTGGGCGTATGTCTTGAAGGTTTCTTCAAGGGTATCAGACATTTCATCATCATCGTACCTGGCAACTTGACTATGGGCTAATGGATCTGTTTCCTTTTTGGTGGAACTTCCCTGTAGTAATTCACTTCCCCTCTGAGTTTTGCTATCCTTCAATTCAAGCACCTGTTGTGCCAGAGCAGTCGTAGATTTTCCATCCCATCTCCTCATGTTTTCTCCACAATCACACAGGAAGAACCACAGCTCAGCTTGTGGGGTGCCCCTTCTCTGTCTGGGGAACGTCTGCATTTGGTGACAGAACTTCTGATCTGTACTGCCAAGATTTGGAGAAGGTCCTCTTTAATCTCCTCCCTGAGTTTCTTGTGGTTCTCCTCTATCTTATCTTCTAATTTCTGTATACGTGTTTCCACAGCTGCGATTCTTGCATGTGTTGGACCATGCACGGCATCTGCATAGGCTTGGAGCTTCTTCGCCATATCAAGCACAGTCTCTTCTGTGTCATCTTGCTTCATTATTGCCAAAGCAGAAGAGTATTCTTGTGGCCCAAGTCGTACAAGTTTTCGCCACATCAGGGGTGTACATGGTACCAAGTTCCTGGTGTTTATGTCATCTGAGAAGACAATCTCTGCCACTGCCATTTCTCTCAAGCGTTGAATCCCTTGTTCCATGGTCTTCCACTGGGTTTGCTGCACATAGAGATCATCTGCACACAGATATCTTTGTGCCACACTTCTCAGGACCCGTTCCCAGAGACTGCAAGGGTCAGCCCCCCTCATCATTTCTTGGTCAATGACCAGATCATGTGACGGGGATCCCAGATGCCTCGCTTCAGTACCGTCCAGCATTGTAGTCTCACCTGCAGCATCCCAAAGACGGACTAACCAACTCATTATAGATTCAACAGATCGAGTGTAATCCTTTCTTAGGCCACGAAGGTCCTTCAGGGAAAAGGACCCAGTAGGAACTTCTGATCTTGTGTCACTTGCTTTGACTTCTGATTTTGTGTCAGGAGATTGTTTTGAGGGTCCTTTCCCCAGATCATCATCCACTGGTCGATTGGTTTTGTTTGAGTGGTTCTTTCCTGCAGTGACTGCCAGTGGCTCAGGCTCACTGTTTTAGCTGCTGGCTTAGGTTCACTGTCTGGTTTAGCTACAACCTGAGTAGCTGGGGTATNACAGATCGAGTGTAATCCTTTCTTAGGCCACGAAGGTCCTTCAGGGAAAAGGACCCAGTAGGAACTTCTGATCTTGTGTCACTTGCTTTGACTTCTGATTTTGTGTCAGGAGATTGTTTTGAGGGTCCTTTCCCCAGATCATCATCCACTGGTCGATTGGTTTTGTTTGAGTGGTTCTTTCCTGCAGTGACTGCCAGTGGCTCAGGCTCACTGTTTTAGCTGCTGGCTTAGGTTCACTGTCTGGTTTAGCTACAACCTGAGTAGCTGGGGTATTGGCTGCAGCCTGAGTGACTGGGGTAGCTGCTGATTTATCTCCCCGCCCCTGTGCCTCTGTCTGCTGCCCTACAGTATCTAGCAGCATGTGATAAGCATATGCCAGGGCCCAGCTTATTGCAATGAGCTTTTTCTCTTTAGAATCATCATGGCAGTTCTCTTCCACATATTTCCCCATCTCATCTGGGCTCTGAATTTGTTCACATGAAAATTCCCAAGCAGGGGGATCAGAAAATTCCTTCAAGGTTTGGCCCATTCTCTCCCATTCTCCACACCACCCAGGATTTTCCACACCTGGGTTTACTTCTGGGTCAGGGGTCTCATCAGCTCCTCTGGACATCTCAGACCTCATTCTAGAGAAGCTGCAGACTGTATAGAGGAAGCTTACCAGATTAAGTACTGGGAATATGGTATCTTTAACACTAAGGGTAAACTGAACATTCTCCAAAAGTGATGTGACAGATTCAAGAGAGAAGAAGAAAAGGAAAGGCTAAAAAACGCATCCCCTGCTCTTCCTCTAACAAACTAGGTGCAATTACTAAAAATCCCCAAAACAGGCTACTGGAACTGGGACACAGGGTAGGACAAAGAAACCATAAATCAAACATATTTGGAACAAACTCCAGTACCTTTATAAACTTTCTATAAATGATTATCACCAAGCACATCACAATAGCTATTTTAATCTGTGCCCCTCTACTGTAATAGCTACATGTTAGGGACAATGCTGGAGCTATCTCTGGATAAGAAAATAAGCCTAGGGACCAGAAAGGTATGAAAACCTCAAAAAAGCCGGGGGACCACAAACACATGAAGGCCTCCACCCTGAGAAGAGTAATGAATACAACCAATATGACTACTGACTGCTTTATCCCAATACAGAGTAAATACAACCAAAATGCAATCAGTACGGGTTTTTTCCACTTTCTTGAGCCACACATTGGGCACCAATTAATGTCTATGTCCTGGTTTAGGACAAATTTTGGGAGGAAATCTCCAAATGGGGTCCCTCTGGAAAGCAAACCCAAATGACCACTCCCCCAGCTGGTCCAGGAAAAAATCTCCTTAGAGAAAAGTGGGAAAAACTGTTTATTCAACAAGGAAAGTGTTCACAAGCATTAAAAAGGAATAATATTAAGCAATAAAACCTCTCACTGTTCGGAAGAGAGATGGCAAAATGGAGAAAGTCCTTGCAGCTCAGCTCACCCAGTCTCTTATCAGTCCTTCTGGCACTGGAAAATGCCAAGGCTTAGGCCCTGGTGTGCTGCAGGTGTGAGTTCCTGGTGCTCTTGTGGGTATTCTTGTGGTGTTTAATCCAGAGCAGGTCTAAACAGTTCCAAGGGAAAGGAAAAAAACAGTCCAGGAAACTTCTCTGTCTCAGCTAGATAAAAACTAACTAAAAAACAGAGCAGAGCTCTCTCTCACTGTCCAGAGACAACAGAGTCCAGGAGCAGAATGTGCCAGAGTGAGAGATGTTTCTGCAAACAAACCCTGTGCTCCTTCTTTCCCCCTCTTGGAACCAGTCTTAAAGGTGTAGAACTCAATATCCAGCACAAACAGATCAGATAATTGGGGGTACAGGCATCACAAAGTCACCCCAGGACACTTCCCCTTAAGGCTCTTTACCATTTTCGTTTCCCTCCTTTGGATGCCCTCCAATGGCTTAATGTCTTTTTTATCTTGTGGAGCCCAAAACTGCCCCCAGCACTCAAGGTGAGTCTGCCCCAGCCCACAGCAGACCAGAACAATCCCTGCCTTGCCCAGCCATCAGTGCTGGGCCTGATTCCTCCCAGGCCAGGGATGACCCTCCTGTCCAGATCCATTGACCAGGACCCCTGGGTCCCTTTCAGGTGCTGCTCTCCAGCCCCTCATTCCCCAGTCTGTCCATGCATCCAGGTTTGCCACATCCCAGGTGCAGAATCCAGCACCTTCCCTTGTTGAACTTCATACATTTGGTGATTGCCCACCTCTAATGTGTTTAGGTCTCACTGCAGGGCCTCCCTTCCTTTGAGGGAGTCAACAGCTCCTTCCCAGAATTGTATCATCTGTGAACTTGCTCAGTATCCCTTCCAGCCCTGCATCCAAGTCATTCATGAAGGTGTTGAAGAGCACCGAGCTGAGGGTGAGACCTGTGGAACCCCAATAGAACAGGTCCCCAATCTAATGTCACCTCAGCCATTGTCACCCTTTGTGCCTGACCTGTGAGCCAGTTGCTTACCCATTCCATGAAGTTTTTATTCAGCTGTGGGCTGGACATTTTGTCCAGAAGGATCCTGGGAGAGAGAGTGTTGAAAACTCTACTGAAATCCAAAAATATTCCATCAACTGGCTTTCCTGAATCAACCAGGTGAGTCACCTTGTCATGACAGGAGATCAGTTTTGATAAGCAGGACCTTTCTTTCATGAAGCCATTCTGGCTGTGACCAATGGCTGCATTGTCCTTCAGGTGTATTTCCCATGACTCCCACAGTAACTTTCTCCATAACTTTACCGGGCACTGAAGTGACACTGATAGGTCTGCAGTTTTCAGGGTGCTCTGGGCAAAGCATGGTTTTCACATTCCATCCTGTGCTCTGTGTGGAAGTTTCTGTGGGAGTTGGTGGTGGTACCATGGCTGGTGAACCAGCTCCTCTGAGGAGTTTGTTGTGAGAGTTGACAATTTATTGAAGTGAACTGCACAAAATTAAGAGCTTGTAGCCACCACTCCTGTGGAAGCGCATTGTAAATATTCAAGAGCTCATTGGCAAACACCTTTGGAGTCTATACTCTAGACTCAACTGGCTGGTTGCTGGAGTTGAGACAACTGTACAATAAAAGCACAAGTGCTCCCTGACTTTGTTCAGCCTGATGAGGATTTACAATGAACCAGTCAATGGGTCATGACATCCCCCAGCTCCCCCAGCTGCTCCAGATCCCTCCCCAGTTCCATTCCCTCCCCTGGACATGCTCCAGACCCTCAAGGTTTCTCTTTCCAGGAGGAGCCCAGAACTGGACACCAGTTCTCACCAGAGCACCTCATTCTACCCAGTCAAAAGCTTGTGTGTAGAGCTGATTAGCTATTTATTTGTCAGATGTTGATACAGTCTGCTCTTCAAGAGGATTGTTTGGCTCCTTGGTCTAAAATTTCAGCTGGAAAAGCAGCCAGACAGGTGCATCCACTGCCTGTCAATAGGGATGTTGTGAATACTTGCTCTCGTCAAACCTGGTGCCACTGAGATATCACGAGATGGAAAACTGAGCTGTAACAGAACTAGTGCCAAAATTCATCTGAAGTCTTGAAAGCACCAAATGATGCTGAGTTGGACTTTACCATGTTCTCCCTATTCAATCAGTTCTACATCAATCATAAACTGGTTTACAGTTCTCAGTGCAATATTTAGGACTGAGTCAATAAAGCCATCCCTGTCCTACAAGGGCAGGGCTCCACTTTTTTGGGGAAACATCTGAATTCATATTTTCCACCACATAAATTTGTATATATAAAGTAGTAAGACTGGCTAAATTCACTGCCAGTTTTGCAGCTTGGAAAGGTAGAGTTGGCATTAGACAGAGGAAAACCTTATATAGGGTTTTTGAATCATAAAAACTGGCAGAGGGCAGGGTTAGATGGGATGTTGGGAAAATTATCTTCCCTGTGAGGGTGGGGAGGCCCTGGCACAGAGTGCCCAGAGAAGCTGTGGCTGCCCCCATGCCTGGAAGTTTCCAAGGCCAGATAGGACAGTGTAGGATCGATGCAGGGTGGTTCCGGGACGGTAACGAGGGATCTCCAAAGTCCAGAGCAACTCTTTGAACATGCAGTTTATTGCAAGGGTCATAGGCAAAGGGGAGCTCACTCAAGCTGCCAGCCACAGCTTAGACTAAGCCCCAGAGAGAGAAAAGAGAAAGAGAGAGAAAGCAAGAGGAAGAGCAGGAGCAAGAGAGCAAGGGCGCTCCAATCCTTTTACAATACATTATATCTTTTCCCATCCTGAATATTCTGATTCACAGTAACCAATCAGCATAAGACACAAAATCATATAGAACTTACATACAGCCTATAGGGGTTGCTACATTACCATACTTGTTATACTTTAAACCTAAACTCTACTTCCAAAAACTCCCTTTTTCTTCCTTGCCACGTTGGCAGGGTCTTCTCCAACCTTTGGACTTCTCCAGCACGCCTTCACTATCATAGGGTATTGTTTAACCCTGGGGAATTCTCCCGTGGTCAGCCGAGCTATTGTTTCCCAGTCATTCATTGAGTAGCTTTTGGCTTCTTAGATGTCAAAGGGTGCTTTCATTTCTACCTTGCTTATATATTTCATATTGTCACAATCCCCTTGCCAGGTATAATTATAAGTCTGTCCTGGTTCATCTTCCCCAACAGGACAGGGCTTGGAGCAACCTGGGATAGTAGAAGGTGTCCCTGCCCGTGGCAGGAGGTGGAAACTGGATGAGCTTTAAGGTTCCTCTGAATCCAAGCCAGGCTGAGATTGGTTCATCCAATTATTTTAATTAAAATCGGACTTCATGAGGGTTCACAAGAATTTCACCTTCCACTTCTGATTTTTACACATTAAACAAATGAATGTTTGAAATTCTATTCAAGGCCCACCAAATTCTGGGTCATAGTGCTTATTTTGTTCAACTTATTTTTTTGTCCAATTCCACACATCTACAAAGAATTAAAGTTCAAAACTCATCCCAAGTCTGAAATGCCAATGGGCTGTTTGAGGATCCATCACCATCATGCTTGAAGTGTCAGGGTTAAGGAAAACCAGTTGAGTAAAAAAGGAAAGTTGCAATTTTGACAGGACAATTTGGACCATGAAAATAATTCATTGTGGGCAAAAGTGCCATGCCTTGGCTCCCCTGCCTTGGCTCCACTGCCTCCCACCAGTGTTTATTGCACAGAGGAAGGTAATTATTGTTCCTGTTAATGAACCAAATACAATAAGGAGTAAATAACTTGGAATTCAGAATCTCATTGTTTAAAGAAATATCTCACTTAACCATGTAATGAAAAACATTAGGATACAGATTTCTGTGGTCTTGGAGTTTAGATATGGGAAAGGATTTAGATTTAGCTCAGATAGCACATTTTTTAGATACAAAAACTCAGAAGATTTTATAAAAAACTATATTAAACTTATACCAAAGATTAACACCCAGAACTTCTCCCATCAGCAGAACCCTGAGAAAACAGAGTTTAGTTATCCAGAAAAACCCAATCAGTCAAAAATTCAGCTATTTCTCCCATTAACATCCATCCTAAACAAGATAGTGTTGGCTGGAGGACAGGCAGGTTGTCCTTCCCTCTCTCTAGCTGGTAAAGGTTCAAGGACAGCACCAGAGGCACCAGCCCTGCTCAGCTGGAGCTGTGACTCAGTGCATTGGGGTCACAGTGAATAGGTTTACTTCTGAAAAGGATCATCCATCAGAGCCCTGGAGAGATGGTTCTGGTTCGAGGATCAGCTACAGCCCAGCATCAAACATCTCCCTGGTGGGTCTTTGCTGCATCACCTCCAGCCAGTGAGGGCTGTTTGAAGTCCTGCTCTGCACGAGGGAAGGTATTGGGACACAAATGCTCCAGCATGGGAAATACAGCCCCACCAGGGTTGGTCAGAGCACAGCAGACCCTGTGTCCTGGAGGGACCATATTGAGGTGAGGGGTGGGATTTCCCTCTGCTGTCACCCCTGGCAAAGATCCAGCTGTCACCATCCAGGAGCAAGCCCTCAGGGATAAGGTTACATAATTGTTCCTATTTTCAGCCTGGGATCTCAGTCCTTCTACACAAGCAGTAGAATTGGTTGAACTGGTTTTAATCATAGAATCAAAATATCCTGAGTTGGAAGGGACCTGTTGAGTCCAATTCCTATTTCTGCACAGGACAACCCTAAGAATCCCACCATGTGCCTGAGAGCAAAGGGACTTCCAGCAAGGGAAGAGCCAGTCAGGTGGAGATGCAGCTGGGGAAGAGGGAGCAGGGCCATCATGGCATATCCCATCCTCAGGGACACTGAGATGGGACACAGAGGTGCTGTGGGGCCAGTGCCACTCCAAAATCTCTGCTGTCATCACCATGTGTGATGTGGCAGGATGCAGAGGGAACCTGCCTGCAGGTGTCCAGGCAGCTGCTTTGGTCACCTTCCTGTCCCAAAGGAATTGGAGGAATAGAAGCACAGAATATCCTGAGCTGGAAGGGACCCACAAGGACCATCCAGATCAACCCCAGCCCTGCACAGACACCCCAACAATCCCACCCTGTGCATCCCTGGGAGCATTGTCCAAACACTACTGGAGCTCTGGCAGCCTCGGGGCTGTGCCCATTCCCTGGGGAGCCTGGGAAGTGCCCCAGCACCCTCTGGGGGAAGAACCTTTCCCTGATATCCAACCCTTCCCTGACCCAGCTCCAGCCAGTCCCTCAGCTCCTGTCACTGTCACAGAGACCAGAGAGCAGAGCTGCCCCTCGGGAGGAGCTGCAGCTCCCCAGGAGCTCTGCCCTATTATGAGAAGTGAAAGTTTCCTCAACAGCCAGGAAGGCAGATAGCTCATCAACTCCACTGTTGGCAAAACACTAAAGGAGATCTGAAAATGCCAAGTTGGACAGGGCTTGGAGCAACCTGGCCTTTTAGGAGGTGTCCTTGACCATGGAAGGGGGTGGAACAGGGTGAGCTTTAAGGTTCCTTCCAGCCCAAACCCATCTGGGATTCCATGAAAGGCTCCCTGGAGCACAAGTGACCCACAACAGGTGACTTTATATATGTCTTGCTCTCAGTTTCACCAACAGTGACTCAAACCAAAGGAAATGAGATCAGAAAAGACACTTAAAACCCTAATTCACAACCCCCAAATGAAAACTTTACAAGGCAAGTCTCATAAGGAACAAAAATGAGAAATATCACCTGCACATAGAGAGAAGCTTTGGTCATGTTGGAGAGGAGTGAGGAAGCCAAGGGAGGGGAAAGGTCATATCAAGTTGAAATAAATAAACAGGGCAGGAGAGTGTTTCACTCCTTTTCAGCCTTTATTGTATAAGGGATGGCTCAAGGAATTTGCCTGCGCCACTGCTCTGCCAGGGAGGAGGTCCTGCTTCAGGCCTGCTGTGCACGGCAGGGCAACCTCACAGGAGCCGTAAGAACTCACTTAGGCTCGGTTGGTCTAGGGGTGTCTCTCTGGTTGAGTACCTTTCAAGTCATGGCAAGGGGGCAAGAGGTGTTTATAAATGCCCCAGGGTCTGGCTAGTTCCATGGTACCCTTTATAGTTCTCAGTTTTGGTTTGGCTCGTTGCAATTGAGGTTTCTCTGTCTGGATGGCACTTCCGGGTGTGGTGAGGTGTTCTGGGAACTCCAGCAATTACCATAGGGGTGGCGGCTCCGTCTTGATAGACACACGGGAGGTGGGAAGAGGAGCAGGCGGAGGTGGGAGGTGGTTCCATTTTGACGGGCAGGCGGGAAACAGGAAGAGGAGCAGGCAGAGGATGGCTGGAGACAGTGGCAACAGCACGTAAGGGATTTCTTGGGTTTTTTGGGAAAAGGACAAGTATCTCACAACTTTAGAGGATCAGAACTTGGAACTGGGGTACAGATTTAACATCAATTGGAACAGTTAACCTTTTAGAAAACCCTTAACACATGTAACTGGGAATCTTAACATAGCATACTTTAATTCTGGAGTCTCTGGACCTCATTTACTTCACAAACTAGTTTGGGATTCTACAATTCTGGTGTACTACACAGCCCCAGGACTCACTGAAGCATAACCAGAAGAGACTTCTCTCTCTAAAGAGACTGATGAAAGATTATTTTATAAGGGGTACAGACCTTGGGTTCTGAGTTCTTGCCTTATACAATGTCTATGAGAAAGAAAAGAAGTTGGTGGGGGAGGGGGAAGTGTTTTGAAAGTTTCATTTTGATTATTTGTTTTTTTTCTTTCCTTATAGTGTATGTAAATGAAACTATCTTTATAACTTTTGAGCCTGCTTTGCTTTTCTCTTAATCCTATCTTGTCACCCTGAATTTTTAAGCCTTCTGATAAATCATATTTAGAGTCAGGTTCTCATGGTCTGTACATAAACAACGTGTTGTTTTTCCAACGATTTTTAATGTTTACATTCTTTTTGGTGGGATGGATTTTCTTGACAAGCATTTGTATTAGCCAGTGTGACTGTAGAGGTGGAAACTTTTTTCACCAATCTTTGCCTGTTTCTTTTTGGGGATATATAGCTGAGGTTTGGAAGTAAAAAGGGCTTTTTTCCTGTGGTGAACGCTGTGTGTTGTGTGGCTATTTCGTGCAGCTATGCGACACTCACAGAAGAAAAACCCTAAAACCACCACATTAATTGGTGCGTTGGCTGGGAAACAAAAATTAGTGAACATGAAACCACTACGTCATGATGACATCAATAAAAACTTTGTCCTTTCCACCCAAGTCAACAGGCCCAGCCCCTTTCAGCTAGTGATGTGTCCCATTCATCATTGGCAATGTAACAATCGTGTCAGGAGCTGTCAAATGGAATTGCCAGCAAGACAAACTCTCCATGTGGCCTGCCCAGGCTTATTAACTTAAAAGTTACAATTTTACAACTTAACTCTAAGTACAGAAAAGAATTCAACCTTGGAATCATAAGAAAACCAGCTAACAGAAGAAACAATTTGCCTTAGTTCGGTTTTAGGGTTAATGTCATTAAATGGATAAAAATCTTTAAATAAATTATCCCAGATGTCCATGTAGTAGGTGCACAGGTTGTTTGAATCACTGCTCCCAATGTCTGCGGGGATGTCATCAGGAGGGTGTTGCTTCAGGTCCTGAGCATGATCAGAGCAGGGTGAGCACCTGCTTGCAGGTACCACTGTGCCCGTGGAGACACAAGCATATCCATGTCCCCATGTAATAGGATCCCATGGACTTTCCCACTTATTTGTCATAATATCTTTTACCATTACTTTAGCTTTAGGTGACTGGGCGTCACCAGATGAAACAGTGCTTCCATTCCTGCAGTGATAGGAAATTATTTAAAATTACTGGGGTTTGGGATTGTTCTAGCACTGTTAGGTGATTTAGGGTGTAAACAGCTTTTGCTACTCTGCTCTGTGGGGTTTTGCCACACATTCCCCCTTTTTGTTTATCTAAGAGGTGGTTTAATGTGCCATGTGCTCGTTCTATAATGGCCTGTCCAGTTGGTAAATGGGGAATAACAGTTTGGTGTGACACACCCCATAGCTGCAGAAATTGTCTAGTTTTTTGTGAGGTCTGGTACCTGTAAGCCTTGGTCTCCTCGCACCTTGAGATCTGTTTTAGGGTCACAAGACCTAGAAGGGATAAATTGGGCTATCAAGGTTTTTGCAGGAATAGTCACAGGTGCAGTAGGGGTAGAAACCAGAGCATGTATTAGTCCAGTAAAATGTGAGTCAATAATACCAGGGTACGCATAGAGACCTTGCAGAGTGGCACTGGAACCGCCAGTCAACAGTGCACTCAACTCTCTCCTGACAGGCCCCTGGGCCTCAAGAGGGATCCCATGTACCTTTAAGGTGCTGGTGGTTACTGAGATGAGGATGGAAACATCCCTTCCAGCAGCTCCTCTAGTCCTCCCTGTGAGCTGATCGCACAAGCTTGTACAGGAAGGTGAGGAGATGCTTGTGTCTTCACACATCTCCCCTTCATGCTGGATCTCTCATTTCCCTGGTCCTTAAAAGATTCCCTGAAAGATTGTCTGTTAGTATAGATTTTATATCTGCATTGTTTGGCCATATGACCGGGTTTCCCACATCAGCTACAATTAATGAACATGTTCCTCTGTCCTTGACAAGTCCCCATCGAAGAGGACTTGCAGGGACAGGTCATTTTTAGATGGCCTTGTCCACATCTGTAACAATGAGGTGATATTCTAACAGCAGCTGCTTTGGAATCTGTTAATAAGCTCATGGTTACGGGAATTCGAACGAACTTTAGCACAAGCATTTATTGTATCATTTAGTGATGGACTCTCATTTGGTAGCAGTTCTATAATTTTTCAACAGTCTTCATTGGCATTGTCCTTTGCTAATTGTAAAATTAATTGATTTTTGGCTTCAGTATTAACAACTTGTTTTTCCATAGCATCCTGTAATCTTTCTACGAACTATAAGTATGGTTCTGTCTTGGGTTGCAAGACATAACCAAAACAAACAAAAAAAAGTATTCTATTTACCATCTGTTGAAACCAGTTGGAGAGGTGTTTTTCTTTATCTCTTGAAACTCCAGGAGGGAGGGGTGGGGGGCCAGCTGTTCAAACCAGGTGGGGCAGTGTTCTTTATCTCTTCCAAGAGCCATCCTCCCTCCGGGGCTATCTGCTGTTAATTGGCCATTAAGGCTCTCTGCATGACTGATAAAATTACATCATCCCATTTGTGAGATGCTCCACCCAGTGGGAGGAGCCAAGCATTCCTACCTGGATAAAACCTGAGACTCAGAACACCAAGCCAGATGGTTTTTCCACTGGATTCCAGAGGGAGACTGGACCCATCTCATCACTACTGGACCCTTGGAAGGAAACTACACCCTTCTGCAGGATCATCTCTGCTCCAACAAAACCACACCAGGAGAACTTAATTGGACTGCTACCACCACCCTAACCAGTGGGGTCTCAGGTCGTATTCTAACTCTGTCAGTGGGGTTTTTTGGGGTTTTTTTGTTGGTTTTGGTTTTTGTGTTTTGTACTACTACATTTTATTTTTAATATTCCTAGTAAAGAACTGTTATTCCTATCCCCATATCTTTTGCCTGAAGCCCCTTAATTTCAAGTTTATAATAATTTGGAGGGAGGGGGTTTATATTCTCCATTGCAAGGGAGGTTCCGGCTTTTCCCTGGCAGATACCTGTCTTTACAAACAAAGACAGGTTCTTTGACTCCTTGCCTAATTTTTGAATTTGGGTTTGGGTCAGATTTGCCATATTTGCTACCTTAAACAGTGCTTCTATTCCCAAGTCCTTTACCTGTGCCAGTATCAAAGGATGTAACCTGGCCTGGAGTCTTGGATCTCCCAGTGGTGGTAGTCCCAGAAATTGAGAGACCCCTGCCTCATAACATAGATCTTCTTGTAAAACTTCTATATTTTTTAGCTCTTGTTTTTCAGCGGTGCTCCTTCATGCATATTTGAATACCATATATTGAACAGTTGTAAACATTAATTTGGCTAGTAGCTTTACTTTGACTGATGTTACTTTGTTGTTAAAAAGCGCAGTATATTAGCAATGCCAGGCGAACCTAATCCCATGCTTGGGAACTAGCTGGGGCAGTTCAGAATGTACTGGCCATTGGAAAAGGCTATATTTATCTGGTGTCATTCCACTGTCTCTTATCATGGGATATACAGCAACTGTACCATCCTCCGGCTCCGAGCCCCCTGACATGGGCACATCAGTTTCCTCTGCCCCCTCATAGTCCCCATCTGCAATAGCTGCTTGCTTTAGCTTTTGCCAGACACTCTCAGGATTGGGCAGGGCTGGCAACAATGCAGTGACAGCAGCGAGATCTCAGGCCTCCGCAGGGAGACAACGGCTGTGGCTTTCTCTGCTGGTATCCTTCACATCCCTTGCTGGTTTATATTCCAGAGGTAGCTCCATCTCAGGTGGTAGCGGTGTGTCCGCTGTAGGGGCAGCAGCAACACTCAGACTTCCTGCCCCACCACTATTTCCAGGTATGATCCTCAATTGGCACTGGAGTGCTCCTGATGGCGCCTCTGTCTCGGGCGGGCGCTGCGCAGGCACGTTCAATGCAGGACTCTCTGCTTGCACAGAAACTGTGTGGCCAGCACTGCCAGGCATGGTCACAGAATGCCTGTTAGTTGTGGCTGTTGTGAAAAACACCATTCACTTTCCTGTAAATTTTACAGAAGTTTAATAAAAAGACAAGATAGACACATATAAAGCAAAAGACACACGGCCAGGGCGCTTGGCATTTGCACACTTATCATCTTCACAGATGCGCTTTAAACACTTTTCCCAGTACATCAGCCTGTTGCATATTCATAGACCATTATGCATAATCATACTTTTCCAAAAACTAGTTTACATATCCTTGGAACTTTTTTGCATAGCCACTCCTTGGGTTCACCTTTTTAGAGCATGCCTGTTTTCTGGCTGTGGTTTTAATCCTGCTTCTTTATCACCTCCAGTTTGGGCTGTGGGCCATACTTTCTTCAGACAGCAGGTGCTGATAATTTGGCATATCAGTAACAGAATTCTCATTGTACGTTCACTGGATGTTATCCCAACTAAACAGGCAGTTCCATTGCAAGCCTAACTATATAACAGCTATCCCACTATCACGCCTAAGTAAAAATATAAAAATTATATCCTCACAGCAGAGTTATTTTAACATTATACATATAACATTCATCTTAATGTTTGCAAAAATCCAACGATATAATATGTATTTATAACACTGTGGAGCGCAGTGGCTTGGCAGTGGGTAGTGGCTTTGGCAGCAGCTGGACATGGTCCCACAGTGGTTAATGGTAAGCACCAGTGACAGGATGGTCACAGCCTCAAGCTGCATCAGGGGAAGTCTAGGCTAGATATTAGAAAAAAAATTCTTCACAAAAAGACTGGTTTGGCATTGGAATGGGCTGCCCAGGCAAGTGGTGCATTCACTGTCCCTGGAGGTGTTTAAAAAGAGGCTTGATGAGGCACTCAGTGCCATGACTTAGTTGATAAGGTAACGTTAGGTCACAGGTTGGACTCAGTGATCTCAAAGATCTTTTCCAACCTAGTTTATTCTGTGATTCTGTGTCTATGGTGGTTGGCGGCAGGGCATGGAGCAGCAGCAAACGCTGCTGGGTGGCAAACACAGCACAGCCACGTGGAGTGTGCCTCCATCACCCTGTTTGGTGGCGGTGTGTTCCATCCATCCCTCCCCAGGGTGGTGGCATGCTCCTGGTTGGTGGCACGCTCCTGGGTGGCAGCAGGGCCTGGGGGAGGCTTCACGTCTCTGCACAGTGTTTCATGGCACACTGTGGCTGCTCCACCTGCCCTCTCTCCCCAGAGTGGAGTGAGCCACGTAAAGATGTATCAAGTCTCTCTGAGGGTGCCTGCAACTCACAGAAATGGCTTAAAAATAATTTGCGAGACGGCTCCTTGGTGTTGTTTTGTAAAGCAAAAGGTTTAATAAACTTAAAAAATAATAAACAATGAAAGAACAAAATAGAATGCAAGCACAGGCACATGCAAGCATTGTACCTTGCTATGATATCCCAAGAGGCACCCAGAAGCTTTGTGCTCTGCCTTAAATACAGAATGATTTAGATGGGGTTTTGGCAAACTGCCCAATAGAGAATGGCTCCATTTCTGAGGGATAGGTAAATAGACCTATCTGTGTTTCTGTCCTGGCATTGAGCCAATGGCTGATAGGAGAGCAAAGAAACTTCTAGGGCTTTTTCCTTTGAAGTTTTATGGTAAAACTGAAATCCTTTTTCCTTATGTGGGAAATACCTGCTTGGTTTAAACTTGCACTACTACACTCGCCCAGCACGGCGTTCCCTGCTTCCTGCCACCTCACCCGGTGCCCCCTCTGCCATCCCCACATCCTGTTCATTCTCCAGCTGCGTCAGCAAGTCCAGGACAAGTGTCCATGGCTTGATAACATTGATGGCAGTCTCATCGGCAATAGCAGCAGCTGCAAGTATTTATCTGCTACCCCACTGCCAGGTTTACAAGTCCAGGGCAGTTCCCCTGGATACATCTAGTCCATGGCTCTTGCACCATGTGATTAAGGCTAGTGTTATAAATTAAACATATAAAACACCCAGCAATAAATCAATAAAATAATTTATTGCGAAATAGAGCGACAAAATGCTGGGATGCCACAAACAAAAGACAGAGCCAAGCCCAGGATCGGCACTGTGTGAACTGCAGGTACGGCCTCTATCGCACTGCACAACCCCCAGTTCACGAAGTCTGCTTGGCGCAGCCAGTTTTTATGGTTTTTCTGCCCGAAGGCCATACTGGAACAGTCTTTTCAGTTTCCAGCTTCCATTGCATATTCATGTTGTCATCTTTTCAGCATTGCTGGTCTGCTGAATAGTTTTCCGGACCCCGAGATGGGTTCTTGATGAGATTTCCAAGAGCTTGTATTCAAGTGTTATCCCTAGCATCAGTGTTAATGGTCTTGGAAACTGGCCCCATCACCTGTCAGATATCCATCTGTCTGGTGAGTCCACCCATCTTTCTGTTGCAAATTCCTGTCTCCGGCTTTACTGGCAGCGATGATACAATCTTTGGATGTGCATTCCAACATCCTCCCAGATTTTATTCCAATTGATTACAGCGGGAGAAGCTTGGGTTATGTCAATCATATATTATACCATTTAATACAGCAATAAAAACATGAATTATTCCTGGACATATATTACAGCTAGTAAAGCCCATTTGTCATGTTTTATCCCCTTTTTTGTTAAAAGGCAAGTCCGTACCTGGAGGGTAGGGTCTTCTGGGGTTGAAGCCCACGCTCCCATATCTCCCAGCAGCGTCTTCAATACACAAAGGGCTCTGGACCAACCACAGCTCTCCACACTGCTTGCAGCTCTCCACACTGCTTGCAGCTCTTCACACTGGGATTTTGCAGCTCTGCACACCACTCTTTGCAGCTCTTCCTGCTGCTCTTTGCAGCTCTTCCCACTGCTCTTTGCAGCTCTTCCCACTGCAGGCAGCAATTCCCCACTGCCCCTCTGTCTCCCTGCTCTACCCACAGCGGCTTGTCCTATCACATTGGTGGTCACCAGATGTCAATTTGATGCCCAGGTCACCAGATGAATCTTTAATGTCCCTTCCCACCCAAACCAGTCTGGGGTTCCACAGTTCTGGTGTACTACATAGCCCCAGGACTCACGGAGGCTCAGGGAACACAAAGCACTTCAAGGTAGAAACAGAAAACAAGCAAACAAGACCAGCCCCTTTAGGGCTTGAAGGCAAAGACTGTGCCTTGAAACATGAGGCAGCAGCCAGTTCTGCATTCCTGGATCCCCTGCACTGGGGCCAACCACCGGTAGACACAGAATCACAGAATAAACTAGGTTGGAAAAGATCTTTGAGATCATTGAGTCCAACCTGTGACCTAACATTACCTTATTAACTAAGTCTGGTTGATATCTATCTTATCAACTAAGTCATGGCACTGAGTGCCTCATCAAGCCTCTTTTTAAACACCTCCAGGGACAGTGAATGCACCACTTGCCTGGGCAGCCCATTCCAATGCCAAACCAGTCTTTTTGTGAAGAATTTTTTTTTTCTAATATCCAGCCTAAACTTTCCCTGGTGCTGCTTGAGGCTGGGACCATCTTGTCACTGGTCACTCAGCCGAAGAGACCAACCCCCATCTGGCTACAGCCACCTTTCATTTCTAGAGAGTGATAAGGCCCCCCCTGAACCTCCTTTTCTCCAGACTAAACAACCCCAGCTCCCTCAGCCATTCTTCAAAGGGCTTGTGTTCCAAGCCCCTCACCAGCCTTGTTGCCCTCCTCTGGACGTACTCAAGCCTCTCAACGTCCTTCTTAAAGTGAGGGGGCCAGAACTGGACACAGCACTCGAGGTGCAGCCTCACCAGTGCCAAGTACAGGGGAAGAATGACCTCCCTGCTCCTGCTGGCCACACCATTCCTCATCCAGGCCAGGTGCCATTGGCCTTCTTGGCCACCTGGGCACACTGCTGGCTCATGTTCAGTTGCCTGTTGACCAGTACCCCCATGTCCCTTTCTGCCTGGGCACTGTCCAGCCACTCTCTCAGCCTGTGGTGCTGCAAGGGGTTGTTGTGGCCAAAGTTCAGGACTCAGCAGTTGGACTTATTAAACTTATTAAATCTTATTGGACTCTGCCCATCTATCCAACCGTTCCCGGTGTCTTTGCAGAGCCCTCCTATCCTCCAGCAGATCAACACATGCTCCCAGCTTTGTAACATCTGCAAATTTACTGATGATGGTCTCAATCCCCTGGTTCAGATTATCAATGAAGAGATTAAATAGGACTGGGCCCAACACTGATCCCTGGGGGACACCATAGTGACTGGACACCAACTGGATGCAGCACTGTCTAGGCCTGGCCACCAGCCAGTTCTTAACTCAGCAAAGAGTGCTCCTGTCCAGGATGTGGGCTGCAGCTTATCCAGGAGTATGCCATTGGAGATAGTGTGAAAGGCTTTGCCAAAGTCCAGGCAGACACACCCACAGCCTTTCCCACATCCACCAGGTGGGTCACCTGGGTATCAAAGGAGATCAGGCTGGTCAGGCAGGACCTGACCCTCCTAAACCCCCACTGGCTGGGTCTGATCCCCTGGCCATCCTGTGGGTGCCAGGTGATAGCGCCCAAAATTATCTTTTCCATAATCTTATTGGGCACCAATGTCAGGCTGACAGGCCTGGAGTTTCCCAAATCCTCCTTCCAGCCCCTATTGTGGATTGGCGTAATCCCTTCAGGGATGCCAAAAACCCCTTCAGGCACAGGAAGGAGCCCAGTGACAGAGGGGAGGAATGCCAGGAGGCTTTGGAGCTGCAGATCTCACCAAAGAAACAAGCATCACCTTAGAATTCTACCTTCCATAGAGGGGAGGCAAGAGGCCTTTCCTTCTGGCCATCCCCGCAAGTCATCAGGTTTGCTGGAGGGCTGAAGTGTCAGGGAACATGGGCATCTCCAGGAGCTTGATGCAGGCTTGGAGCAGCAGGAAAGTCCTTGCAGCTTTGTATTCACATCTCACTGCCCTGCTGCCAGCATGGTCTGCCCTGACAGGTCCAGCAGCATTGAAAGTTCCTGCAGTTTATGGCCTCCTCCTGGTGCTCGTGGTTCCTGTGCTGCTCCTGCACCAGATCCCTGGATGCTCTCAAGCAGTTTGGATTGCTGCTGCAGCTGTGGTGCCACTAGGTTTTCTGAGAGGACCGATGGATATCAGTTGTGGTAACAGATTGCTCCAGAGCCTTTGCATTGCTCATGTCAGAAATAGTTTTATTTCTTTCCAAACCCAAAATACTACCTGCAGCCATGAAAACCCCACTGCACCCCCCACCCCCAAACTCCCAACCGTAATTGACTAATCTGGCCTTGTGAAACTTCACAACAATACATTTCAGTGGGAGAGGAAAATTTTCCATGTGGTACATGATAGAATTAATCTCTGCTCTGCAGTTCTAGTTAGCCAAGGAAGATAATTATGATAATAAAGTTGTATATTAGACCTAATTCAGTGAGATATTTTCAAAGTTGTCCTTAAAATGCATAATAATTCCTAGTTATGACTTTAAAACTGCACTCAAGGTAAAAGGGGCTGCATTCTGCTCTGTCTCCCCAAACTGGGGACTACAATTAAAAACTGGGAACTTCACTGAACATCCCTAAGTCTCTGTCTCTACAAGGCAAGCAAATCAAGGTCCTAATACTTATGTGGAGCCACATTAATGCGCATATGCTCTTCTGACATTAAGATGAGCATTTGTCACAAAATCTATTTATGCAGGTGCATGAAACACACGGATTTGAAGGATGCAGCAGCAGCAGGACTTGCCACACTCAGGCACCTCTTGCATTCACCCAACAGCTTCAACAAATGGTCCAGAAACCACTCAAAGATAAACAATTTCATCCAAAATAACTGCACTAAAACTACTCAAGATCCAACATGTCTCCTGAGGTCAGGTCACAAGCAAGAGGTACCACTAGCAGGGCAAAGTATGGAGGACAGTGCTTTGGCCAGCTCAGCTTGCCCCTAGCTCTCCCCTCTTGCCTTGTTTTGGTACACAGCAGGTGACCCCTGAGGGAATTTTGGTTCATTCTGTCATTCGAGCCACTTTTCTTTTTGAAATGTTTTCTTCAGAATGGTCACATTTTGTCTTTATTTCCATGGGGTCATCTGCATCATCTACAGTGAGAAATAAAGATGGATTAAAGTTGGTAAAATCTTCTCTGACTGAAGAAAATGCTTCTGTTCAGAGGCAACAAGAATCATGAAATCCCAGGTTGGATTGGGTTGGAAGGAACCTTAAAGCTCATTTCATTCCACTCTGGGCAGGGACACGTTCCAGATTGCTCCAAGTGCCATCCAGCTCCTCAGCCTTTACTCTATTCCAACATCTGCTCCACCTGTATGAGCTGGTTTTCATACTGAGATGGGTGTTGGGATGCTTGGAGTCAAGGAGTCTCAAAATTTTGGCACTACCTATCTCCAGCAGCACTCCCAACATTTAGTCCCTGGTACCACAGGGTTGCTGAAAGAACTGCCAGCATACAGTGGTTATATCTGTACTATTCCAGTGTGCAACCTCCTGCACACATTAATAGGTATCCATTTCAGGGTTTGGAACAATTAATTCCCTCAGATCAGAGCAATGAAGGAAGGACTAATTAAGTTTCCCCTCTGCTGCTGCATGTTGGGTTTCTATAATATAGAGAGGCTGCTGTGGCCCATTGTTAAATATAAAGGTATTTTGCCACTTAAATTCTATTATGGAGCCAGGGTGGGAGAGCTGGGAATGTTCAGCCTGGAGAAGAGAAGGCTCTGAGGAGACCTTAGAGACCCTTCCTAAAGGGGCTCCTGGAGAGCTGGAGAGGGACTTGGGACAAGGGCCGGGAGGGACAAGAGGGAATGGTTTCCCATTGCCAGAGGACAGAATTAGGTGGGATACTGGAACAGAATTCTTCCATGTGAGGGTGGGAAGGCCTGGCACAGGATGCCCAGAGCAGCTGTGGCTGCCCCATCCCTGGAAGTGTCCAAGGCCAGGTTGGACAGGGCTTGGAGCAACCTGGGATAGTGGAAGCAGTCCCTGCCCATGGCAGGGGGTGGAATGAGATGAGCTTTAGCGTCCCTTCCCACCCAAACCAGGCTGAGATTCCATGTTTTACTGTGAAGTATTTCTCTGAGTTCAGCACAGGCCCTGGGATTTCAATTTTAAGAGCACAGGTGCCATAAGTGACACATCTGTGTGACCTACTTCATTAATTACTTCAGGCTCAGCAGAGTTTGAGTGTTCCAGCCTAACCTGACAACTACCTGTTTGTTATCCATACGGTTAAGCAATGCAAAAAACCATGCCAAAAGGTGAATTTCTTGGAACAAGTCACCTCTCCAGAGCTTTGTGCTCAGTGAGAATCTCAGTCACTGCTATGGCATAGGGCAGATTGTGATACCAAGGACAAACAAGAATGTTCTGGTTTACAAGAGGCATGGGCAGAGCTGCAGGGATTTCTGCACCTTGTAGACACACCCAGCCAGCCTGGGACGGGGGGGGTCAGGACAGGTGGAGAAGATCAGGTTTTGGGAAGGCATTTCTGCAGCAGGCAGGAGGATGCTCCAAGGGAAGACAGAAGGAAGAAAAGGCTCACTCCTGTTCTCACACTTGGGACAGCATTTTAACAGTAAACAGAAGAGCTGTGCATGATGATGGTATCCAAAGAGGAAA
The DNA here is from genome assembly GCA_013398995.1 of Alaudala cheleensis. NCBI lineage: Eukaryota > Metazoa > Chordata > Aves > Passeriformes > Alaudidae > Alaudala > Alaudala cheleensis. The sequence continues at coordinate 698,084 of VWYE01024883.1, forward strand.
AGCATCCTGGAAAAGCACCCAAAGCCAAGCCCCAGAGCCCTAGCTTCCTGGGGACAGCCTGTGAGTCAAGCACAGGGAACCTGGGTGCTGCAGCACCTCTCACCTCTCGTGAGCTGGGCTGTCCTGTGCTGCTCCTCTCTGACCTGTTTCATCAACTGCAGGTTGTGGTCACTGGCTTCCTTGTGGTTCACCATGGGGAAGGGGTAATCCTGACCTGGGAAATGTGGAGACAGAGCCTTTAACACCCTCAGCACAGACATTCTCTCTGGACTTGAAATACTTCCAGCTTTTCTTAAATGGAAGTGGCTAATCCTCTCCATCAAAGAGAAGAGCTCCCACTTTGACATAAGAGCCTTTAAGGATGTGTTAGGGCAGGTGTTAAAGTACATGATGTTCTGATACTATTTAAAGCAGCCAAGCATCCAAGATGGATAGATTCAAAGGCAAAAGCATGAAGTGATCCAAGAGTTTTAGAACAAAGTTGAGGCAGAAATATGTACTGTGAAATGAGACTCCAATAAAAAATGTTTATGGAGAATGAACAGAAGGAAGGCTGTTGGATTAATCCATTTTCAGAAGATAAACGGCTTATGTTGTAAGTGTGATGCTTCCATCTCATACACATTTATTTTGGATAGTTAGTAGCAATCCTTAGCAAAGAATGTGAATTAATTACCTATGATACATCCTGCTTGCTTCTGCTCCTCTTCAGATGCTGTCCAGGGCTCATAGATGTACTTAGAGGGAAAGTTCTTTAGTACAGGCAAGTATTTCCTACAAAACAGGGATAATAGGGGGGTTTACAATCCTGCAGGCAAATACTCATATGTTCAGAGAAGTGTAAACCAACCTGTGCCATGTTAATATTTGTATTACAATCCATAGGAAAGTTCTGATTACTCTCCACAAAATAATTTGGTTTATGTTCTCAAACCTTCATCAGTGATATCCTCCAAAAGTCAACTTTACAGCATAGAACAAATGGGGTGATTTAAACAGTGCTTCAGTTTTGATTTCCTCCAAAATATGTTTTTAACATTTTCACTGACCTTTCATCCTAAACATGAATAAATTTAAATATCAAACTAATTTTAAAAATGTGTTGCAGAATGGCAAAGTCATTTTCTGTCCCACTCTGTGAAGGTACCTCAGCACAGGCTTCTCCTTGGCAATACCCAAATCTAGACAGGATGGGAGGAAGAGATGTGTGGAAATGGAGCTGTTTGCTCAAAATTAACACAGTGAGACCAGGAAATACCCCAGTGCTTTGAGAGAGCCCATCAGCCCATTATGGAGAGACAAGGAATTGAGACTCTGAAGCAAAGAGGACTCAGAGTGGAAAATAAAACCTATGTGTGTGCAACTAAAGGGTAGCAGGGTTAGATGGGATATAGGGATATTCCTCCCTGTGAGGGTGGGGAGGCCTTGCCATAGGTTTCCCAGAAAAGCTGTGGCTGCTCCATCCTTGGAATTGTCCAAGGCCAGGCTTCGAGAAACCTTAGGACAGTCGAAAGTGTCCCTGCCCATAGCAGGGAGTGTAACTGGATGAGGCTTAAGGTCCCTTCCAAGCACATCCCAGAATTCTATGAAAAGCAGGAAACAAAATGCAGACTGGAGCAGGGAAGCTGTGGGAAGTTCTAGTCAAATCCTTTAGAAAGAGGAGCCAGCCTGGTGATCAAACATGGTGCTGGAGGCAACAAGTGCTCACAAATGAATGCAAGCCCTGCTCAGCCATCACTTGGAACAGCAGGTATCTCTGCGCTTCTCTATGCTTCAGTTTGCTCATGTGTTCCACAAAACCATTGCTAGGAGCCCTGTTTAACAGGTGTGTGTGTGTGTTTCAGACTGATTCAGTTCATCAGCTCCTGCTGCCAGAGGAGCTTGGGAAGCTCTCAGGGAGATGGTGGGGTAGTCCCCTGACCTGATGTAGTTGCCCTGGGGGTCTGTGCGCTTCCCGAAGTGCACAGGGCAGAAAATCCGTGTGTACTGGTGGAAGAAGGCACTGGCTGACAGCCACATCCAGTTCCCAGCATTGATGCTGTAGTCAGCATCTAAAAGCAGCTCTTCAAACACCTGCACATCAGGGATTGGAAGAGAGAGAGAGAAACACCCCTGAAATGGCTACATTGCAAAAACTAGACAAAAGCAGACTGGGAGGTGAAGGGTGGGCATTGCTGCTGGAAGCACAGCACTGTGGGGCCTGGGCTGCCTCCTCACAGGCACACCATGAATGCTCTTCACAGACAGAAGGAAGATAGAGCAACCCAAAAACTCTGGGTTTGGGACCTGCTAGAGACTGAGCATGTCTCCACCAGTATTCTCATTATCCAAAAATCGTGAGGATTTGGGGAAGGGAATGATATCTCATCACTGCAATGAGTGACAAAGAGATTCCAAAAACCCTGAGATCAACAGGAAGGGGCAGAACTAAACACTGCTCTGCATAACCCTCCACTGCTAGACTCAGGCTGTGCAGGGTTTCTCAGGGACAGGCAGAACAGAGGAAAATAAAAGCCAGCAGTGAACCTTCATTCCTTCTTCCCAGCTGATCCAAAGGTGCCCCCGTGTCAGGAAGCAGGCGACAGCATGGCGAGCCAGGTGATGGATCCAGCCTTCCTGGCGTAGCTGGGTCATAATGGCATCAATCCATGGGAACCCTGTCTGTGCCTGCAGCAGAACAGGAACATCAGCTCTTCCCTCATACACTGCTTTCACAGATGGTTCAGGTGGGAAGGGACATTAAAGCCCATTTACCCCCTGCCATGGACAGGGATTGCTTCCACTGTCCCAGGTTGCTCCAAGCTCCATCCAACTTGGCCTTGCACACTTCCAAGCATGGGGCAGCCACAGCTGCTCTGGGCACCCTGTGCCAGGGCCTCACCACCCTCACAGGGAAGAATTCTGTCCCAGTATCCCAGGCTAATCCTGCTCTCTAACAGTGGGAAGCCATTCCCCCTTATCCTGTGACTCCATCCCTTGTCCCAAGTCCCTCTCCAGCTCTCCTGGAGCCCCTTTAGACACTGGAAGGGTCTCTAAGGTCTCCTCAGAGCTTTCTCTTCTCCAGACTGAACATGCCCAGATCTCACAGCCTGTCACATCACTGCAAGACCCCCTCAAACCACCAGCAGGGACTGATCAAGGGAAAAGGAAAGCTCCAAGCTCAAATACAGCTGCTGTGGCTGTGCACCTCATTACCGTTTTCCATTTGTGGAGCCCCTCTGCATCCTTGTGCCAGCAGATCTGGAGGCAGATGGGGTTCCCAGCCATCTGGGTGAAATTGGGGGTTGCTGATGCTACTGTATAGAAGAATTCCCTCCACAACAGCTGCCCCTGGAGCGACACTGGGGGCAGAGAGTGGTGCTTTGCCTGAAAAAGACACAAGGTGACAGCTTCAGTTCATACATGTCATTGCAGCCTCACTCATTTTGTGACTCTCAGGCCTATAAAATAAAGATTAATCTGACTACAATACTGGTTTCAATGTNCATTCCCCCTTATCCTGTGACTCCATCCCTTGTCCCAAGTCCCTCTCCAGCTCTCCTGGAGCCCCTTTAGACACTGGAAGGGTCTCTAAGGTCTCCTCAGAGCTTTCTCTTCTCCAGACTGAACATGCCCAGATCTCACAGCCTGTCACATCACTGCAAGACCCCCTCAAACCACCAGCAGGGACTGATCAAGGGAAAAGGAAAGCTCCAAGCTCAAATACAGCTGCTGTGGCTGTGCACCTCATTACCGTTTTCCATTTGTGGAGCCCCTCTGCATCCTTGTGCCAGCAGATCTGGAGGCAGATGGGGTTCCCAGCCATCTGGGTGAAATTGGGGGTTGCTGATGCTACTGTATAGAAGAATTCCCTCCACAACAGCTGCCCCTGGAGCGACACTGGGGGCAGAGAGTGGTGCTTTGCCTGAAAAAGACACAAGGTGACAGCTTCAGTTCATACATGTCATTGCAGCCTCACTCATTTTGTGACTCTCAGGCCTATAAAATAAAGATTAATCTGACTACAATACTGGTTTCAATGTACTTTAGTGCTCAAGTCAAGGAAATCAAAGATCTGAGGCAATGCTATCTGGCCCAAAGCAAAGCCAAACTGCCAGACCTCAGTGTTACCTCAAACATTCTCCATCTACCTTGCAAAACAGTATCACACTGGCATTTCTTACACTAAGCATGTGTTCATTAACATGTTAACTGAATTCAGGAGGCTCAGCCATGTCTCAAAAGAAAACCTTAAGATGGAGGTAAAGGAGGACCTTGGTTTTCTTGGATTGATTTCAAGCTCACTTTTTCTTAAGAATCAAATGAGATTTCAGAAAGTGGTTTTGGTTTATGATACAATTAAAACTTTATATAAGACAATACCAGTTGATTTCCAGAAACAAAACTGCATAAACCAATCAAAAACTTCCCTTAACCACCAGACAGACAAAAAAAAAAAAAATCACTGAATTTTAGGAAGGTTTTCCTGGGCTTCCCTGCTGATCCCAAGTCTGATTGCTCCCTATTCATAGCACCATGATTTGGGTTGGAAGGGACCTTAAAGCCCATTTCACTCCCCCCTCTGCCATGGGCAGGGACACTTTCCACTAGCCCAGTTTGCTCCAAGCTCCATCCAACCTGGCCTTGGACACTTCCAGGGATGGGGCAGCCACAGGTGCTCTGGGCACCCTGTGCCAGGGCCTCCCCACCCTCACAGGGAAGAATTTCTTCTCAACATCTAATCCAAACCTGCTCTCTTTCTGTTTGAAGCCATTCCCTCTTGTCACTACAGCTCCTGATGAAAATATGAATTTAGAATATGAATATCCTGTTTCTAAAACTTAATTGGGAAGAGCTGCAGACACTCACAGGTGTTTCACACAACATAATGCCACTCCACATATTTCATGGGACACTGTGAGAAGACATTAACAAAGCAACATTTTTTGATACACCAGATTTCTACCACGATCCAAGTGTTAAATCCTGCCTCCCGTGGCAGACATGTCACAGTTTTGGATTTGCTTACATAGGACCAATTATTTTCTTACCTGAGCATAAATGTTTGACAACCTATAAAAAAATGTCCGAACTGACAGACAGCCCATGCTGAAATATGGGCTCAGGCCTGTGGTGCTTGGAAGCAGTGAGTTTGGGCTTGTCCTTGGTTTAGTAAAACTTGTCACCCAGCCCTGAAATTAAAACAGAAATTTGGGTTCAGGCAGCACAAGATGACACATGTCCAGTAATAAACAGAGGAAAGCTCTGGCTTCACTATCACAGGGGCTTGTTTGATGTTGTGCCTGGAAAACACTCCCACTTCCCAGAAATCAAGAACAAAACCTGAGTCCAAGCTGCCACCCTTCTCCAAGCCAAGCTGGGCACTGATCTCAGCCCACCTGGAGCCACCACCACCCCCTGTGTTCCACCAGGGCTGACCTGGTCAGTCAAGTGCTGCTCCAGGCGCTGCAGCCCCTCAGTCTCGCCTCCTCTCCAGGGGGAAAGGCTCTCTGGGGAGATCTTCAAATCCACAGGGAGAGGCACCCTGTAACACTCAGCCAGGCTCGGGTCAGGGGCCCTACATCTCCTGAGGTGAGAGAGAAAACTCTTTGAGAGGAGCAACAGGAGCCAGGAAAAGGAGGCAGCCCCTGTCCATGGCACATGCCAAGCCTCCTCTGTCACAGTCCAACCAGAGCACAGGGAATGAAAGCATAGCAAGAAATCCCAGGCTGTACTCTCCTGGGGGAGAAGAGTTCATCCTGCAATTGCTACAGGGAATTCTAGCCTGAACTGGGAGAAGAGGAACAGTCCTACCAGTTACAGTGCTCAGAGCAGTCAGCAGCACCCACAGCTCAGACCCCTTTTAGTTCCCATGCCCTACACAAGGTTCTGAGGCAGCTCCTCTCCAGCTGCTCCCAGCTGTCACACACATCCCTAGGAGGGAACCAAGAGCCTCCTCAGACCCTAAACACAATTATGGTGCTGCCTCCAAAGGCCACTTGAGCTCCTGTGCCCCTGAGGAGAAGTCACTCTTGAGAGGTTTCACAGAATCCAAGAGTGCTTTGGGTTGGAAGGGACCTTAGAGCCCATTTCACTCCACCCTCTGCCATGGTCAGGGACATCTTCCACTAGCTCAGGTTGCTCCAAGCCCTGGCCAACCTGGACTTAGAAACTTCCAGGCATGGGGCAGCCATAGGTGCTCTGGGCAACCTGTGCCAGGGCCTCCCCACCCTCACATGGAAGAATTTCTCCCCAACATCTAATCCAAACTTGCTCTCTTTCAGTTTCATAGGGAAGGAGGCAGATCAGCTTCCTGGGCCACCTCAGCTGCTCATTCCTAACCAAGGTGAGGGCTCCACAAGCCCACACCCCTCAGCAGCCCCTACAACATCTCCTCAGCTTCACTTGCTGCCCAAGGCCTCTGCCCCCCCATATGTCTGGAAGAGCATCAGTTTGCTTTCTCCTTCCCCCACATAAAACACAGATGAAGAGGCCCAAGGAAGTGCTGGTGGCACAGAGATTCCTCACAACCCATGAATGAACTCAGACAGATCTTTGTACTTACCTGGACAAACCTGAGCTCAGCCCTGCTGCAGACACCTACAGAGGTGGGGCCAGTGCAGCTCTCAGAGCACTGATATAGCACAGGCCTGCTGGGAAGCATGTGAACCACTTATCTCTCATCAGCATTAATTTTAAAAGTCCAAACAAACAAATTAGCCAAGAAATGGAAAAAAAAAACAGTGCTAGAAAAAAATGTAGGCATTTATATATCCCAGTAGTTACATGAGTCTTGTAATCAGCCTGTCTGAGGACAACATTCAGGAATAAACAGGACTTCCCCAAGATGGGAAGATCCAAGCCTGGGTGGGTGGCACTGAGCTGAAGCCATGCAGGAGGCACCTGACATTGAATCCAAAGTACCTGCAGTCCCATTCCAGCTCTCTCCTGCCCCAGTCTTACCTCCCTTTGGATCACTGACCTCTCCTCAGGCAGAGCTAAATACAAGAATCCTTGACTCTGAGCTTCTTCTCAAGTCCTGGGAGACACAGTCCCTCTTTCCCATATAGCAGAGAGGAGGCGAGATTTAAAGCCAGGAGAGAATGGTAGGATTATTCCACTGAACTTCCTGCATAAAACAAACTATAATGGTTCATCCAATTCCTGTCCAAAATCTTGAGAGGAATGCAGAGCATGCCTTTGAGTAAATTCCCCAGGCTTTCCTCTGTGGGAGTTTGACATCTCTTAAAAGCTTTTCTCAAGGTGCCTTGCAAAAGCTTAAGACTTTTATGGAATCACAGAATTATTAAGGTTGGAAAAGACCTTTAAATCATTGAATCCAGCCATTATTTTGTGAGGTGTCCCACATGGTGGGAAATCTGCTGCACAAATTTCAAAAGAGATGAATATCAGACCATTCCACCATCTGCCCTCCCCTCCCAACAAGAGTCACATCCCCTATATATAGAATCAATTACTCACAGAAATAAAACAAGAAAACATCTAAAATGCCTCATTATCATTTGGCCCTAGCTCTTCTTTTGGGCAGAGAAAGAGGATCAGCAATTCCCACTCACTGGCTGGTACTTACTGGAAGTCTTCAGCTGTGAGGTTTCGGACAGGCATCTCAGGGTCACCAAGCAGAGACAGAATGTGAAGGAACCTCTTGTAAGTTAATGGGGGACTCCCACCATTTAGGTCCAAAATCCTTAAAAAAAACAAGATCTCTTTTCAGACAACAGAAACCAAGCAAGAAGCTGGAACTGCCACTGGACAGGAAGGTGGCATCACAGACTATAACAACACTGTTACTGCAATTGAAAGTGGAAATCACAGACTTTACAAGTAAAACTCCCCGCAGTGAATGTACTTCTATCCCAAGAGCAGTTTCTCAGGACCTAAGACAACAAAACTGGGATCAGGATTCCAGCCATGACTTCACCTGCCCAGCCACACACAGCCGGACACACAGGGCAGGGTGTGGGATGCCTCTAGTGTCACAAAAAACAGGCTCAGGGCAGTAAATAACTGTCCTCTCTGAGCAGTCACCTGTGCAAACAGCTTGAATTCAAGACAGTAAGTTACACATATGCATTCATTTATCTGATTTAGGGGTTTTGCACAATTGGAGTGTTGGGGCTGGCTTAATTATTACTGCTTTCCTTCTTAGTAATTTCAATATCTTCAGTCATTCAGCACTGAGTTAACGGCTTGGAGTATTCAGACACCGGTGAAAGCTGATTTGAAAGATTTTGAAAAAATCTAACACCAAAAACTCTTCACCATATTTAATAGAACTTTTACAAGTCCAAGTAGGACTTGTTAGAGAATTTCTTCCACTCTGTTTAAAAGTAAGTTTTTAGGTGAATTAAACTGCCCAAAAGGAAAAAGATAACCAGCTCTTTAGGCTGAAATCCTAAAACCTGAGCATAATCTTTTCTGTTCCTTCCAAGAGAGCAACAAACAAAGTTTCTCCAGCAAACAGCACCACATTCACATCAGACAGTCCAATTTCCTCCAAATGAAAAACCAAGACACTTGGTTTTTTTTTTCTCTTCTAAAATGACCTCCCTGGAGACGCGTGTGGGTTTGGGGCAGGCACATACCGCTGGGTATTGTATAGGCTGTGGCCCACCAGGGAGAGCACCTCAAAGCCCAGCTCTGCCCCCAGACGCTGGATGTTGGCCTCCATCTCCTTGTAAAAGGGCTCCATCTCTGCATCCAGTGTCACTTGTGTGATGTTCCACTTCAGGATGTGATCCCTAAGGACAGCCTCATACTCCCCTTGAATCACCAGCAAGCAGGAGCCCAGCTGGCCCAAGTTTTTGTGGAGATCCTCTAGAGACTGGAGCAGGAAGTGCCAGCGCAGGGCCCCCATGTGCATGGAGGAGGTGAGGAATGCTCTGTCCAGGATGTACACGGGGTACAGGGCCTCTGAGGACTCCAAGGCAGCCAGCAGCACTGGGTTGTCGTGGAGCCGGAGCTCCTTCCGGAAAAGGTGAATGGTGCGATGCAGCATCCTGGCTGCAGGAGAAGGGAACCCCTTGGCTTTCAGGATACCAAATTCCTGTAAAGAACAAGGTCAATTAACAATTAGAAATAGAGCTCAAAAAAAAAAAAAAAAAGTCCTCTGCAGTTTTTACCACAAACTTCTTGCTTCGGTAAGTTTTCACAGGAGCGAAACACAGGAACAAGACCAAAGCTCTCCTCTGGCCCCACCATTCAGCAGCAAGATCACCACCCAGCTCCGAAGAGAATGGTTTCTGCCCCAAATGAGTCACTCAAATCCTTAAATTAAATACCTCAATGAAATTACATCCCAATAACACTCACCAGAAGGAAGGAATCAAAACAGATGGAGCTGCCAGAGCTCCATTTAGTGAACAAACATTTTTTAACCTCACAGATGTGGCTGTCAGCAAACCCTCTGGAAGTCATCAGCTGATTTCAAGGAGGTCCACAGGAGCAATCAGCTCATCAGAGACCTGGTGCAACACTCTTTCTGTCAGGTGAATTTAGTAGCAGAAATCTGAATTTATGGATTTCACAGAATCCCAGACTGGTGTGGGTTGGAAAGGGACATTAAAGCCCATACAGTTCCACAGCCATGAGCAGGGACACATTCTACTATCCCAGGTTGCTCCAAGCCCTGGCCAATAGGGCCTTGGACACTGCCAGGCATGGGGCAACCACAGTTTCTCTGGGCAACCTGGGCCAGAACCTCCCCACCCTCACAGGGAACAATTTCTTCCCAATATCTCATCTAACCCTGCCTTCTGGCAGTGGGAAGCCATTCTCTCTTGTTCCTCTAGACCCTTGTCCCAAGTCCCTCTCTAGTTCTCTTGGAGCCCCTTTAGGCACTGGAAGGGGCTCTAAGGTCTCCCATTTTCTTCTCTAGGCTGGACATCCCCAGTTCTCCCAACCTGCCTCCAGAGCAGAGCTGGGTGTGATAATGACACAAAACTACTCTTGATTCATACATTTATTCCCCTTTGAACCACTTCAGCAGAGTTCAGAGGGCTGGCAGGAGTGCTGACCTTGGGTCTTAGGCTGAAGGGGCTCAGGGTATAGTTTGGGAAGCTGCTCCCAAGTTCTGGTTTCCCTGTTCAGGACAATGGACTCAGCAGATGCCAGGAAGCAAAGGAGGAGCCCAGCTGCCACCTCGTGTTGGTACTGAGCCCAGCAGCATGTCCTAAACTCACTTTCCCGCGTCAAATTGAGAAAGTTCAATGCCCACCTCCTAGGTGGGTCCCCACCTGCTGCTAATTTCGAGCCTTGTCCCCAGAGGAGAATTAAGATATTAGGGATTAGCAAATAACCAAACAACCATCCCTAATCCAGCTCAGCTGTTCCAGCCAAACAGCTCCACTCACCCTCTCACCAATGGCTGCACCAGGCAACTCAGCCCTTGTCCCTGCTCAACCCACATTCAGCAGCTTTTCCATAAATCTGATTTGCTCTGTTCCCAAACACATGCACCAGCAGCACCCAGACAACCCCCCAGTAAGGCCCCAAACTCACGAGCATGGGGTGCAGCCCAAGGCAGGGCTGGGCTGTGGGGTTGCTGTGACCTGTGCCCCAGCTCAGCACCGCCCTGCACCCACTTCCTGGGAGAACCGGAAAAACAAGGTGACTCCTTCTGCTCAGGGGAGCAGCCAGATGGCATTGTTGGGTACTAAACCATACAAAATGTTCTGGAAGAGTCCCCTGCACCCTATGCACCAGCTAGCCTCACTGAGGGACTGCCCAGGGCTCCAAGTCCCCCACAGCCTTTGGGGCTGTCCCCAGCCCTGTGGCCCCGCATGGTCTGCAGGGTCACCCCAAATCCAGGGCCCTGCAGCCCCATCACGCTTACCCTGTGCCCCTTGGTCTCACACACCCGGGACTACTCTGAGCCCAGAGCCCCACACATCCCATGGGATGGCCCCAAGATACGTCCCCAGGCTGGGACCCATCCCATCTCTTCCACTGACAGCGTCCCTGCAGGAGCAGTGGGAAGCAGCATCACACCACAACAGGGAGTGAGCACAGAGCAGGAGGGCCCCAGGCCAGGGCCTGAGTGAGCTGTAGGGTCTGGGTCAAGGGCAGCTCTGGGGATCCCACTAAAGATGACTGGGGGAACCAGAGCTGGGGGGACAAGGATTTCATTAAAAGAGGCTGGGAGAAGCAGGGACTGAAGCTTACTGGGGAGGGAGGGAGCCTAGAGCCAAAGAGGTGTCAAAGCTGGGGGAGGAGCTGGGATCCCCTACTGGGTGGGAAGGAATGGGGAGGGGGATCACTTGTGCAGCCATGGGTGGTTTCAGAAAGGAACCACGCTGTCAGACACTCCTGTCATGTCACAAGGAAAGGAAAGATGCCCTGGGATGCTAGAGAAGGCAGAGCAGGCACTGTCATTGACATCATGTTGGGATTTATCCACTATTACTTTTCCACCCCTCCATGAAACAGTGACTCGAGTCTGTTCACTCAGCAAGGCTGGGCAGACTCCCTGCCACATCTGGATCACATCTGTTCCCCAAAAATCAACCAGGCAGGCAGAAAATACACCTCACACTGGATTCATCCCTGCACTTTGGGACAGGTACACCAAGAGAGAAAACAGGGAAAACCAGGCCTTACCTTGAGGGTTGCACAGCTGACACTCCAGGGTCTTTACAACACATAACCCCAAAAAGAGGAGGTCACACAATCACTGATCCTGGCTCTCCTGCTGCTGAGCATTTCTCTCTACAGGCAGGAATGTGCTGGAGGGATGCAATGGCTGTCAGTGGCACTATCCAAAACTCACTGTGCTGCTCCTGTTCCTACAGGCATCCAGAAATGAGTTGCCCAGGTTTAAACATGCCTAAATACCATAAATACCTGCACTGAGGTGGATTCTGCATCAAAGACGGTCTAAGCCACTCAAGCTTTTGTGTTAACTCCCAAGAGAGAAGGAGGAGGATTGCAGGTAGCCCCTCTCTGGCCCTTGGAGCTGGCAGAGCCAGATGGGGCAGGGACAGACCAAGGCCTAGGAACTGGGAAGAGAAATTTTTAACAGTTAGTTTCCTCTGTGGGGTACTTTCCATTGTCCTTGACTTGTCTGGCTGCTTCAGAAGCAATAGTGAAACAGATAGACAAAGGTGTCAGAAGCTGGAGAGAGCAGCCTCACACCTACTCTCAGAAACCACAGTCTGGGTTTGGGAAGTGGAGTAACTATCACCACTAAATTTTTTGATGTTATCCTGATTTGACAGACTTGAGAACAATTCTTAATTGGGATTTAAGAATGGATTTTTTTGCGTAAATCTGGTTCCATAATCCCATTCTCCACACGGAGCCAGACCTGAGGCTACTGTTGATTCCAACCTCTAGGTTTTTTCCCCTGCTTGAATACTTTAGGTGATAAATACGGTACTGGGTACTGCTTTGATGCAAGAAAATGGCATATTGATTCAGAGAAGGAAATAAGTCCCAAACCCATCCAGATGTAGGGGCTTTACTGGGGCTTCTCCTGCAGCGGGCAGAGAACCACCCCCGAGAGTCTCTGCCCATGGGAGACGGGGCGGAGGGAAGGTGGGGGAGAGAGGCTGAGGCTCCAGGACCTCCTGCCCGGGCCCCTCAGACGGGGAAGTGGCGAGGAGGGAACGGGGGAGGGTGGCCCCTGGGCCAGCCCCACAGCGGCTGGGGGCGAACAGGCCAGCCTAGCCTCCCACCTCCTCCCTCAGCCCGCCTTTACCTCCTTCCCCGCGGCCTGTGGTGGTGGCGGCGGGCGGGGCGCCGGTTCCTCAGCCCACAGGGCCGGTTACACAACGCCGGCCAGGATGGATGGGTTATGTAAGGACTGCTCCCAGCGGCGCCCTGCCCGCCGTCCGCGGAGGTTTAACGCGGTTCAGGGAGGAAAGGTCCCAGGGCTGGAGCATCTTGGAGCCGGGGATCCGAGGGGGATCGGAGGGGGATCCGAGGAGGATCCGAGAGGGTCCCGGAGCGGCTCCGGCCCCGCTCCCGCCTCCCCACCACAACATCAGGCCACGCCCCCCGCGCTAATTTACAAGGGGGCGGGGCTTAGATTCCCGCCCGCAGCGCTCACCCAATGGCAGCGCCCCGATTCAGCTGAGGGGGCGGGGCTGAGTGCCAGGGCTGTTTAATCAGCGCCAGCGCAGCGGTCTGGGGTTTGTCGCCAGGCGTCCGTGCGTTGCCAGGTGATAGCGGAAGTCCGGCCCCCGCCGCGCGCCGCCTCACGGGTCTGGGCGGCGGGAGCTCGGGGCTTGGTCGTCGCCGGGGGACCGTTAATTAGTTTGAGTAAGGGGGTAATTAGTGAGCAGAGAGGGTGCAGGCCGTTCCGAAGGGATTGTGTGAGAGTTCTTGGAGGGGTGAGGCTGTGGGTGACCATCCCCATCCTTGGGGAGTGGGAAGGGGGGCGCAGCTCTTGTCCGTGTGCAGGGGTAATTAAGACTGAGGAGGTAAATAATTAGGCTGGTGGAGGAGAGGGTGAAACGCTTCTTCAGTGGGGATAGGCAGGCTAGGGGTGCAGTGAAACTGAAGGGTGCTCCGGCCGGGGAGTCTGTGTGGTGGTAATGGTGCCAGAGGGAAAGAGAGTCCCTGGAGGGGGCAGTTAGGCCTCAGGATGGGTGGTTAGGGCTGTGGTGGGTGAGCCAGGTTCCTCTCGGTGGGTGTCCCCAAGTCCCTGTCGTGGGGAGTGGGGGGCAGAGCAGACCCCTGCTTTGGGAGTGCCTGGGGCACTGCTGTGGCAGGGAGTGGCCCATCCCTGAAGCAGCTTTTGGGTTTCCCCCTGCACAGGAAGGGGGAGATGGGGCCTTTGAGTGGGAAGGGGGACTGATGGGTGGCCCAAGCAGGGCAGCAGGTGCCTTAACCATGAAGGGACACAGGTGGTTCTCAGTAAGGTGTTACAGTCCCATAAGGGATTTGGAGCCTGGTCATGGCCTCCCAGTTCATTAGGGTTTGTTAAATCCCAGGGTTTATTAGAGTCATCTGGAGACTGAGGGGATGGGATGGATTATAAAGGGTCTTATTCCCCTCCTCCAGCTGGGTGTAAGAGCAGCTCCAGAAACTGGCTCAGCCTCTCTATGACTCTGGTATCACATCAGGATAAAAGCTCAAAAACCCAGGTCCTCAGCCAAAAAACAAATTCAGTTTAAAGTGCTATTTTTGAAAATCCAGGTTTGTCAGGAATAGAATTCAGTCTTGGAGCTCCACCACCATGCAGAGAGCATCACGACTGAGCAGGGAGCTCTCGCTGCTGGCTACAGAGCCACCTCCAGGCATCACCTGCTGGCAGAACAGGCAGCTCGATGACCTGCGAGCACGTACGTACCTGGGGCAGGCCTGGGTTGCAGTTTGCTGCTTTGGGCTTTATAGGCTATATGGAAGTGTTAGATTTTAGTTTCCTTTAAACATAGCTTGGCCTGTGCCTTGGCTGGTCTGCCCTTAGTTTTGATTGCTGGGGAGTGGAACTGGTCTTATATAAAATGACATTTTTTATTCCTGGATTCTCCCTTGTGAGGGTAGTGAAGTCCTGGCACAGGTGGTCCAGAGAAGCTGTAGCTGCCCCATACCTGGGAGTGTCCAGGTTAGGATGAGGCTTTAAGCAACCTGGGATAATGGAAGGGGTTCCTGGAACTGGGTGGCCTTTAAGATCCCTCCCAACCCTTAACATTCTACGAGTCTGTCACCTGAGCAGCTCTGTAACTGTGGGAGGTACATGGGGACTGCTGGATGACAAGATGATCTTGAAGGTCCCTTCCAACCCAAACCATTCTGTAATTCTGATTTTGAATGTAATTCTTGTATTTTCATCTTGCTTCTAAAGAAATTTTAGGTGGTGTGGACACACCATATGAGAAAGGAATATTCAACCTGGAAATCATAGTTCCTGAAAGGTAAGTGGGTAATAGGATCTAGCTAGATTAATTAAGAAGGAATTTTCCCCTGTGAAGGTGGAGGGGCCCTGGCACAGGGTGCCCAGAGAAACTGTGGCTGCCCCATCCCTGGAAATTTCTCGGGACAGGTTGGCTAAGGCTTGGAGCATCATGGGCTAGAGGAAGGTGTCCCTGCCATGGCAGGGGGTGGAGTGAAATGTGCTTTAAGATCCCTTCCAACCCAAACCAGGCTGATTCTCTGATTAAGTAGTTAGTGTAGTCCTGATTTAAATATGAGTAAACTGATGTAAGTTATTTGCTGTAAATGCTAAATGTGAGTCTTTCCTTTATCCTCTCAACAAGGAATTGAGACCCTCTTTTTAAGGAATGCAATTTTTCTGGTAGCTGATACCCTTATTTTGCCTTGAACATCAAAGATTAAAAATATAAAAGTGCAATGATAGGATTTTTTGCCTCATCTCACTCTCTCACAGCTTTCTGGAAAGAGCTTGTTCATCAGTACAAAGTTTCTTATGTTGTTCCCTTGTGGAAGGCTATCCAGGGGAATGTTATTTGAACACAGCTGAAAGCAGCAAAGGCAGAGCACTGCCTCTGAAGACTTGTGGGGAAGCGTGTCATGTAGGCTGTGAGGAGGGGATGATGGCATTGCTTGGGTGGCAAAACAACTGGGCCTATAGATATAACACTAACTTTTGTTTCTTAATGCTTATCCCTTCAGGTACCCATTTGAGCCGCCAAAGATTCGCTTCCTGACCCCCATCTACCATCCCAACATCGACTCTGCTGGAAGGATTTGCCTGGATGTTCTTAAGTTACCCCCAAAGGTAAGGTGGTGCTTGGATGTGGGTAAATGAGCCTGGGCAGGATAATGAACTCCTTATCTGCTTCTTATAAAAGCCTGATTGAATGTCTGTTTGCTCCTGACTTATTTACAGGGAGCAGGGAATGAAGTTTTGAGTGGCATCTCCTTTGTTAAAAGCCAGAACATGATGGTTTTCGTTCCATATAAGTTTCCATAAGCTTTAAAGATTGGATTCAAAAGGTAGTAGGTCTGAAAAGGAGTTGCCCCAATACAGCAGAGATGTGCAGGATAAGGCCCATAGAATCATGGAATCTCCTGAGTTGGAAGGGACACATAAGGACCATCAGGGCCAAGAGCTGGATTTGCATAGGACAAGCCCAAAGTCCCACCATGTGCCTGGGAGCTTTGTTCAAATGTTCCTTGAGCTCTGGCAGCCTTGGAGCCATGACCACTACCCTGGTTGTCAGTTGAGCTTCCTTGGAGCCTTGTATTGAGAGTGGGCCTGGTGTGTTCCATGGGGCATTAGGTGCTGGATGTCCCAAGGCAGCTGTGGGCAGGTTGGGTTGAAGTGCTGTGGGTTCTGAGGTGTCTCTGGACTGCCGTGTGCTGGTTTCTCTCTCTGAGCTGCTGCTCTCATCCTGTTTTCCTTACAGGGTGCATGGAGGCCTTCCCTGAACATCTCCACCCTGCTGACTTCCATCCAGCTGCTGATGGCAGAGCCCAACCCTGACGACCCTCTCATGGCTGATATCGTACGTGAGCTCCTCTCCCTCTCCTGGCCATGGGCACAGGTGGGAAGGGAGTGGGGGGCTGGATTTGGGCTCAACTTCCACTTCACTCACTCTGGATTGACACACTAGGAGTGTGGCCTGGCCTGGATCAGCTGGGCTTCCCTGAGGCAGCTGAGGCCAGAAGAGATGGTCAAGGTCTTGTCTTCAAGCCATTATCTTCAGTGTAAATGGCAGCATGAGCTCTTCAAGCAAACTAAATGAATTTTACACTTCATGCTTATTGCAGTTTTAGTCTGGTTTAGGAGTCTTAAAGCCAGACTTGGTCCCAGCTTTTGGGTGACGTGTATTCAATCAGATCTCTGGTTTTGTCTTGCTCTCCCCGTTTAGTCCTCGGAGTACAAGTACAACAAACAGCTGTTCCTGCTCAATGCCAGGGAGTGGACTGAGAAATATGCGGGACAGCTGAGGGTAAGGACCATGCTCTGCTCACTTGGTGTAGCTCCCTCTTGTCTACAGTCCCTTTGTCTGTTTCCCTTTCACAGTTGTTCTTTCCTTCCTCCCCTCCTGTTCTGTGTTTTGGATCTGTATTTAATTTAATTATATTTTTTTAAGCTCGTTACATTCTCTCCTTCCAATTAAATGTGCTCATTCACTAATAACTGCCATGCTGCTCGAGGAGGTGGGACAGATGGATAAACCCTTAGGGATCCTGCAGCCCTGTTTTCTCTCAGCACTGTTCCCTGTCGTAGTGTGCCTGCTGCCCACCTGTGCCTGTTCTCCACCTGCTCATCCATTCACTGACTGCTCTCCCTATTCCCTGGTGGAGTTCAGCCTTCCTCCCATCATCCTTCCTCTCTTTCTGCCTCCTTTCCTCTCTGTCACCTCACTGAGTCTCATAAAAATAAAATTACACTTAAGCAGATCCAAACCTCTGCCCAAAAATCAGTTACCTTTGGGCCTTCTCTCTTCCTTAGGTGCCTTCCCTCCCTGCACCTGATTTTGGTAACACCCTTTCTGGGATGGGGGTGTCTTCCCTGTGGGAGCCATGCTCTCTGCTCCAGCTCTGAATGCATTTCCAAGTTAACTATGGTTGTCAGGAGGGCCCAGAGTGAAGCCATCCCTGCAACACACAGAGCCCTGGAGCAACCCAGCTCATCTATGTGTGTTCTACTGCTCTGCTCAGTCATTATCTTGCTCTCCTGTCACCCCCCTTCCTAAAAATCCCAGCAGTGAGAACAGAAAAGCAAAGGCTAACTGAATAAGAGCCAGGGTACAGTGAGCTCTGACCTTGATGGAGCACGGGGCATTCCAATGGCTGTAAAATTAAATTATTCACAGCTCTTTTATTTCTTGGGTCATCACAGGCTTCCAAGCCTTTGGAAGAGAAAACCATCCAAAGTGAAACAAGCACCAGCAGTGAATCGACCATGCAGAAAAGAAAAGGGGTTAACATCAGTAGGAGGGAGAAGAAATCCCGCCCAGATTCCTGAGGGAGTTTTGGTCTCTTTGGGCTGTCACTGTCCCCTTCCCCTCACATAGCTACAAGCAAAGAGTCTGCCTTTAAAGGGCTTCACCAGCTTTGGGGTTCTGTTTCCTTTGGGGTGCTATTTTTTTGCAAAATGTTCCATTATATTAATAAAATATATAATTTTAATGTATATCTATTTTTCCTTTTTGTTGAGTGGAGGTTTTGGAATATTTGAAAGCAAAGGTGTGTTGATGTGGCACAGCTTGGTTTTTGGTGGCAGGAGAGGGCCACAGCTTCTGAGAAGCTGCTAGAAGCTCCCACCATGTCTGACAGAACCAATCTCTGATGGCTCTGAAGATGAACATGCTGCTGGCTCAGTCAGAGAGCTTGGCAGCACCTCTGTGATGACATATTTAATAAGAAAAGGGTTCACACTGGAGCAGGTGGATGCTAGAGAAAGCTGTAATCCAGTGGGACACCTGAATAGAGAGAGAGGGCCCCTGCTTCCTGAGAGAAAGAAGGGTCCTTGCTTCCAAACTAGAGCAGCCTAGCCTTCGAGGACTACATACCTGTGGATGAGTGACCCACAGCAGTTTTGGGAAGACTGCCCATGGGAGGGACCTCATGGCAGAGAAAAGGCTCCACTCCCTGAGCAAACAGAGGAAGATCTTGGGTGACAAACTGATCAAAACCCCCCACACCCTCTCTCCCTGCACTGTTGGTGGGAAAGAGTGAGGGTCTGGGGGAGGAAAAGCTTCTTCTCATTCTCCTCTTCTGACTCTGTTGATAATAAATATATACTTTTTAATTGGAACCCGTTTTGCCCTTAGTGTCTTTTTTTTTTTTTCCTAGTCCTTAACTCGTGGCCCCTTTGTTTTTTTTTCCTCTCCTTTGCCCAACTGTAGCAGGAGAGGGTAAACTAATGACTTTTGTGCCTGGCATTTGGCCAGTGTCAAACCATGACAAGGAAAACTGGAACCACCACTTCAGCTTCCAATTTCCAACTTTCAGAGACATGGGAACAGCACCAAGTATTTCAGTTTCTATTTTCACAACCAACTGAGAGCAGGAGCAGAGCAGCAGACGGGTCAGAAGTAGCTGGTGGGAATCCTTTCCCAGGAAAGGCTTAGTTTTCCATGTAACCTCAAGGGCTAAGTCATTAAACTCAAGTCTTACAACTCTGGCTCTCCAGAGCAGGCTCTTAGGTTCCAGTTGGACCATTTAGGATAATGTCCTGGATGATGTCTTGGCTCTGTTTTGACTCCAGGAGGTGGCCAGTGACAAGAATCAGCTCACAGCAGGTGAGGAAGAGCCCAAAGGATTCCCAGAGATCTGGGAGGATGGATGTGGAAGAGGAGGATGTCACCAGTGTGATGTGCAGGGTGAAGAGTGCAAGAGGATTGGGCTGAGGAGGACAATTCTTGGTGCTTCCACACATCCAAAGATGAGGTCTGGCAGCAGATCACAGTAGGAGCAAGT